>JNEU01001003.1:0-312354 GCA_000697475.1 Lichtheimia corymbifera B2541
GGTCTGGGATGGCAAAAATAAATTTCTGACATTTCGGCTCGGCTACCGACAACGACGACGATTGCTTTGATACCATCATATCAATTCCCCCATCTTTTCTCTCTTTTGACAACTCCTCGTCCTCCTACGCTCTCCTACATTCATCACGTTTATACACCTTGTTGCATGTCATTGCTGCAAACGACGTCCATAAAATCACCGTCCTTTGCGGTATACGATACACCACAATCACAACCTGTACCCCTTACTGCTGTTGCTGCTGCTGCTACGACCACAGTCCTTACATCCAATACTGCTACAACTACCACACACGCATCACCCTATATCCATCAAAGTCATCATCATCATTACGATCAGCAACAACAACCAGAACAATGCCATCAACAGCAACAAACAAATGCCGATAAAAGCAACAACAGCAATCAACCTACAACAGCATCAGCACCAGTATCACGATGGCTACCTGATTCATCCACATTTCATCTTGCATCATACATGCCTACTTCAAAGACACGGCCTGTTCACCTTGTTGCTCAGAATTATTGTCTCCAACACAAAAGTTATTATGCCTTCAGTTGGTGCCCTTCTTGTGGTACCATTTTTTAAAAACAATTACCCTTTTCCTTTCTTTATCTCGCTCATCACACAATCACACGACATTTTCTAACAATCAACCTTCGCAACTATGAATCCCCCCCTTTTTCATATCATGTATATATACGTCATTGTCTATCGTCCTCTCCTTGTTCCCCTTATGCTGTCTCAATCATGTTGTAAATAAAAGCGATTTGTATGGCTGACTACGCATACCCAGAAATCAGTTTATTGTCAAGGGAAACGGTACCTTTCAAGGAATAACTATTAACCAGGGGGTGGGTGCAATGCAAAAATAGGTGTCAGAAAATGAAGCCCGGCACCTCCTAGTTGTCAAATCTTGACCTTAAACATATGTGGTGGTCTCGGCCTATTCGACGTAGCTTTTCCTCCACAGCATCGTGTCCAAAACAAACCCGGCAACGACGACCTCCATGGTATCTTGTTCTTGGCAGTGGTGCTGCAACAGTGTATCTTGGTTGCCGTGCATGGCAGTGGCATGTTGAAAACGACAAACGATTGACTCCCGAGCGATACGTTGGCCTTGATCTGGTTGATCGTCAACAGCTGAACCACAATGCTTTCCGTTTACGACTCGCCACCGATCGTCAACAGCATGAGGCGTTCCCAGTATTATCATGCTTATATGTCAAGGACGACAGCGTTCAGGTCATGCGTGCTTATACACCCATCAATGACCCTTTCAAGGATGGCCATGTGGACTTGCTTGTCAAGCGATACGAACAAGGTTCTATCTCACGTATGTTGTCAAGGACGCCTGTGGGTGACAAGGTGTATGTACGCGGACCCATGCTTGAATATGATTATCAGCCGAATAGCAAGGATGAGATTGGCATGGTAAGACAACACTCACTATTCATGAAGGGAGGTGGATCACTCATATGTACACACGCACACACCTACCTTATAGATTGCAGGCGGTACTGGTATCACACCTATGTATCAACTTATTCGACGTGTGCTTGAGGATCCTGAGGATAAGACGAAACGGTTGTGGCTCATTTATTGCAACAAGACACAAGAGGATATTCTATTAAAGAAGGAATTGGATGCTCTACAAGCACAACATCGTGATCGACTCGAGATTCTTTACGTATTGGAACAGCCACCCAATGATCAATGGGAGAAAGGATATGTCACTCAAGATAGGGTCCAACGCATGCTCAAATTTGACAACCGCTTCATCTTCGTATGTGGTCCGGATGGAATGCTTGCTCATGTTTCGGGTCAACGTGCACGCGACTTTTCTCAAGGTCCTGTCACTGGCATATTGGGTCGTATGGGATTCAAGTCAAACGAGGTCTGGAAATTAGAATAGAAATCATACCAACAACATCTAGTAGTAGTAATACTTAGACTTGTCATTTTGCAAATTCCGAATACATGGATAATATCATCGACTTGTTCGTTTTGTTGCATGCCATGTGCGATTTGGGTTGTACAGATGCTATCCGATTACATGATCCAAGGCTATGCTTTGTAATACATTTCCCAGGAACAGCCATGTCAGGAACGATGAAAAGCCGCGTTGTCGGTTGACAGATGATACGTATACAATAAGACCTCACTGGCTAAAAGTAGGCAGGTATTGTGAGTGTGTATATCTGAGTATGACTGGGGATGATGCGTGTGTACACTATCGGAAAATCACCCCGTCTACGGCATTGATTGGATCAACGAATGGGTAATACAATGAGATAAAGAGATATTTTCTCAAGATATCCTGTGAGAAAGCGATGGATGAAGGACCTCCGGTATCAGCATCATTATCAGCCTGCTGTTGTGGGTAGTGAAAGTCGTCTTGGTCTAGTGCCAGTGTATTCGTAGATGCCAGGTGCTGTTATTGTTCTTCCATTAATAACCATCTTCCAAAAAGGAGAAGCAGACACTTGCAATGTGTATCCACTTGTTAGGGTCTTGCATTATGCACGGATGCGGAATAATATGTGATATAGCGTGTGAACAAGATCTGTAATGATTTAACTCCTCAAAGGACGGATCAAAGAACACGGCGCCACTCTTCATGCTATGAAATTTGGTAATGCTAAGAGATAATGGCATAGGTAGATGGCAGATGGTTGCTATGCTATAGTCATGCTTTGTCGAAGGAATCATACACTTTCAGAAGCGAGGTGGTAAAAGAAACAAGCCAGTCATCGGAGAGCAAATGCATAAGTCTGTGCAAGGTTTTAATCTAGCTGAAAGGTTTAAATACCGAGCAAACGTATCTTGCATTGTTTGCTGAATTTCCTTTACTTACGGATACAACAACACCACCATGGCTCCACAAAAAGTCCCTATGCAACCTGCTTACGCTGCTGCCTATGAGGCCAGTGTCGCTCAAAAAATGCTCCAAAAGCACATGGATATCAAGCAAGTGCGAGAAAAGTATGATGAAGAAGGAAGAAAGGGAGCTACTGGATTACCGCCCATTGTCGAAGAATTCAAGGTGATCGAATACAATGGTCGCTCAGTACCTACTTATTTCTACCGACCACCTGGAACCGAGAAAGAACCAATCCCTGTGGTCGTTTACTAGTATGTGTGATTTATATGGTATGCATTGGATGATGTGGATAGCTAATAATGACTCCTTCACAGCCATGGTGGCGGTCATACTTTCGGATCTCGACACTCACATACCCAAATCATCAATCATGTAAGTAAAGCGTGAGTGCAAGTGGAAGGGAAGAATGCGATACTAATGTTGATATTTATTTAAAACAGCTTGCCTTACAATGCAATGTGGCAGTTGTCTTTCCCGAATACAAGCTTGCACCCGAATACAAGTTCCCTAATGCACACGAGGATTGTTTTGCAACATTGTTGTATGTGTTGGAGCAAGGTAGTAAGGAGCATTGCTTGGATACCAACAAGCTTGCTGTCGCTGGTGACAGTGCTGGTGGCAATTTGTCGGCATCCATGTGCTACTGGGCCAAAGAACGTGGATTACCAGCGGATGCCATCAAGACACAAGTGCTTATCTATCCTTCCCTTGCACCCATCCCATTTGAATTCCCTTCAAGAGACGAATTTGGCGATGGTGATTATCCCAATGCTCGTGCAGACTTTTTGTTTTATCGCACGTCTTATTTTGGACAAGAACAGCCCAAGCTTGGTTATCCCTTTTTGCAGACGGTTGAAGATATGAAGGGTCTCCCACCCGCTTTGGTACTTAGTGCCGAAGCTGACTTTTTGCGTGATGAAGCTGAAGAACATGCTCGTAAGCTGGTTGCTGCGGGTGTTCCAACATCGTGTTTCCGAGTTCTTGGTGCCGGTAAGGAATCGTGAAATGTATAAAAAGTGAGGATCCTTTGCTAATTTTGCTATATGACTCTAGTTCATGGATACATCACTTGTCTGCCAGAAGTTCCAAGCTACAAGCAATCGCTTTCTCTTATCAAATTCCAATTGCAGGATACCTTTAGCAAATTAAAGTAGAAGATGCCATCATTTAATAATATATACATGTCTCTTACAAAAAGGTTTATCAATGCTTGTGTGATGGGGCTAATGATAACAGGTGGATTGATGGGTATTTCCAGGTACTTTGTTTGTGTGCCTTAGCTGCGTCTCACTTGACATATTTGGCATTCTATCTCCATATCCGACCTTGTCTTTTTTTCACTTTTTTACCTTTCGTTCTTTTTCCCCTACGTTTCCCTCCTTTTTGCGCCACTACAGCATTTCCAGTACATTGGCCAGCAAAGATAAAAGGTGACGACCGTTGGCATGGAAGGATGACAGAAGCATATGGGCCAGACTGTTAATCGACGTTAGTTTGGCCGATCGGAAGCAGCTTTTACAACGAGGAAAAGGATTCAACTCACCAGCATCATGTGGAAACGTGCACTTTTCGCTTTGGCTAGTGCCGTTACTCTTGTATCAGCACAAAAAGGTACGAGAAGCAAGCATATACGAACGTATCGTGTAGAGATCGTTAACGCATACATACATCCACAGCGGAAGACTACAAGGTTACCCACCTCCCAGGTATCGATTCCGCCGACTTGACGTTATCACAATATGCAGGGTAAAGTTATCCTTATATTTGCACCTGACATTGATGTATATTGACAAACGAATACAATAGACACATTGAACTAGACCCAAGAACACACGGCAACATGTTTTTTTGGATGATTGAACAAACACATGAGACGAACCCTGAGAAATTGGTATGAATGAGTAGTGTGTATATGGTCAGGAAAGTCATTTAATGTGTATATGGATAGATTATTTGGCTTAATGGAGGACCTGGTTGCTCTAGCATGGATGGTCTCTTTTTGGAAAATGGCCCCTATCGAGTCAACCCCGACATGTCACTCAATATTACTGCGGGTGGATGGCAAGATCATGCTACCATTGTATTCTGTAAGTCTTCAACAGAATGGAGGATGAGGATGAGGATAAAATGACTTACAACAAGGTTATCACTAGTGGATCAACCTGTGGGGACTGGTCTCAGCTTCGTGGATTCGGATGGTTACATGAAAAATATGAAAGAGGTAGGTATACGACGGCATCCGGTTTCGGGAAAACTATGTAACTCGCTCACACAAATGTTTTTGCATTCAAGGTCACCGATGACTTTGCCTTGTTCCTTGACAAGTTCTTTGAGCTGTTCCCCAATCTTCAACAACGTGATGTAAGTTGTCATTCATGCGCATATCATCGATTTACTTATATGGAATGCAGCTGTACCTTGCAGGTGAAAGCTTCGCTGGTACCTATATCCCCTACTTTGCAAAGCGTATGCTGGAGCTTAACAACAAAGGCGATCGGAATGTAAGCGAAACATGTGTGTGTATCCATGAAGATGGCAAAGGGTAACACCTAAGCATGTCCATAGTTTAATCTTCAAGGCATTGCCATTGGTAACGGCTGGATTGCTCCCAGGCATCAGGCAAGTTGTTCTTTGAGTGACTCAAAAGGTGATGGGTTGTATAACTAACAATGGATAATATAGTATGAAGCGTACTATGATTTTGCCGTAGCAAAGAATTTGATCCCTGAGCGTCGAAAGGTATATATTTGTGTAAGGCGTTGTCATCCCGCAAGTCGCTGAACGAGGTGATTTTTAGAAATTGGCCGAATCGACGATTGCAAAGTGCCGTGAAAACTTGGCAAAGAAGGAATCTATCAGCATTGGCCAGTGCGAAGATGTGCTCGATGTCATCATGCAGGGGACCGTTTATGAGTGAGTAGAATGTGTGGGTTTATAGCTATGGCAACTAATGTATACACACATTTTAGGGAGGACAATGTCAAATACTGCATCAACGAATACGATATCCGGATAACTGATGAACTCTACAGCGAGGGATGTGGCATGGCATGGCCTCACGAATTGGATCAAGTGACAACATATTTACGCGTACGTTTCGAGAGAGAATACAGCGCCGATTTATGCATGATACTTATCCTCATACCTAGACTGACGAATTGGTTGCTGCTGTTCATGCACAAGAAAAGAACGGAGGTTGGAACGAGTGCACAGGACGTGTTTCTTCACATCTGGATACCTCTTCGGATGAACCAGCATACAATGTAAGCTTTTATTGGAGTAAATGTGGACATTTAACTAAGGCGTGATATGTATAGCTCCTTCCTGAGATCCTTAAAGAAACGCGTGTGCTCCTTTTTAGCGGTGACCAAGATTTGATCTGCAATGTTTATGGCACACAGTACCTGATTGGCAATATGACATGGAACGGTGAGACAGGTTTTCAGGTAAGGGACGATATGATGATGGTTATGTTGCAATTGGATGCTGATTATGTGAATCACAGGCTGAGACTGTCGACTGGTATATCGATGACAAGATCGTTGGTTCCTACACCGAAGACCGAAATCTGACGTTTGCAATTGTGATGAATGGATCCCATATGCTGCCATATGACAAGCCGTTTGAATCTTTGGATATGATCAATCGTTTCATGGGTGTTGGTGACAACAAGGTGAATGGAAAAATCAGCCGTTTGGGTGACGGATCAGTTGAAGCCGGTGGTGAACCACAAAACCCTGATGGATCAGCGGAATCAGTTACTGACGACGAGGGCACGGATTGGTCACAATACTATAGCTGGTAAGAGAGAGAGACAAAGAGGGATCCATTATCTAGAGAGGGACTTATTGTTTGCCATTTTGTTTCAGGGGTACATCTGCTCTTATTGTGGTCATTCTCTTTGCTGCCATTGCAGGCTATTGCTGGTACAAATCCAGAAAACAAGCTCGGGAAGGATATGCTCGGCCATCTTCGACAACACGTGATGGTGAGCCAATGGGTGGTGGATTCCTCGGCTTGTTTGCCAAAGGCAAGCGATCCAATCGCCCCAAGCTTCGATTGGATGATCAAGATGATACAAATGAGCTGTAAGTACATATACCAGCGATGATGATGATCACATCTCTTATGTGTGCAAATCAGGGACGAGCTTGTGATTGAGACACCCACGCTATTTGCGGCTGAGGAATATTCCGATGACGACCATCATCGCCGATCCGGGGAAAATGCTGCAGCCAAATCAAGCAAAAAGGATACACCAACCACTCGATTTGCCATTGCAGAAGAAGGAGAATCCGATGACGATTTTGAGGATTTCGCAGATTGGGATGATGGTGATAATAGCACGCTTATCGAGTCAAAGAAACCAAGCAAGAGCAATCTCAAAAAGGATTAACTTTAAAAAAAGCATTATTTATTGTTGTCATCCACTCACATAGACCTTTTCTAATCAATATATCAAAGATAAAACTGTGTATACGGAATCTATCGGGGCATCTGTGGGACTTGAGGACATCAAGTGAATTGCGGTAGCAAACGGATGGATTCATGCATGGAAAATCTATCACCCAAGACACTCTTTATTACTCTTTTTACCCCTCTCTTTGTGATCATTGAAATATCCACGATCTTCATATATAGAAACCTATAGCTATCTATTCACGTTTTCCAGCTGTATTATTTATATATAAAAGCAACATGACTTATTGTCGGGAAAATGAACAGCGATACGGTAAATAGATGTGGGTTCAGATGCCGGGTGTGGGAGTGCATGATATGGTTGATACGGCGATCCAAGATAATCAATTTAGGTTTTTCCCGTTGCCACCCATCATGCACATGTCCTGGCGATCCCTTTTACGTTCTCATTCACTGAAACAATGTCGAGCATTTACAACAATGCGAGCTCCCGATGTCGAGGTGGACAACCTGATCGTTGGTGCCGGTGTAGTGGGCCTCGCTCTTGGAGAGAGACTTACACGCGAGAGAACAAGTGAGACGACTATTGTGATCGACAAGAATAAACGATATGGTGAAGAGACCAGGTAAATACTATCTTTATGCTTTCAAAAGGATCATTTAGCTAATGATCTATGTTTACGTATAGTGCACGCAACAGCGAGGTGATCCACGCTGGCATCTATTATCCACCAGATAGCCTCAAGACACGATTGTGTATCCAGGGCAACCGAGAATTGTACAAGATGCTCGGCCGAGCACAACTTCCACACAACAAGATTGGAAAATTGGTCGTTGCTCAATCGCCTGAACAGAGTGAATACCTCGAGAACCTCCACCGCAAGGCGAGCAATTTGGGTGTCGAGACACAATTGTTGACAGGAGATCAGGTGATGCAAATGGAGCCACACGTCAATGCTTATGCAGGATTATTATCGCCATCGACTGGCATCATCGATTCTCATGCATACATGGATTACTTGCAACAACAAATCATTGAAAATGGAGGCGACGTGGGTCTAGATATGGCAGTAACCAGCATTCAATCTGCGGATGATAAGGGATATCTACTACGTGTTACATCTTCCTCTTCCAACGAGGAAACTGTGGTGCTGGCACGCCGTGTATTTAATGCAGCCGGCTTGCATGCTGACAAGGTCTCCAACATGCTGATTCCCGATCGATACAAATTGTACTATGCTCGTGGATGCTATTATTCATACACTGGACCAATCCGCGTCAACCATCTCATTTATCCATGCCCAGCCAAAAATCTTGCCGGCCTTGGTACTCACTTGACAGTTGATATGGCCGGAAAAATCAAGTTTGGTCCTGATGTTGCCTATGTCGACAGCCCTTACGATTATAATGTCCCAGACGACGAGGACCAGAAACGTGTCTTTGTCGATGCCGTACAAAGTTTTATGCCAGCCATTACTTATGACAAGCTCCACCCTGACTATTCTGGAATCAGGTAATATATGACGACACAAAAACATGATGCGGTAGGATTGGTGTTTTGACATATGTATATATATCTAGACCCAAACTGGCAGGTCCAGGTGAACCCTTTAGAGACTTTGAGATACGTGAAGAGAAGGAACATGGCCATCACAACTTTTTCACTCTCATAGGCATTGAGAGCCCTGGCTTAACATCTAGTCTTGCAATTGCTGATTACGTTTGTAATATGATTCAGAAATAAATAGAATGCATGTAGCTATATATTTGGTTGGATACAAATTGCGTGTTTATGTTACGTGTGTTTAAATCATGTTGAATAACCATTAGGGATATATGGGACAGAATCTTTTCGTAATGAATATATGTAACAGAACCTGAGCTAGGCATGCGGGGATAATGGTCGAAGGTCAATCCTCTTTAAAATACCGAAATCTTTTGCCACCCAAATTAGTCATACCACAGTTCCCATATAAAATAGACATACCTACCATTATATTTTGTACATGTTCCGCTGCATAAAGATATCAATAAAGCTATACTATCGACGCGTTTTTTGACAATTGCAAAAGGAAATTTTGTTGTATATCATGGATATTGTGTTTTCAACAACTGTCAGTACAATTGAAGCCAACAACGCTGTGAGCTGCCGTTTGAAGCCTGAAATTTCTGGTCGGCGGTCCCCAAGTCACTCCCCAAATTCATTCCCAGTCGGCGGCCTCTAGTTCTTGACCCACTTGCTTCTATTTACTACGCCAAGACTGTTTAACTCTGCCACACTTGTTCAACACATGTTCTACATAATCACACATGTTCTACATAGTCATTCATCACCACTTCAACACGTAGTTAATGCATTATGCAAATAGTAGTTTAGTATAAATATCAGTGCAGTACTATAGCAATAAACCAATCTCTCTTTCACCTCTTTTTTATTCTTTTTATCTTTCTGATCGCTATTCGATAACCGAGCTTCCTCAACCACAGTTCTTTATTTCGGCATTAGTTTGAAGGCATCTTTGACTACTTTTACATCGATTCTATTTTTGGCAAGCCCTGAGATAACTAGGAAATAAGGACTGACACAACTGTATTGGCCCCTATGGCCCAATTGGACTAAGGCGCCGGTCTTCTAAACCGGCGATTCTGGGTTCGAGTCCCAGTAGGGGCTGAGTATCAATGACTTGTCGTTGACTTTTGCGACTCGGGTCTTAAATTTTTGTTTTTGGTCACGTGACCGATTTGCGAACTTTTGTTGATGCTTTTCGTATACGCTTTTGCACCATGTAGTAGTATACAGGTACCTCACTCTATCGATTGGTTATACATTACATTATGAAAAGAGCAATGGCACAACGGATCAAAGCCAATACTGGAGCTTTTTATCAATATATCGTCCTCTCATATGCAACATTATTACAACGATATGCAGGTGTGTCAACTCAGCATAGACTGAGATGGACATATCATTCCTATAAACTGGATGATGCGATGTTTACATGATAGCCATGATTGTATATGTGGTGAAGTATGACATCATTCACAAGAGGTATTTGATTGAGGGATACAACCAATTGGTTTAATGGGAAATACATACATCGATTTGGAAGGATTCTATGCTTTGAGTGTGTATTTTGCAAAGATGAATAGATAGAGCGTGTGGTGATGGGTTATATGCATGGAACTGGATGATGCTGGTTGTGCATGGTTGACAGGTCACACAAAGGATGGTGGTTGTAGGCGTGCAAAAATACGATAATTGGATACACCAAGCATTCAGAATGTAGCATCAAGCATCAAGTCAAATTGACAATGGATACACTCTTTTTCTTCCATGCGTTGTATAGATCCAATTCCTTCCACTTCATGTGCCAAAACCTTATCCATATCCATAACAAGTCGTATGTATTCAAACAAGTTGCTACGCGTAAATAAAGCTGCTTCTATACAATGGCTATCTGCTGTCCACATAAGAAAAGACTGCAAGGCATGCTGCTGCAAGTAAAGAACGCTGTTTGAGATAATGGTGTAAAGGACACGCTATATAGCAACTGCTGCTATGTTAGGTTGTGGCAGAGGAGTGTGTTGTAATAGAGTGACATGGCTGTGAACGTTGTATGAGACAATGGAGTATAGACTTTGCTAATGGCGGCTACTGGAATGAATGCTGTTACGTTTGATTGTGGTCGAGCATTGTACTAAGGAAGGTGGAGTGTCAAGAAACGCGTATGTTGTCGTGGGGTGTCCACGCCATGGAACTTGCTATTCAGTCAAAGACTTTCAGATCAAGCCATTCATAGCATTGACATGTTGGAGTGAACCAGGACAATCGTTCGCAGGTTGTAGCTGTACTTGAATGCATCAACGGTTGAGAATGGGAAGAAGAGGGAAATAAAGTGGGAATGGAAGAGGTGGAAATTAAATCTGTCAGGCAGTCAGACATATCCATATACACTGATATCAATGCATGATATTGGGATTGCATATCTCGAACCTCAAACTTTCAGACAATATGCTCTAGGACATGCTGAATAATTTTGTCTTAATAAAGAACCCACACTTTATTTGAAAATTTCGAAAGGGAGAGCATAATGTGGGGTTGACTATGACGGATGAAAATTGGGAAAGCGCCGGATTTATGAAAAAGTCAATTAGTATGTAATTTCTTGGGATTCCCCATCTCGCACTTGAAACTTGGTCAGAAGGTACTCTCGCACATGCTGATCAACTCCATTCATTTAAAAACCGCATCGTTCATTATGTACATTTTGGATGCCGGCCAGCCCAAAAGTAGGATAAAGTACGGTCGGCGCTCCTGTTCCCCGAGATTGCCCACCTCGAACCTGAAACTTTCACACAACACCCTTTCGACCACGCCGAGCAATTTCGTTCCCATAAAGACCCCAGAGTTCATTATGAAAGTCTTGAATGTGGGAGAGACGATGAATGGATGAAAACATAAATAGGGTGTACGGCCGTGCGCGCCGATATTGCCCACCGCGACCTCGAAACTTGGTCAGGAGGTGCTCTCGGGCATGCTGATCAACATCATTCTCATAAAGCCTCTACACATCATTATGGAGATTTGAAGAAACAGACATCTTTATGTTTTTACATATGCTGTAAGGGTGATGCTATATGACAAGTGGTGTTTGTTCATTGTGAATTATCATGCAAATGAGCTGTGTTGCACAAAGAAGTCCGTCTGCCTCTTCGGCTCTATCGGGGTCTACCTATTTGACAACGAACAAAGGCCATCCTCCATATAGCATCACGCTTACAGCATATGTAAAAACATAAAGGTGCCTATATCTCTAAACTTTACAATGAAACGTGGGCTCTTCATTCGAACAAAGTTGTGCGGCGGGGCCAAGCGCACCCCTTGTGTAGAAGTTTCACGATCGTCGTGGCCATTCTCAGATTCACCCAATGTCGCCACCGGCCAAAAAATATTTTTGGTTGCAAGAGGTCGACTCAAGTTGGCTGGTGGCAACATTGCGAAATTTGGGATTGGCCACGACGATCGTGAAACTTGGCACACAAGAGCCTGTTGACCCCGGTGAGCAACTTTGCTCTATTGAAGACCCCGCGCTTCATTGAGAAGTTTGGAGATATGGCTGTCTTTATGTTTTTACTATGCTGTAAACGTAATGTTGTATGGAAAGTGGTCTTTGTTCATTGTCAATCACCTCACATATACTAGAACCAAAGATGCAGAAAGGACGCGTTTGCACAATCAAGCAGAGAGTGCGGGGTTTGGAGATTCAATCGTGTTGGTGGAGATTGCATAATGGTTCCTGCCCCTATAGTGAGGTTCGCGTGTGATAGAGCGTATGGAACCATGGTATGGTTGACAATCCAAAATAAATTGTGCATCCGAGAGTAATCGTGTGAAGGAAGGGTAGGGGCGATGACATTGCTTGTCTCCAGAGATCGTACCCATACAAGGTCATACATACAAAGTAGCGCATGCTGGTAGTAGTCGTCATACTACTGCATATGTATGTGTCGTGTCATATTGTATCATAATCCACTCGTTAAACATATCATTGAGACTTACAGTGGGCCAAATTTATGTAACAAGCGTTACCGTTGGGTACCATTAATAGGTGTTGTTTATTATCTTGGAACGTACAAGCGTCTATTTAACCCTGTGTACAACCCGCTGAGAATTACTATCTGTGAACAAGAGAGCTTTATTAACGAATGTAATATGACAAAAAAGAAAGAAAGTGTCTCGATACAATGATGTAGGTAATCCAATCTTGCATTCCGACCTTCTACTTTCTATCCTCTCTCTCATTCTAGAAACCAACCAGTGGACCACATAGAATCGGTGGGTATCATTATCGTTGCGTCATTGAATCCTTGGTTGCTACCGTCGTAAACATCTTCATCCAGGATTGCAAACTAGCTGCTGCGCGTGCCTTGGCTCCAACATCCAATATCATCCATTGCAGCAAACTGGCCTTTGTCAAAGATACAAGCCGTCCCATCCATGCCATCCAATCCATCATCACCCTCAGCCGTATCCACGCAACATAATCCATCCTTCCTGCTGAAGATGTACAAAGTGACCAAGTCCACGTTTCAGGATCATCCATCACTGTGCTTGATTGCACCCATCCATCCATCGATAAGCATTGCACGCCCGATATGTTGATACAAAGAGCTCATGGGGTGCTTCCTGACATGCTTTCTTTTCCTGCTGACAGTTAGTCAATCATTTGCTTGTTCACTTTCTATCGCAGCTCAACCAGATGAAGAATGCTTGTATCAATGGCGGATATGGTGGCATCCATAAGGAGGATCCGAATGTATTAAAGCAAGTTGATACACGTAAATAAAGCTGCTTCTATACGATGGCTAGCTACTGTTCACGTGAAAAGGTTACTGCAAGTAACTGGAGACATGGGAGTAATGACTTTGCTAATAGTAACTGCTTGGAATGAATGCTGTTACGTTTGATTGTGGTCGAGGAGTGTACAAGAGAAAGTGTCGTGTCAAGTAACGCGGGTGTTGTAGTGCGGTGCACGCGCCACGGACTCGCCATTCGGTCAAAATCAATAGGATCAAGGCATTCGTAGGCTTGACATGATGAGTTGAAGCAGGACAATCTTCGCAGGTGGCGGTTGTTCTTGAATGAGGCAACAGTTGAAAATGGGAGGAAGTGGAAAACTAGAAATTTAAGTGGGTTGAGCTGTCAGACATCAATTATACTGGGATTGCCCATCGCGGAGGATACTGCCGTGCAGTGATGACCAGCTTTGGCTTAATGAAAAGCCTCTACTTTGTTATAAAAATTGAGAGTGAGAGTGCGCAATGTAGGAGTGAGCTATAAACGAAGGCCAGTATAATCCTCAGTTGCGCGATTCAGGGCCACAGGCCCTAGCTTTAAGCATAGTTACGCATGGTGGATGAGTGTGCATGTTCGTTATCAGTCCCTCACGACATGTAAAGTTGCCTCTATAAACCTTGACAGGAGATGATATTCCTTCACCGTCTGCGTCATTGGTATGTCAGCATTGAGGATATGGTTGTTAATGTATCTTCAAAAACTTCCACATGCAACATTTTGCAAATCCGTGTGGCGAAGAAGCCATCAAATAGGAGTGTGTATTTTGTAACCCCTTGCATGAATCTGAGTTAGGAGGAGGGTGTATCCTAGGTGTTCCTGCGTCCTTCGTGAGACCCAAGTCTCTTGGTTTCAACATGTAATAACCGGGTGGATGCTATGATCCAATATAACCATCATAATATCCTCATAACAATTCACATGTTTTCATAATTCGTGTGGCGTTACTAAGGGGAAACGCCTTTTAAAAAGGGGTGTTTGAAACCTTCAAGTGGAATCTTGATTAAGATCGCCCCCTGATGATGCAGTAAAGGTTCCTCTAGTAGCCGGAACTCTATTATGTATAGTGAAAGGAGTAACGGAGGAAATGTGCGAGGACAAGCATGGCACCACATATAAAGTAACCCCTCTATTGCTGCTGATGTGATCAACCGTCGCCCTTTTTCTCTTCTCATACTACCAAAACATGCGTCTTTCGGTTCTCACCTTGGGTGTCGCTGCTTGCTTTGTTGGATCTGTATTCCAAGTAGCCCACGCAGCAGATGCAGATCTGTGCACTGCGATCAAAGGTACCTGCGTAAAGTCAAAGCCGAACCTCGCGGGTATCCCGTGCAGTAGTGGTGAAGGTGGTTCCTATACTGTCCTTGGTATGCTATAAGAAAATGACAACAATGGTCTATTCGTCAAATGCGCTGAGGCTAATTTCTTAAAACAGGGAAGAATGATTGCTGTTGCAAGGATGAACCGGCGCCAGAACCAGCAGAGACAGATCAGTGCACTGCGCTCAAAAGTACCTGCGTAAAGTCAAAGCCGAACCTCGCGGGTATCCCGTGCAGTAGTGGTGAAGGCGGTTCCTATGCTATCGTTGGTATGCTAAAAGAAAATGACAACAATGGTCTATTCGTTAAATGCGCGCAGAGACTAATTTCTTAATACAGAGAATAATGATTGCTGTTGCAAGGATGAACCATCCGATCAAGACAATCCACCTCCTACAACACCAGCACCAAACCCCAACCCCAACAAGGGCAACCGTCCTAAAGGAAAGGGTAGAGGACGTGTCAAACTGATTCGGGTTCCCCCTCGGTGTATAGGAGGACGACGTACGCGGAAACAAATTATTCAGTGCGCTCAGAGATTTAATCAAGGACGTCGAAACAGGCGACCTGGCAACAGACGGCCACGTCGTGGACAGCGTCGCCAGTAAAGCTGTTGCAGTGTCCACAGGAGCCGTCCCATTGTTACTCCATATTAACTTTTGTCTAAATGCTTGGCATATAATACAACATCATGCATGCACGATCTCTTCATTAAAATGAAGCACTATTGCTACTTGCGTTGTTATATAATTATGCATGTCAACTCTCGTATAATAGACACATACACTATATTACGTCCACCATAGTAAGCAGTAATGCTAGTACAATGAACATCAACATAGTATTATCAAGCTTTCATTGTTTGCCAGCATACTGCGATGATCTCATATGTCAGGAGGAAAACGAGAATAATGACGGCACTCGATTGTTCTTCTTTGTTCTCTTTTTGATCAATACATGGTATCCTTCTTTTGATGTTATTATAGCCTGGTGATAATAAGCGAAAGCTGAAACACACAACATTGTACCTCAACAATCACCACGAGCACCCTCCGGAACAAGTAAAGAGCGTATATTTCTTCTTTTCTGCATGTCCGAGGCAATATCCAGTCTCATGAGCAATATACCACCGCTACCATTCATCCACGTGGTGCTTGCATGTGATAATCAACTTTTGGCTTACCGAGGTGACAGTAGCATTAAGTAAGCCTGTGAGTATTCTTGAGGGTGCCACTGACGTATGTGTCAAATTATTATTGCTGATACCCTATAATACATGCACTTTGCTGTCTTCTTGATTATACAACACCGCTAGTTTATAATAGGTGCATCGTTACTTTACAAGCGGATCTAATGTAAAAGGTAAACAAAGTAACTTTATCTCTAGTTTGAACATCCACCGACAACCATGTTGCACAAGTGGGTCTTTCAGCTGGGTATGATAACGTAATGTTTATTTGTACCATTCGCACATGTGCGTGGATTTGAAAAACAAAGATGGAATAAAGAAGCCTCGTCGCATGTGGAGCATAACCGTGAGAAACATTTCTCGAGTCGTGGGTGCAAACGACGGATCGACGCTATATTCTACTACTATCACTGTTACAAGCGACTAAGAGACCAATGGCTTGATTCACATGAGTAGATTTGGTAAATTGTTACACAACGATCCCTTGAGTAACCTGCAATATACCATTGACTGAGACATGATAGTCCTATAATTTTATGGGGAAATCGTCTCAGCAGAAAAATGCCAATTGGCAGATCACACTCTTTTTCCTTTCTTGCTTGTGACGGCTGGTGCCACTACTAGACAATTTGAGACATCCACTGGATTCCCACAAGGATATTCGAAAAGAAGCGTGACAGATCCTACGGCGGCAAACAATGATGGGAAGGGGTTTATTGTACAAAGTAGCATGATAGGTTCAATGATGCCGGAAACAAGCGGAGATAAATGCGACGAGTGCCTACGATAAAAGGAAAATCCGTAAACGGAAACAATGGTTGGTGGATGATAAGATGGTAGATAACAAGTTCCGAATCATTTATCCTTGTTCCAAGGCGTTATGCAAGCCATCCTTAGAGCCCACTTTTAATATTACGTTGAAGATTTTTATACAGTGGAGTATAACTAGATGGACCATTGAATAAACTCATACCCATAGTATGATACATAGGGCGGCACCGGAGGAATCAAAAGGATACTCTGTTTTCGGAAAAAGGTGGGGGCGTGTGATCTCAGCGATGAATGCAGGACGTTATCTATGCAACTATTGGCTCTCATCGCTCGAGATAAGCAATATGCCCAGCTTGATCCTTTCTACCATCGTCGTCGTTGTGCTAGTCACCCTATCATCAGGTATATAAAGGGAAGTCGCTTGCTCGTCATGTCATGTTTTTCATTTTGCTCTTTGTCGTCTACTAGATCACTGTTTATTTACCCCCTCTCTCTTTTGCTATATATACATTTTTCTCTTTTGTACATAATCGTCGTCTACATATTACATCATGTCTACTGTTAACAAGTCGTGGGCTCAAGCGATTCCTTCTAAGCAAGCACTCTACAATCCCGAATTTGAAAAAGACGCATGTGGTGTCGGTTTCATGGTGCATGTCAAGGGTGAACGATCCCACAAAATCCTTACGGACGCCAGCCATATTCTCTGCAACATGACGCATCGTGGTGCCAGCGGTGCTGATATTCGTGATGGCGATGGTGCTGGTGTGATGACTGGTATCCCCCATCAATTTTTTGTCAATGAAGCCAAGCGAGAATTAGGCATTGATTTGCCTGAAGAGGGCAAGTACGCTGTTGGTAACTTGTTCATGAAAGGCGAATCCGATGTCGTTGCCGAAAGCAAGCGTATCTTTGAAGAAATGGCTACAGCATTGCATTTGAAGGTGCTGGGATGGCGTTCGGTGCCACGAGACTCGTCTATTCTAGGTCCTGCTGCCAAATCCAAGGAGCCTGCCATTGAACAACCTTTCATCGTCCTTGCTGAAGCACACCAAGAGTTTGATGAACGCTATTTCGAACGTCAGTTATACGTGCTGCGTAAACATGCCACCCATAAGCTTACCATGGCCAAATGGTTTTACGTGTGCTCCCTCTCCAACAAAAACATTGTCTACAAGGGCCAGCTTACGCCACGTCAGGTGTATGAATACTTTCATGATCTCAACAATGTCCAATATACCACTCATTTTGCCTTGGTCCATTCTCGTTTCTCCACCAACACCTTCCCATCATGGGATCGAGCCCAACCTATGCGCTGGTGTGCTCATAATGGTAAGTGGTGATATAAAATATGCTTTTTCACATGCCAAATCCACTCACTCACATGTCCTAGGTGAAATCAATACACTCCGTGGTAACAAGAATTGGATGCGTTCTCGTGAGGGTCTCATGGAATCTGATACATTTGGAGACGAGCTTGAATTGTTGTATCCAATCATTGAAGAAGGTGGTTCCGATTCAGCTGCATTTGACAATGTACTTGAACTGCTGGTGATTAATGGCGTGCTGACTTTGCCTGAAGCAATCATGCTGATGATCCCCGAAGCATGGCAAAACAATGACAACATGGCACCTGAACTCAAGGCGTTCTACCAATGGGCTGGTTCCTTGATGGAGCCATGGGATGGTCCAGCTCTCTTCACCTTTTCGGATGGTCGCTATTGTGGTGCCAATCTCGATCGTAATGGTTTACGTCCCTGCCGATACTATGTGACATCCGATGATATCATGATTTGCGCTTCTGAAGTGGGCACTGTACATATTGATCAAGAAACGGTGGTATCCAAGGGACGTTTGAAGCCTGGCCGCATGTTGTTGGTTGACACTGTGGAAGGTGTGATTGTGGATGATAAGCAACTCAAGCTCCAGACTGCTGCCAAACGCAATTTCACCGAATGGATCAAGAACCAACGTATTGGATTGCAAGATATTGTTGCCAAGACCGCTTCTGCCAAGCCATTCGAAGCTCAGTTGGATGAAACTACTGTTCACGCCGATCCTCGTCTCAAGGCATTTGGCTACACGCTCGAACAGCTCAACTTGATCATGGTGCCCATGTCTTCTACTGGCAAAGAGGCTCTTGGTTCCATGGGTAACGATGCTGCTCTCGCTTGTTTGTCTGAACAACCACGCTTGATTTATGAGTACTTTCGTGAATTGTTTGCTCAAGTCACCAACCCACCTATTGATCCTATCCGTGAACAAATTGTCATGTCGCTCGAGTGCGTTGTTGGTCCTGAAGGCAACATTTTGGATATTGACGAGTCTCAGTGCCATCGTTTGCAACTCAAGTCGCCTATTCTTTCCATGGAGGAATTGGCCGCTGTCAAGAGCATGTCGCAGTTTTACCCCGAATGGAAGGTGGCCACCATTGATATCACTTTTGCCAAGGGTGATGGTGTGCAAGGATACTTGGGTGCCTTGGAGCGTGTGTGCAATGAAGTGTCCTCTGTGATTGAGCAAGGATACAAGGTCGTTGTATTGTCTGATCGTGCTGTTTCCAAAGATCGTGTGGCTATCTCATCCTTGATTGCTGGTGGTGGTGTCCATCATCACTTGGTGCGTAACAAGCAACGTAGTCGCATTGCATTGATGGTCGAAACTGCTGAAGCTCGTGAGGTGCATCATTTCTGTGTGTTGCTTGGTTACGGCGTGGATGCTATTTGCCCTTATCTTGCCATGGAAGCCATGCTAAAGTTGCATCGTGAAGGTGCTGTTCATGAAGGTCTCACTCCAGAAAAGTTGGTGTACAACTACAAGAAGGCTGTCGATGATGGTATTCGTAAGGTCATGTCCAAGATGGGTATCTCTACACTTGCCTCGTACAAGGGTGCTCAGATCTTTGAAGCATTGGGTGTTGATGACACTGTCATTTCTCGTTGCTTTGTTGGTACGGCTTCTCGTATCAAGGGTGCCACCTTTGACATCTTTGCATTGGATGCATTGACTATGCATGAGAATGGTTTTCCTACGCGCAACATTGTTCAACCCTTGTCGTTGCCTGAGTCTGGTGAATATCACTGGCGTGATGGTGGTGAGGCGCACGTGACTGATCCTGTGGGCGTTGCTCAGTTACAAGATGCTGTGCGTCAAAAGAACCAGAATGCTTGGGATGCTTACACTCACAATGCATATGAAGCCATCAAGAAGTGCACTCTTCGTGGTATGCTCGAATTCGACTTTGATAGCGCCAAGCCTGTTGCCATTGAAGAAGTTGAACCATGGACCAACATTGTCAAGCGCTTCGTCACTGGTGCCATGTCGTATGGTTCGATTTCCATGGAAGCTCATTCATCCCTTGCTATTGCTATGAATCGTCTTGGTGGTAAATCCAATACTGGTGAAGGTGGTGAGAAGCCTGAGAGATCCAATCCCTTGGAGAATGGTGATACTATGCGTTCTGCCATCAAGCAAGTTGCCTCTGGTCGTTTTGGTGTCACCAGCTTTTACTTGTCTGATTCTGATGAATTGCAAATCAAGATGGCTCAAGGTGCAAAGCCTGGTGAAGGTGGTGAATTGGCTGGTACTAAGGTATCTGAAGAGATTGCAAGCACTCGTAAGACTACTCCTGTAAGTATATATCTATATAACAATTGATATAAGAGGTATTAATCATTCATTCATGCAACAGGGCATCGGTCTTATCTCTCCTCCTCCTCACCACGATATCTATTCCATCGAGGATTTGAGTCAACTCATCTATGACTTGAAGTGCTCCAACCCACGTGCTCGTGTTTCTGTCAAGCTTGTCTCTGAAGTGGGTGTCGGCATTGTCGCTTCTGGTGTCGCAAAGGCCAAGGCTGATCATATCCTCATTTCTGGTCATGATGGTGGTACTGGTGCTTCTCGTTGGACTGGTATCAAGTACGCTGGTTTGCCATGGGAATTGGGTCTTGCCGAGACTCATCAAACGCTGGTGCTCAACGATTTGCGTGGTCGTGTCATTGTCCAAACTGATGGCCAAATCAAGACGGGTCGTGATGCTGTTGTTGCTTGTTTGCTTGGTGCGGAAGAGTGGGGCTTTGCAACTACTCCTTTGATTGCTTTGGGTTGTACTATGATGCGCAAGTGCCACTTGGTAAGTAATTGCATATCCACTCTACTACTACTACACATGTACTTACATATACATGCACATATAGAACACTTGCCCTGTTGGTATTGCTACTCAAGATCCTGAATTGCGCAAAAAGTTCCAAGGTGAACCCGAGCACGTCGTCAACTTTTTCTATTACCTTGCTGAAGAGATGCGATCCATCATGGCACAACTTGGTTTCCGCACTATCAATGAAATGGTCGGCCATGCTGAAAAGCTGCGTGTCAATGAATCCTTGCGTACTTTCAAGACTGCCAACCTTGATCTGTCACCTATCCTCACTCCTGCTTCTTCCCTTCGTCCTGGTGTCGCCAATGTCTGTGTCACCAAGCAACGCCACAACTTGCATACTCGCCTTGACAACTTTTTCGTCGATGAAGCTGAAGCTGCTCTCACCAAGAAGGAAAAGGTCTTTATTGAATCGGACGTTGTCAACACCGATCGTGCATTGGGTACCACTCTTTCATACAATGTATCCAGACGTCATGGTGAAAAGGGCTTGCCTGAGGATACTATCCACGTCAAGATGACTGGTTCAGCTGGTCAATCATTCGGTGCATTCTTGGCTCCTGGTGTCTTTTTCGAACTTGAAGGCGATTCCAATGATTATGTCGGCAAGGGTCTTTCCGGTGGTAAACTCGCCATTTATCCTCCCAAGAATGCTATTTTCAAGTCTGAAGAAAACGTCATTATTGGCAATGTCTGCTTGTATGGTGCTACTTTTGGTCAAGCCTTCTTCCGTGGTGTTGCTGCTGAGCGTTTCTGTGTCCGTAATTCAGGTGCTCGTGCTGTTGTTGAAGGTGTTGGTGATCACGGCTGTGAGTACATGACTGGTGGTCGTGCCGTTATTCTTGGTAGCACTGGTCGCAACTTTGCCGCTGGTATGTCCGGTGGTATCGCCTATGTCTTGGATCTTCAAGGTGACTTTAAGAAAAACGTCAACATGGAAATGGTGGCTCTTGAAACTGTCAATGACGTTGAACGTATTGCCGAGTTGCGTGATATGATCGAGGATCACCGCCACTACACAGGCTCTGAAATTGCTGATCGTATCCTCAAGGACTTCAACACCTACTTGCCCAAGTTTGTTATGGTCATGCCTCTCGAATACCGCAACTTGCTCATCAAGGAACGTGAAGAGAAGGAAAAGGTCAAGCAAGAGGAGAAGCCCAAATGCGAACACAAGCCTGCTGCTCCTGTTGAACCTCAAGTTGAAGATGTTGAAGACAGCATTCTGGATGAAAAGGCCATTCAGGAACGTCGTGCTAAGCTTGATAAGGTGCGAGGTTTCATGAAGTACAAGCGCCGCAATGAAGGGTATCGCAATGCCAAGAAGCGTGGATCTGATTGGGAGGAAATCAACTACCGCCTCACAAGATCGCAGTTGCATGAACAAGGTGCTCGTTGTATGGATTGTGGTATTCCTTTCTGTCAATCCGATACCGGTTGTCCTATTGGCAATGTCATCCCCAAGTGGAACGAACTTGTGTACAAGGACAACTGGCGCGATGCTTTGGATCGTCTCATGATGACCAACAACTTTCCTGAATTCACTGGTCGTGTATGGTAAGTAACTTTTATTTCATGCGTGTGCCTATTTACATTATCTAACCCCCCCCACAGTCCAGCTCCATGCGAGTCCAGCTGTACGCTAGGAATAAGCGAACCCCCAGTTGCCATCAAGAGCATCGAATGTGCCGTTATTGATCGTGGTTTTGATGAAGGATGGATCAAGCCTAATCCCCCAGCACAACGCACTGGCAAGAAGATTGCTATCATTGGTTCTGGTCCCGCTGGTTTAGCTGCTGCTGATCAACTCAACAAGGCTGGCCATTTGGTTACTGTCTATGATCGCAATGATCGTATGGGTGGTCTTTTGATGTATGGTATCCCCAACATGAAGCTCGACAAGAAGGTGGTTGAACGTCGTCTCAATTTGCTTGCTGCTGAGGGTATTACCTTTGTTCCCAATGCCAATGTTGGTGTTGATATTGATGCCAACAAGCTTCGTGATGAGAATGATGCCCTTATTGTTGCCACTGGTGCCACCTGGCCACGTGATCTCAAGATTACCGGTCGTGAAGCCAATGGTATCCATTTTGCCATGGAATTCCTTCAAGCCAACACCAAGTCATTGCTCGATAGCAAGCTTCAAGATGGCAAGTACCTCTCAGCCAAGGACAAGCATGTCGTTGTTATTGGTGGTGGTGATACTGGTAACGATTGTATTGGTACCTCAATTCGTCATGGATGCAAGTCGGTTGTCAACTTTGAATTGCTTCCTCAACCTCCTCAAACCCGTGCCAACGATAACCCATGGCCTCAATTTGCTCGTGTCCACAAGGTCGATTATGGTCACAGTGAAGTCCAAGCTCACTTTGGCAAGGATCCTCGTGAATACTGTGTGATGTCCAAGGAGTTTGTCAAGGATGCTGAAGGCAATGTCAAGGGTATTAACACGGTTCGCGTTGAATGGACCAAGGACGAAAATGGCCGTTGGGCTATGAAGGATGTTCCTGGCTCTGAAGAATTCTTCCCTGCTGATTTGGTGCTTTTATCCATGGGCTTTTTGGGTCCTGAAGAAGCTCTTGTCAAGCAGCTTTCTCTCAAGCAAGATGGTCGTACCAACATTGAGACTCCCAAGGGCAAGTACAGTACTTCAGCTCCTGGTGTCTTTGCTGCAGGCGATTGCCGTCGTGGTCAATCACTCATTGTGTGGGGTATCAACGAAGGTCGCCAATGTGCCCGTGAAGTCGATCTTTTCCTTGAAGGCAGCACTTTTCTTCCTGTTGCTGGTGGCATTAACAAACGTGCCTAAACATGTTACACCATACCACTCATTGATTGTACAAATGTATATAACACAACAATAAAAAACTACTATCGTAAATATATCCATTACATATGTGCCTGTAATAACAAAGGAAAAGCAAGGGGATATCATCCGTCGTATATTTTTGCAAAGAAATCATTTCATAAAGGAGCAATGTGTATATATGCTAAAGCTAATGACACGTTTGGTGAGATGGGTTCCATTGATTGATGGTTGGTGGTGATTCAGATGAAAAAGCCTGCTGATGTACGTACTACTCTGTTGATGAGGATCGTCCGATCACCTTCTTCGCTATGACCTCCTCGAGACGAACCATCTGATGGCTTGGTATGTTTGAGACAGCAACTATCTGAATCGAATTCATAATCCTCGCTATGATCTTTTTTTTTTTTTGGAAACAGCTGTTTTTAATTGATGCGAGCTGAACGGGCACCTAACATGAATACGTACCACTTGAATTATGCGAAAGGGCTCGGGGTGACGAGCTTGTTGATGATGCACCATGATTATCATCCACAGACGAAGTGTCTGGTAAGGAATCTTCAGTTGTCAAATTGACATCAGCAGCGTCAGAGTCATCCTCCTCGGTGGTGGTATTGTGGCTATTGTTGGAAGATGATTCTCCACGGAATGAGATTAACACCTCTTTCGCCTGGTTTTTCATTGCCGCGTCCAACAATATCGAGGATCTGTATTTTGCCTTGATCACCAGCTTCCTTTGCATAATGTCGTACCAGTATTGATAGTATCGCACCGTGTTTTTGAAAAACTTCAACTCGGATAAAAGTCGTCCTCGCTCGTCTCGTGGAATGTACTTTTTGATGATATGCTTGTATCGTCGAACGGCATAGCCTCTGCTGGCCAAAGTAAAGTGATCCACGTATGTCACGAGTGACAAGTCATCTTTGTTGTCGATGCACCAACGAACATCAGCAGGGAGCAGCTTTTGTGATGATTTTGATTGTGTAGTTGTAGTCGCTGTTGCTGTCATTGTTGTCGGTACAATAAGGGAAAGAGAAAGAGAAGAGTCTGTCAATGGGAGGAGGACCTATTTTATCCCAGCCACTCTTGGCCATTTTGAATGCTCTCGTGATGCTGCATGATCAGATGTAATATTATCTCACAATCAACCTTTGATGCTACTGATATTGATCGCCATGGGAAGAATATTTAAGCAATGAAAATGTGCAGTGCCTGCCATCAATAGACATCTTCCAAGTGCAAGACCAACATATGTGCTTTTATAGTCCAAATCATCACTATTCAGTGTTGTTTATTAATATAGGAGCGTATAGGCTAGCAGGTAAATGGTGTCATGCATCCAGCTGTCGCTTGAACGTATTAGCAGATGGCCCCACCACCACCAGCAGTGTTTCTAAAAGCGGTCACGGGGGTTTTCTTCGGGGGGTAGTCGTCGTAGTGAATACGTGGCTCTCCTCCTTGCAACTGCAAACCATGAGTGGGCAAAACTTCATTGGATCTAAAATTTCGGCATGTGTCTCTCTATTCTTGCTATGCATTGGCTTCCTTATCGGCTAACGACTTTTACAGCTCATTAGCAACAGCGACATTCGCTATGTGGGCACGCTTCACAGCTTGAACGCTGAAGAATCGACTGTTGCGTTGGAGCAAGGTAAGCTATTGCGTTTAGAAAACCATTTGACAAGTGAGCTAATGACCTTGCAGTGCGTTCATTTGGTACGGAGGGTCGTCGTGGTAGACCTGATGAAGAGATTCCAGCATCCGAGAACGTTTTCGAGTTTGTCGTGTTCCGTGGATCAGACATCAAGGACCTGCAAGTGTTTGAAGCACCTGCCAAGCCTGCACCACCCCCACCACCTGCCAACATTCCCAATGATCCTGCTATTATGGTAACGTATCGAATGTTTATTTTGAATACGTGGATAATTGATATGGGATACTGATATATGCGTATATAGCAAAGTTCGATGATGAAAGGCTATGGTGGTGGAATGAACCCTTACATGATGCCGCCATCATATCCTCCCATGCAACAACCGCATCAATATTGGGGATCTCCAATGTATCCAATGCCAACGCCTATGGGTGCTGCTCCTCCTCACATGCAACAACCACCTTCAACTGCCCCTGGTCAACAACAGCAACAGCAGCAACAACAGCAGCAGACAATGTCTTCACCTGCACGTACTTCAATGGCTCATCCCTCTGCTATTCCTACGACTACCAGCAATGACATAAACAAGCCTGCTTCTCCTATGGCTCCAGTGTCCACATCTACTGCTTCCTCTGGTACAGCTGGTATCTCACGTGATGCTGTCGTCGATGATTTCAAGAGAACCGATGCAGCTGTCGACAGACTTGCCAACAGCTTAAAGGACTTGGATGTCGAAAAGAAGACCAAGCCTATTACTACTGCAGTGGATGATGAACAACGACAGCAACAACAACAGCAACAGCAAAACCGTAATCGCAGACACTACAACAACAACAATGGCAATGTGAACAATGCTGCTCGTGCTCGTGGTGGTCGTCATGATCATGCCAACAAGGCTACCATTGACATTCCCAAGTCTGACTTTGACTTTGAGTCCTCTAATGCAAAGTTCAACAAGAACGAGATTGTAAAGGAAGTATCTGGCAAGGATGGTAACGAACAACCTGAGGATCAAGTCGAAGAGCAACAAGAAGATGAGGTTGTTATTCCTCCCCCCAATGATGAATCATTCTATGATAAGGTAAAGGACTTGTAGATGGTAGGGAATGCGGCTTACTAACATCAAGTCTACAATAGCAAAAGAGCTTCTTCGATAACATCTCCTGTGAATCCAAAGAACGCAGCGAGCAAAATGGGTAAATCATTTGTTGGGAAAGTGGAGTGAAAATGACAACATGGATCTGATATATAATATCATGGTAGCTCTTTTGATCGCCGGGCCAAGTTCCAAGAAGAACGCAAGCTTAACCTTGAGACCTTTGGTGAAGTGTCTGTGGATCATCCAAGATATCGTAATTATCGTGGCCGAGGTGGATTCCGAGGACGTGGACGTGGTCACTCACGTGGTTATCGTGGCAATCGTGGGGTAAGCATCAAAAATTGAGGGGAGAAAGGATCCAATGAACTGGGTGACTGATCAAAGAGAAATAGGGTGCCAAGTCGATGGCCTAGTTTTATTACTCTGATTCTTTTGCTCGTTTGTTTTTCTTGATATCCGTTTCCTCTTTCACTCTCAAAGCACACGTTACGCATCTTTTTACAAAAGGCTGCCTTGGTTTTATTTTCACGTCACTCAACTTATTACAAACGCTCTTCTGCTGTAACATATTGCACAAGCTGTCCTTTTTTTTTTTCCACGCTTCACTTTCTGTTCCCTGGGTTATTGTTGGAAACAGAGTCCAACCTCCACACACACACACACATAGTATCACACTCTCTCTCCCACTCTCACGCATATAAAAACGTACCACATATATAAGCACACGCACAATGCACACATACATTTACGTAACGACGCAATAAAAAAGATCGCTAGTGCAAGTGATTGATAAAATGTGTATACTTCAAATTCTCCTTTTTCTAAACAAGAATTTATTCATTGCTGCAAGTGTGATCGCCAAACATGGAAAACAATGTGATATCGTATCATTCCACCGGAGACGACCCATCGCCTGTGGTGTGGTTGGTGTCACCATATGACATGGATCGCTTTCGAACAGCATCCTCAAATGCATAATGAAGAGAAAGACCTGTTGGCATAAAGTATCCGCTCCCTACTGATGAAAAACTCGCCCGATTGCTCTGTTCCGATGTTATCGGGCCAGCCGAGTTGGGAGTTGATGTTGCCAATGGATGCTGTGGTGATGATGATGATGATGGTTGTTGCTGTTGTTGTGATTCAGGTATACTGATAGGAGAAGTGGTGGATTGCATCCCTCGGTTGAGTAAAAGTGCACTGGATTCAGACATACGACGGTGGTGAAAGAGGGCACATCCTGAAGTGTGCGTTGCAAAGGTGTCTGCCTTTTCAAAAGTCTTACCACACTTGCAACGAAAAGGCATTGAATGAATGAGAAAGAAAAGGAAAAAGTATAAAAAAGGGAGATAAAAGTGTAAGAGTACACAAAAGGAATGACCTTTTTTATGCATGTGATTAGCTTTTTTGCAAGGAGAGGTGCTTATATGCGCAGTCCTTTTTCTGATTCGTCTCCACAAGAACCAATCCACAGCACGTGTTGCTCTTTTTTACAGCCACTTTCCTCATACAGCTTGTTGAATACTGCATAAACAATCCTATCATGCTTTTATAGATACATCCAATCATAATCTTAGGCAAGGACATTGATGATCATACACGAGTATGGTTACATGAATATCTCAAGTATACAAATGTGAGCTAATTATCCATGCATAATTGGTGTTCTGTGCTCTTTAAAGGGATAGAAAGACTATGTGGATAAGAGAAACAAGGATCGACATTTTGTGTCACGCTCAATCCACCAGGGGCGTATCACATTTATCCTCCTCGTTGATTTATCCAAGAATGCTATATAGCTTGACCATACGAGTTTAAATGAGAATGGATTTTCGACATGTATTGGAGTTGTTGGTGATTGGGAAAATCCATGGGGATGGCTTTTATTGGGTACTTGGTGACGAGGGATGATGTGCCATGATGATGGTAGTAGTAGCTATTCTTTATTCTTTTTATCTTATGCAGCTAGACTTCAGGGACACGCACAAGCACACATGACAGCGGTTTCAGATAGACTTTTTATCACCTTGTATCGTTCAACATCATCAAAGAACGAACAAAAATACCACCAAACCACAAGAATTTGAGTTCCAAGGGTCATTGTGGGCCATGTTTCAAGAGCAGTTGCTTTGCTTGTAATGGGATACAGCCCTTTGGTTCGTTGTTTTTCACCATCCGCTTAGGCTTTCCAGCACATTCGATTGGGGAGTGACTTTTTTCATCCGGTCCCAAGGTTAACCAAGGCTACCCCTTTGCCGTCGTTATCTGTTTTCTTTTTCTTTTCCTTCTCTTTCTTCGTCTTCAGTGCAACGACCTGACGATAAATCAGCATTCACCCATCTCTTTTTGACATTTGCATACAATGACACACAGCCCAATGGACGTTGATAGCAACTCTCCTCTGTAAGTTGGCTCTTTTGCTCTCTTTTCTTTTTGCCTTTCCTCGCTCGCAACCGACCACTATCCAACAGTGGCAGAAAACTACATTTATGTCAGAGCAATGGGAGGATGATATCATCATGATGATTGGGCATGTCAGGCTTATTATTATTATTGGGGACTATTTATTGCAGAACTGCCGAGGAAGTCAAGGCAAAAGCCAATGAGCAATACAAGGGTGGACATTACAATGAAGCTGTACGGTTATATTCGGAGGCTATCGGTAAATATATCCTTGGAGATGGGGAAAAAGAGTTGTTTACTTATGCAATCGATCGATATTAGAACTCTCGCCCAACACCGCTACCTATTATGCTAACCGTGCTGCAGCATTGACGATGCTTGGTAAATACAAGGAAGCTGCTGACGATTGTCGCACTGCCACCAGTTTGGATCCAAGCAATATCAAGGCGTTTTGCCGTGCTGGCAAATGCCATATGAATCTCGGCAATCTGGAGGAATCCACCCGTCAATATGAGCTGGCTCTTCAGGTGGATCAATCCAATGCACAGGCTCAGCGTGAATACAACAATCTATTGGGTCTCAAGAACTACATTGCTCAAATGGATATGTACATGCAAAACAAACAATGGGGTCTTGCTGGTAACAGTCTTGATCGTGCCATTTCTATGGTGGATGCTGATCGTGTACCCTTCAAGTGGGACGTGTGGCGTGCAGAGATTGCCCTCAATCAGAAGAAATGGTCTGAAGCAAGCCGTATTGTCAAGTGAGTATTTATATATATACACCTGTTTGCTTTATATTATGTATACTCATGCATTCTTTCAACCAGCTACTTGGTGCGTTTGGATACCCAAAACCCAGATGTCTTGTATCTCCGAGCACGTGTCTTTTATGGACAAGGTGATAATGCAAAGACCGTGGCCCATTGTATGGAAGCATTGCGTTGCGACCCTGACTTCTCCAAAGCACGTGTTTTACTCAAGAAGGCCCGTGCTCTTGACTCTCACAAGGAAAAGGGTAACGCTGCTTTCAAGACCAATCAACTGCAAGAAGCCTTTGATTCTTACAGTGCAGCCTTGGAAATTGATCCCGAGAACGATGCCTTGAACGCAAAGCTTTATTCCAACCGAGCAGCTGTATTGCAAAAGGTGTGTGTGTGTGTATGTTTGCTATCCATGGACATGCGCTGATAATTATAAATCAAATAGCTCAAGAAATTCCAAGAAGCTTTGGAAGACTGCAACAAAGCCATTGAATTGGATCCTGATTTCAACAAGGTGTACAGCAGGAGAGCTGCCTGTTATATGGAATTGGAAGAATACGAGGAAGCTGTTCGGGATTACCGTCGTTTGACGGAAGTGGATGCCAGCAATAGAGGTATGTGTGCCTATTTGAATATCCCCTTTTTAACAAATAGACTAACCTGATGGCACCAGAATACCGTTCATTGCTGCAAAAGGCTGAGTTGGAGCTCAAAAAGTCCCAGCGTAAGGATTATTACAAGATCTTGGGATTAACCAAGAGCGCAACCGATTCGGAGATCAAGAAGGCTTATCGTAAGCTTGCTTTGCAATACCACCCTGATAAGAATGATGGTGATGCCAAGGCTGAAGCCAAGTTCAAGGAGGTTGGTGAAGCATATGCTATTCTCAGCGATCCACAAAAGAAATCCCGCTATGATTCTGGTGTTGATCTTGATGGTGGCATGGGCGGCATGAATGGCGGTGGCTTCGATATGGGTGGTGTCGATGTCAATGATATCTTTATGCAAATGTTTGGAGGTGGCATGGGAGGTGGCATGGGCGGTATGGGAGGCGGTGCACGCTTCTCTTCTGCTGGTGGCTTCCCTGGTGGTGGTGCTGGTTTCTCTGCAGGCGGTTTCCCAGGTGCTAGCTTTGGTGGTGCCGGTGGTTTCCCCGGAGGAGGTCGACGTGGTGGTGGTGGATACTATTCACACTTTGGTTAAAGAACACACCATCCACACGTTTACATAACACATACACACATACACACGCACACTCACACACACTACTACTCCTTCCTAACCCTGCGTTTATACACTTTTCTCAATCATTGGCATTTTTATCTCTGCTTTTTGTATGTAATCTTTTCTATTTGTCATTCTCCCGTTTGCACACACACACATCCGACACCATCTCAACCCTACAATCATTCCCAAATCACTCACACGCACACACATGTTCATAATTCCCTCTGTTATTCAGTAGCGCTTTTTGCTAGTTTAGAGATTCTCTTAAAAAAATTCGATTCATCTACATTTGCCATTGTATCATCAATCATTCTTGTGTCAAATGGATTCAATGTTGAGGCAAACGACCGCCATTCAGGGAGTTGCATATGCATTTAGGAAGGTAGTTGCATCAGGAGATTATATATATGCGTATAAGCTACGTCAAGCAACATGGTAGTGCTTTACCTTATTGAATGAAAGGGCTAAATGTAACAATGAAACACCAAAGATCATCGCCAATGCAGATCCAAGAGACGCCCACAAGGATGCTTGAGCTTTGAAAGTATCAGCAATCAACAAGTGATAGAAAGGGTCGCAGGTAAACAAATGACACCATTTGTCATCATCGAACAACAGCATCAATATGCTGTATAACGGCTCCCCACCATATATACTGCAGCAGCTAAGCCCATTCTTTATATAGCTATTTACACCAAATAGAGAGAGGGTTACAGGAACTATGTAATGTTGTTGCTATGGAGACAATCCAGATGTGGAGGCTGTTTATGTGATACGATCATGTGGATTTATTGCAGTCAGAAAAATGCTCTACGTTTGTCCTACGGGCAGGTGGCATATAGCCGAAATGCACAGCTTCGAACCAAAACTGTGCTTCTTGCACTCTTGGATATATCGCCAGCCATGGATTGGGAAGTGGTTACGACAGCGCTCCATAGTGGCGAAGACCGTATCAAACTACCGACTTTTATTTACCTTTGCATTGTTGGCATCGTGTGTCTTGCTCAATGGGGAATTGCTATTACCGATCGGCTCAGCACCGGCATCAAACAACTCTTGTCAGTACCTACCATGATTGCATGTCTCCTTTTACCAGTGATGGTAGCAGGCCAAAACACAGGTAGGCAACCACACCACTGTCTCAACCATCACATTAACTGCCGCTTATATATCAAGCACTTAATACTGTTTTGGAGATCCAGGCGTTTAATACGGTGTTGCGGTGCCTTGAACCTATCTATGTTGCACCAATGTTGTATGGCATCCCAGCACGTCTCGATGCGAAGGAGCTCAGTGTTCAGATGTGGTCAGGTCTGCGCAACACGACACCCAACAACCAAGCAGCCGATGCCAGCAACCCAACACCCAGGGTTTCTCGATATTATCTATTGGTGCCAATCATGGGAACAATGATCTTGAGCAATATGGTTGCGTCTTGGTTCGCTACATTTTCAGGAGAAGACGTCGTTGCCATGCAACGAAACAATGAATATGGACTCTTTTTCGCCTTTTTCGTCTTTGCGGTGATATACCTTACATTGGTGATCAACACTTTTGGATATATTTTGCAGCTGACTTACTTGGTGATCCATGGAGAACATGATTATCAGCCGAGTATGTGTGGACAACAACCCTCCTATTAACAGCAACAACAATGTGATGACTCATGTGTGTGTGTGTATAGATGAATGGCAACCGCTTATGAATCATCCGGTGTTGGCTTCTTCTTTAAATGAACTCTGGAGTACCCGTTGGCATCAAGTATTTCGTAGCATTTGGTTGGTGATCCCCTTTCGCCCTGTGCGTACCTTGGTCAATCGTATCTATGGGATCAGGGATAAAAAGAAGAATGATGGGGCTACCACGACATCCAGGGTGGCTATAGCCGCGGCGACTATCTCAGTGTTCTTTGTGTCTGGCTTGATGCATGAGTACATTGCTCTTTGTGAATCCGGCATGGATGGATATGGAAGGCATCTCATGGGCCAAGAGTGCTTGTTTTTCACTTTACATGGTGTCTTATGCATTGTGGAACAAGGCGTGTGGCGGTGGTTCAAGAAGACGAGTCATCGGCAGTGGACAAGAAAGCTTTTGGGTCACGTTTGGGTGATGGCTATCGGATTCCTTACTTTCCCTTGGTTTGTGAATGCATTTGCTTATTGGGAGGTGTGGCATGCCAACCCGTTCAATACGCTCACACCCTTTCTCCTCGAACACGTGTGGAGAGAATACCCCCTCCTTCACTCTGTGTGTGGAAGCCTTTTATAGATGATCTATTATATAGACCTTACAATATATCATAAAGATGATCGTATCAATTCGGACTCTTGTTTTTTATGGTCATGGATGAGTGAGGCACATCAAAGCGGAGTCAAGTTCAATGTTCAATTGACAGAGCACAGTGTAACCAATCTAAAGTTCAGGAGCACACCGCAACCTGTACCGTGGCACCCGAGCAACATTGCAAGTGGGATGCCTGAAGGAACATATTTTTACGTGAAAGTCTGTACACGTCATGAATGAAATTTAAGGTCACATGGCCAAGGAAGGATGATGTGATGTGATGTTTTAAGCAAGTGATGGATGGGGGACCATGCTTGGCTTTAAATGCCAAGGTGGTAGGTGGGTAGAAAAGCAACAAGCTTTTGAACGGCCAAGCCTTTGGGGAGCGGGGGAGGTTGGCATTGTTGGAACTGACTTCCAAATGTTCACTCGCATTGGCAAAAAAGTGGGAGAGAATGGGCCAGTGCTTTTATCCACACACACCCACACACACACGCTCGCTCTCTCTTCTCTCTTTCTCGAACAACCTTTCTTTCACTTTCCATAACACTTTTATTGGATGCTACACGACGAGGAAGACCCGCTCTCGAGTTCTATTTTCAACATTGGCAACGCGTCGTCTTCCTTCTTTGGAGCTTCGTCTAATGCTACCAATGGGTTAACGACATCGTTCTTTTCTCCACACTATGACGACGATCCTTGGAGTACTGTTGTCGACGATAGTCGACCTATTCAACAACCGTTTCAGCCGCCACCACCGCCTCCACCTCCATCCATGTCAACAACTCCAGCAGTAATAGCATCCGTGGATAATCATGATACGTTATTTGAACCATCGTTGACAACTGTATTAAGTAAGTGGTGTCTCGGAAGATAGTTGCATTGTATTCGAGATTATATATCAACCACTACTTGTAGATGGCATCACATTACCCGACATATACGATACTGCTTTTGCACAGCTGCAGGTATCGGGAAGAGTTTCCAGTTTTGCGTTACGTGATTGCTTGGAACGCAGCGGTGGATTATCAGGCAGCGATACCGACAAGGTGTGTGACATGGGCAAGCATAACCTTATTCAGCATGTTATTTCCTTTACTGATGTCGACCCGCTCAGATACTTCGGATTGTTCTTCCGGATGGCGGAAGCTATGTCGATAAAACAGAATTCAATGTTGCATTGGCTTTACTTGCTTGTGGACAACAGCGCATGGGTATGGATGATTATCAAAATACGGGAGAAAATGGCTCATGTTGTTATGAAATAGGTATATCGTTGAATACAATCCAACGTCATCGTTATGGTAAGTTGACTGGAAAGGATAATTATTCGGAGGAAGAGGATAACTGAGATGTCAAATGATGTGCATATAGCCCTACCAGAACCGATATTGGAATCACCGACCCCACCTACTTTTCAGCAACAGCAACAACAACAACAACGTCCACCTTCCATTCGCACCACCGATCCACTCAAGCAACAACAACAACAACAACATGAAATTGCATCACCATTGACTGGCAACGAGAGCCCAAAAATTAATGGGGTGTATCCAGGGATGGACAAGTCTTCTGAGCACAGTACTCCCCGTGTACGATCACCCGAGTTGAAACATCATCACAGCAACAGCAGCCATAAGGCACTTGATACTCGGAAATGGTTCCATCAAGTAGAGGAAATCAAGGTTACAATTGCACCTGAACGCGAAGGGTTTATCTTCAAACATGTCAACTATATCATCGAGAGCCAAAAACGATCATCTATTGTGCTACGTCGTTTCAGTGACTTTTGGTGGTTAATGGAAGTACTCGGGCGACGTTATCCGTTTCGCATTTTACCCAATCTACCACCTAAAAAAGTGGGAGGAAGTACGTATGAAAAGAGAGTGTGGGGCATCATCGTCAAAGAGAGGAATACCATTAAGTTTAACAGCATCACAACGTCGTTCTGTAGGAGATTCTGCCTTCCTTGAGAAACGACGTAAAGGTCTATCTCGATTTATTAATGCTGTGGTGCGACATCCTGTACTCAGGAACGATGATGTGGTGATCAAGTTTCTAACCGAGCCATCGGTAAGTTTGATTCGGTCCTGGAGAGAAAAAAGAAAGTGGGACGATGTATGTATGTGTGTTGTAGGGAATCTAAAATCTGACCTCGTGGTATGTGTGTGTGTGTGTGTAGGAATTGGCAGCGTGGCGTAAGCAAAATCCACCTTCAATCGAGGAAGAATACCGACGCACAGAACATGACATGAATGAGTTGAAAAGCATGATACCCAATGACCTTGATGATCAACTCAGAAAAACACGGCAACGTATTGGATCGGCCATTGATCATTATGTCAACCTTTGCTTTATCATGGAACGTATCATTCGGAGAATGCATGGACAGGCCACGGATTATGTCCGATACAGCATCGCATTAAAGTAGGTGCCAAGTACATGTGTAGCCAGATCAAGTCTAGTGCTTATTTTACAATGTGTATGTATAGTGCTCTTGCCGAAACGGAGCATCGATACCACGCATCCGATTGCACCGAATGTCAGCAAGTCATCCAAGGATATGAAAATGTCGCAAAACATATGCAGCGTGAGAGTACCATTTTGGAAAACCAGGTAAGAAATATAATGATGATGATGATGTTGGATATATCAATAACACACATATATACAAGGTTAATGCAGCCGCAGATGGCGTTTTGGAGAACTTGAAGAACTTTCGGGACTTGCTTGTTGCATATAGAGTAGGTTCGGAGCTGTGATAATGGGATGTCCTGTGGTCATTGACAAGTTTGGACGTAATCATAGGAACTCGATGAACGGCGGGAGAAGTTGGCAGCTACACAAATCGATTCCTTGACAAAACGAATATCTGCAAATCGTGCCAAAGTGAATCAGAACAAAGGTGTTCCCGGGTTAGAGGCTGAGGTGGCAAAGTTAGAAGAGTCGATCAGGACGGTAAGACAAAGAAAACAAAGAATCCCCCATTTATTTGTGTGTATTGACTCAAACATGTTATAGGATGAACGAGAGCTTCATGATCAGCAATGTCGACAAATCTTTATACAATTTTGTATGTGGTCAGAGATTATATACTTGCACAAGCAACAAGCATTTGTATCATCGTTGTATCGAAATTATGTCAAGGGAACCAGCCAGTATTCAAGGCAACAAGCTGATAATTGGAGTACATTGGAAGAACTTGTTATGCAGATGCCAGTAGATCCTCCTCTATTTAATTAGCGCCTCCCATCCTCTTTTCCTTACCCACCCACTATCTCCCCTGTTTCCCCCTCCTCGTTTTTTTCCCTTGTTCATCATCCACCTTCAAATATAAAGAAACATCCCACCATTCCCAATTTGCCTTGATGAAACATGTTGTTGTATTGGAAAAGAGAAAGAGATATAAAGAAATGGGACATGAGAAATAGAATGATGGGGAGAGGACATATGTGATGTTGGATGAATTGTTGTTATCATACGCTCAAAGCAAAGACATTGACGAGTGCATACAACGACTTGTTCTCGTAACGGTATGCAGCACTTCCTATTGCATGTTCAACCGGATTAGAATCATGTGAAACTGCATAATCCCTTCAATACTTGCCATCGCGTGCGTTGTCCCAATATACCGAACTGCCAGCATAAAAACCAGCACCGTTCCTTTGCATCACCACGCAAGTAACTATTCATGCTGCTATGTCAGTTCATCGTCGTCGTCGTCGTCGTCGTCGTCGTCGTCGTCGCCATCATCATCATAGCTTGTTACTTACCGACATACTTGTAGCTCTTGTTGACCTCCTTGAGCTTGGCAAGACATGCATCAATGATACTCGAGTTCCACTGAGGTACTTTGCTATGCGAGTATTCAGCGTCCTGGATAACAGATTCCACCGTCTAGTAGATGATACAGCAAGCTGATGTGAGGTCTAACGTTGCCATGGTGCGATGGGCTTACCTCTTTGATCATGGTGGTCACTTCATCTTTGTTGAAGGGCTCATTCTTTGCCTAGTAACAGTGCTCGATTTAGAGTGCTGACCATGGCCGACAGGATGTGTACTCTTTTGCTTACTTCGGTGGGTGGTTGGTTGACCATTGTTAGAAAGGTTGCGGAAGTGAGAAGAAAAGGGATGTTGGAACGTGTTCGGAAGAAGGGAATGTTGCCTAATCTGTTGACTGCCCTGGTTACTGACAGGTGATGCCTTGGATTAAGAACCTCCTTCTTGTTGTCATTGTAAAATAAAGTATTTTTTCTCTTGATATCTATGCATGCCAGTGATTTGGATCTCCATGCATCTTCTTGACCACCACCACGTGTAGTATACTGACAACACTGCAAACGCCCGTATATTGAAAGCATCATCATAGAGTAGCTGATGGTATGACATGACCCTTTTCTGGATGAAGGATTATACATCGGGTCACTCCTTGATCATGTTGCCAATTTGGATATGATTTGAAGAGCAGTGTTATGCACCCGACGATTCGGCTACACAACCATGATCTCCTGCAGTGCTCGGATATTCTACAGCATGCCTAGTGTGGCTCTTTGCGATTGCTACATGTGTACGCGTGTTAGACAATGATAATAAATACGATCCCTGTAATTACCTAAAGGCTGAAGGGCTCGTAACTAAAGTGTCCGTGATTGTCGCTTGAAATAAAGCATGTTGCCTGTGTTTTCTATGAAACCACATTCACTTCACCATTATCGAGAATTGGGAAGGTGACATTGTTAGAGCGCTTTCAAGTATGAAGAAGATTGAAAAAGACATTTTGATCCAGCATACATGGTTACTTGTGTAACTCCTCCGAATGATCGGCCGGGAACGACAAGAAGCGTGGTAAAACGCACACACCGAATACACACACGGGTTCAATCTCATCACGTAATCTATATTATAAGCATGAACATATGAGATTAAAGCAAGCTGACGTGTCTTTCACTTTCAAAATCTCCTTGTTTATGGTATATAGGTCTTGACGGGCATGATAATTGTGTTAACTGCTGAGCGTAGATAAGTTATCAGAGCTTTTAATGACAGCAGATATCTCTCGTTATCATCGTGTGTGACATTATTGATTGGTAATGAGCATGAAAAGTGGGTGTGCGGATCGTGGGGAGTGGGAATCAGTGATAAACTTTACATGTGGGAAGAAGACCTAATTTCCGAGTGTGATCTAATCCTGGAAAGCTGCATTACAACAATGAGTGGAGGTAAAATGATTATCCAGCTAAGATCAGGATACGTCCCTCCATGAATAAATGAACCAAACATGGTGATATAGGTTGGAAGGTGGGATGTAGTGATCTCTCTGCAGTTGTCGAATGCATATTTGTGATAGGTGAGGGATCTTCTATTCATTGTTCAATATCAACAATCAATGAGAGAGATTAGAAAAGCGATAGGACCTCTCATATTGAGCTCCACCGAGCCGTCCCTTTTTTTTCAAGCATCGCTTGTGTGCTCGATTTTCTCATGCTTACATTTCAGCGACATTTTATCTATAAAAGCGCTCACCTTGGACGCGGTCCAGCATCGAATACTCTTTAATTTTTAAACATGGTTACCGAAAACACAAAGGTATGCTTGGATGATTGCTGCAGCATTAGTACCAAAACTGACTTGTGTATTACATCATCAGGCTTCTCAAGATCTCCTCGTCGCAGCAAAAAAGATTATTGGCGAGACAATTGACAATGTCTCTGCAGACTTGCGAAAAATCAGTATCGATGTAAGTGTTTATAACGATATTCCATCACCATCCATATCATTGACAACATGGTTGTTGCTATGATATAGCTGCATGAGAACCCTGAGATCGGTATGCAAGAATATCATGCCCATCAGGTGTTGACCGACTATCTGGAGGGTCAAGGATTCAAAGTGACACGTAGTGCTGCCGGTTTGGAAACGGCATTCATTGCCGAGTATAGCCGTGGTGAAGGTCGTCGAATTGGCTTTTGCTCTGAATATGACGCCTTGCCCGAAATTGGTCATGGTAGGTTGAGTGGGAACATTTTGTAAAGTAATAATGTATCTAACTTGTGATGCCACGATGATAGCGTGTGGTCACAATAATATTGCTACTGCAGGCCTTGCATGTGCCATTGCGGTCAAGAAGCTTTTAGAGGAAGGTCATACTACTGGCAAGGTTGTATTGTTTGGAACACCATCAGAAGGTATATATATAAAAGGGATACGTTTATTCAACATGTATATGCTCAATGATAAAATAATTAGAACCTTTGGATGGCAAGATACATATGGTCAATAAGCGTGTTTTCCAAGACAACGTGGACGCATGCATGATGCTTCATCCTGGCAACCGAAACGGCAATTACTATTCTGGGTTAGCACAACATGATTTCATTGTTGAATATCACGGAAAGCCTGCACATGCTGGTGGTGCCCCATGGAATGGTGTCAATGCATTAGACGCCATTTGCCAAGCATGGGTCAATGTCGGCTTGCTGCGTCAACAGCTTCAAGAGTCTGATCGCGTCCATGGTATTATTACCAATGGTGGTCAAGCGGTAATACAGAGGAGGTTGTCATGGAAACGTGCACGTGATCTCATTGGGTTGTATACATAGGCCAACGTCGTTCCTGATTACACCTCGGGTAAATTCTATGTCCGTGCTCCTAGTGCTGCTCGTATTGAGGAGCTCAAAGTGAAGGTGGAAAACTGCTTCAAAGCTGCTGCATTATCAAGTGGATGTGAGATGAAGCTCACGTGGCGTAAAACGGGAATGTGTAAAGGTAATGATTATTATCAGCAGTAGAGTAATGTGCATGATACTGACAACAACGGTAAACTATTTTAGAAATCACACAGAATGAACTCCTGGCAGGTGCATATGGCGAATACTTCCAAGAGCTTGGTGGTGGTGAAATGCCACCACGCTTCATTCAAGAAAGCAAAGTGATGGGTGGTTCGACTGATTTCGGTAACGTGAGGTATGTGCATACTTATAATATATCGCTTATTTCATGATAAGCTAATCGTGGTGGTGGTGGTGATGACACTTTTTAGTGCTTGTGTGCCAGGCATTCATCCAGGTTACTCTATCCATTGCGAGTCCTTCCCTCATACTCGTGAATTTGCTAAACAAGCAGGCACACAGGTGGCTCATGATGCTACTATGCTTGCTGCAAAGGCCTTGGCTACAGTGGGTGCTCGTGTGCTTATCGAACAAGAATTCTATGAATCAGTTTACAAGTCCTGGGAAGCTGCTGTGCCCCCTCAATTCCGTTAGCTTTCTTTCATTAGGCAATGTAGATGGATGTAATATATGGAGTCTTTATATGAAATAGATATCAGCATCTAGTGTATGTTCATTTTACATATGAAAGAGAAGTGAAATTAGCCGAGACGCCTGTCCCTGAATATAGGATTGCCGAGGTAGAAGATGCATCATCCCAGAGTTCGGCCGTGCTCCGATTGTAATTTAAAGTGCCTCTCGTTTTTCGCACGCCCAGCAACCGCGTATACGTGTTTCTTTTCCTTTACACACACTCACCATGCCCGTCAAAGATCCCAGCAGTTTCGCAAACACCTCTGACATTGTCACCACCCACCTTCATTTGAACTGGAATATCTCCTTCCAAGAACGCAAGATTGCTGGCAATGTCGTCTTGGACTTGGTCGCGCTCAAGGACAATGTTGACAAGGTCGTGCTTGATACCAGCTATCTCGATATTCGTGCTGTGTATGTCAACGATGCTGAAGCCAAGGTAAGACAACAAGCATACATGGTATAAGGGTTGTTGAGCTAACTGTATACCCAGTTTGATATTGCCGAACGCCACGCTGCCCTTGGTTCTGCTTTGACCATCCATTTGGCTCAACCTGTTGCTAAAGACACCAAGCTCAAGGTCAAGGTTGATTACTCCACCACTGATAAATGCACTGCTGTTCAATACTTGGAACCAGAGTAAGTAATATCCTATGGAGGATCTTTACCGGGATAATATTGACATTATGGCCATATAGACAAACCCTTGGCAAGAAGCATCCCTACCTCTTTTCCCAATGCCAAGCTGTAAGTATATGGGTGTATGTATGGGATAGCATTGTATTCAACGCAAGTGGCTGTATACATAGATCCACGCACGTTCCTTTGCTCCTTGCCAAGATACTCCCGGCGTCAAGATCACTTATTCAGCTGACGTTACATCGCCTTTACGCGTCTTGATGAGCGCATTGCATACCGGTCATGATGATGCAGGCAACGGTCTTACCACCTATCACTTTCAACAAAAGACAACTATGCCCAGTTACTTGATTGCTATTGCTGCTGGTAACCTCGTGGGCAAGGAAATCGGTCCCCGTAGTACAGTATGGTGCGAACCTGAAATGGTGGATGCTGCTGCTTGGGAATTTGAGGTGGGTCATTATTGTTACTCTTCAAACATGTGGGTTGGAGTATTCATATATATGGGAACGTGATTAGGATACTGAAAAGTTTATTGCTACTGGTGAAAAATTGTTGACGCCTTATGAATGGGGTCGCTACGACTTGCTGGTGCTTCCCCCATCCTTCCCATACGGCGGAATGGAGGTAACGTTTTGCCCATCGCCGATCCAAAAAGATGATTGTTCCCTAAATGCTTGAATAATTCCTTTTTGGGATTACACGTAGAATCCTTGCTTGACGTTTGTTACACCAACTTTGGTCAATGGTAAAAAGCCCCTCTCTCTCTCTCTCTCTCATTTGACAAAAGTCATTGTGCCTAACCTGTATTTACAATAGGTGATCGCAGTGCTGTCGATGTCGTCGCACATGAAATTTCTCACAGCTGGATGGGTAACTTGGTCACTACTGCCAACTGGGTAAGTCAACAAGGTCTCTCCCCCTCTTTATGACGGCTAATTTGACGGCTTTTTCAAGGAACACTTTTGGTTGAACGAAGGCTGGACTGTGTTCACTGAACGTAAGATCTTGCGTTATTTGCATGGTGAACTTGAGCGTCAATTCAGCTCCATCATTGGTAAGATAATGGATAAGAGCAAGTAAAAGTATCAACCAACTAAATCGTTGGATACCCGACCATTGTAGGCTGGAAGGCATTGAAGGAAAGCGTAAAGCTGTTCGGCCCCGATTCACCTGCCACCATTCTTAAGCCTGATCTCAGCAGCGGTATTGATCCTGATGACTATTTCAGCTCTATTCCTTATGGTATGTATAGTTGCGTATGCACAAAAGAATCCTCTATTTATCTTCTGTGTTATTTTAGAGAAGGGCTTCAACCTCTTGTATCATATTGAGAAGACTGTTGGTGGTCCCGATGTCTTTGAACCCTACATGAAGTCCCATGTTGAGCGTTTCGCTTCCAAGTCGATTACCACTGAGGAATGGAAGGCACATTTGTTTGAGTATATGGAGAAGAACCATGGCCAAGAAGTTGTGGATAAGCTCAAGACCATCGACTTTGATCTCTGGATCAACGGCAAGGGAATGCCACCAGTTGATCCCCAGTTTGATACCACGCTCGCTGATCAGTGTTATGCTCTTGCTAAGCGTTGGGATGAAGCACGTAACTCGGATGACTTGTCTGGCTTTGCACCCGGTGATGTGGAAAAGTTCACTGCTACTCAAAAGCGTAAGTGGTTTGAAGACAATATGAATGTATCATTGGTGCTAACTCGATGGATCTTTAGTTGTCTTCCTTGAGCGTCTCACGGATTGTGAACCCTTCCCTCACCATTTATTGGCCAAGATGGATGAATTATACAAGATGACTGCTATTCGCAACAGTGATGTGCGCTTCAGATGGCAACAATTGTGCGTACTTGCTAGCTACAAGCCTATCTATCCTCACGTAGTGGCATTCATCACTGAACAAGGACGCATGAAATTTGTCAGACCTCTTTATCGTCTCTTGTACAAGGCTCAAGATGGCGCTGAACTTGCCAGAGAGACCTTTATTAAGCACAAGGCATTCTATCACCCTATTGCTGCATCATTGATTGAGAAGGATATTGGTTTGAAGCAATAAAGTGCTTAGTGGTTGTAAAACGAATAATTCAGAGTGGCGATGCTTACACCGCGTGTGACCCAATCTTTGTATTTCCCCCTGTCTCTTTTTTTTTGATTGTCACCATTTTTTATGCTCTTAAGATATATCACTGTCTACTTTAAACACCTTAAAAAAAAGAATGACGAGCGCGTGCGCAAAGATCTTCCTGTGTTCCCCATTACAGCTGACGAATTGGTGGATTTCGTTGAAGCAATGGTCAATGTTACCACTTTCGAATATATGATTTCCGTCTTGGATCACCTTGGTCGGTTACCAGAACACGGCGACCAGTGGGTGAAATCAGTAGTTCGTCAGCCGCGCGTGTTAAAGACTTTGGAACGTTATGAAGCAAGACGAAAGCACGGTCCCTACTTTTTGCAACAACGATTTTCAGATAATATGATACGAAGACGTTCTGAGCGCTGGAATTTGCTACATAAAGGCGACGAACGAGCAGAAAAAACGCCTATCAAACAAATCATGCAAATGCTAGATACCAAAAAGCATGTCAAAGGCATTATCAACCGATTCCAGTCAACTGGTTACGACCTTTCATCATCATCATCGTCATCACCACCATCATTGCCATCATCACCTCCTACGCCTAATCCTCGCCCAATGACACGTCCCCCGGTCGCCGTTCGTGATACACCCAAAGCTGCAGGTAGGATGATTCAATAATAGCAATATGGAAGAAATCATTGACATGTTTATGACAGGTTTCCTTGTGTATGGCAACGGAAACAAATTACTAGCCCAATCCACGGTAGGGAAACTGCAAGAGGAAAGGTCAAAGTACAAGACTATAAAACTTGATATTGCAGACCTATCATCATCGCGTGTCAGCCTGGTTCCCCAACCAAGCCCTTACGATCGTAATGATTTCATTTAGCACCTCCTCTCCACCCTTCCTCCTCAACGTCATTAGTTTTGTATATATATACACATAGCGTTTGATTTTATGTACAGTAGACATGTAATGCTATTATAAATGTCCTCGCACAAATTGCTTCACAGTGGGTGGAGCAATACGGAATTGACCTTCTTGCACCGTTTCTGATCTTGTCAATAATGATTCATATGCATTATGCAACTCTTCCATGTGCTACATACAACGATGCCCACATGTCAGTCCCATCCAAACATGATCGCATGAGTATTTGCTTGTTGCTTACCTTGCTATCTTTGGCGCCATGTTCACAAGCATAATCAGCCCACTCAGCAATCAACGCGACCTTTTCATTCAATTGATTCAGGAATTTCGCATGCAAAAAGCATTCAGCGAGCAGTAGCACCACTTGTTTGTGAGCCAATGTGTTCCAACGCACGACTTGTAACAAAAAGTTATCCATGACAGGTTGGCGCCATTGAGGATCCTTGATACAATTCAAGAGCCATTTCTTGGCAAGGATGTTGATGAACGTGTCGATAAAGCTTTCATAAGTGAAGATGTGTACTGCGGTGCTGTAATCATTCGTATCAGTTGCTGATGATGATGGCAAGGATGCCAAAACAAAGGGTAAACATCGTTGTAAAGTCGCAACGTCGCCTTCATAGGCACGATCCGTACAATAATGGACAAAGGACTTGCGTGCAATCTCGCTCTTTTGTAACATATCCGTAATGACTTCTGACTCGTGGGCGCCTATAGTTGCACGTGGATTGTTTTCCTCGACAATAGTGCGACACATGGCATTCCAGAAGCGACTACGCAAATCCTTATCCAGCTTTGGTATTTTTTGGTGCGTCTTTGCTGCCATAGGAGCATGCTCAGCCAAGTTGAGTAGTTTGGCATTATAATTGATCAGCTGCTCCAAATTCTCCGGTGCTCCTTCATCCACGCTGGTTCTCAACCATTTCACAACGCACTGGGATAAAAAGTTGGATATAGCTGGATCCATAATGACCATGGCAAAATCGCTATAAAGAAGGTTGTTAGCACGCATAGAGGTGGATATATCATTGAATGTACTTACGTGTAAAGAGGCGTGCCGTTACTGACATCGTCAAAGCATTCCTTGATCTTTTCAATAATCACTTCATCCATATTTTGTGTACGCACACAAGTGTCAAGGGACCAAATCAGTTGATGACATGGATCTTCGTCGTATATCTAATAATGTGACATGTGAGCATGGAATAAAGTGAATTGACAAGCTCCTCCTCCTTCATTACCTCCGAAAAGTCATTGTCATGGTAGTTCATAAGGATATCCACACGAATCGAGCAAAGACTTGGATAGGGCGTGGATTCAAATACAATCTTCAGAGTCTTGATGAACATGTCATATAACTTGGGATCGCCGTTGATGATTTGCATCATTTTCTGCATGTGAGGATGATTGCGTCTATAGGGATATTTGATTAGATCATGTCCATTTGTCATATACACATATTAACCAACCTTTCTGTGAGTAGCTCTTGATAGCTATCAGGGCGCAAATTCATAGCTAGTCGTTGTAAGTCCTCGTCGTGATGATACTCATTAAGCAGTTCCAACACCTGACTCTGAAAGAAGGCTTCATCTTGTTTCCAAATACGTTGCTTGATCTTGAGCGGGCAATTCTGATCCAAATAGCATGAGCAGCTGGTTTCCTCCATAGCTATTCATCTATCGACACACATACCTGGAACACCTTCGGGTTGTCTTTGAGTTGGTCAAGCGTCTCTTGTTTGATGTCGGACACAAACTTTCTAAGCAGAGTCATGGGGATCGTCTGGAGTTCAGGATAGTCGATATAGGACATGGCCTTGTCAAATACGCGCTCGAAACTATATACCATGTTATTCAATATATCCAAACCCTTTATCACCCTCCTATGCTTACTCGGCAAGACCGAAATCAGGACTGAGTATGCGTGTAACGGCAGCATTGTTGATTGCTTGTAGACAAGCTGTATGGATTTGCAAGCGTGTACAACCGGAAATGTCAAGTAGGGGGTAAATGGCTTCCATGCCAGGGAGAATGGACAAGCTGTAGTCACGTTGAATGTCGTTGATCGCTTGTTCCAGATTGGGCGATTCTGCAATACGTTGTTGAAGAGTGTCAAGTGATGGTTCCAAGGCCATGTTGGATATCCGTGCGTGGTGTGTGTGTTGCTGGAACAAGAGCGGTGGAAGGATAGGTACGGTGTAGAACAAATACAGATCGCAAATCGGGAATTCCTGCGTTACTCAGTCCAAGCAAGGCATTATTAGTGCCCTCCCTTCTCCAGTCATAACAAGCAACTGGCTCATTGTCGTATAGCAACCATGCCATAACATTGTCATTGTCGTCTTTAACACATAAATATATCATTGTTTGGAGGTTCTACAAGGAATGGTGATGGTGTTCATTGTGATGAATAGGCGACTCACGTGGCGGAAATCCTAGAACGGACACTACCCGCCCAAATGGGTTGCACCTTTCTCCTCTCCTTTATACTCTTACCACTTGTTTATCCCTCCAATGGCGAACATTTACGCCTGCGGTTTTATAATCTCCTGGCTTTGGCTTGTGCTGGCGGCATGCGTCAATGGACAAACGACAAAAGAAGAGCAAGTGGAAGGGTTCTTTAGTCAGAGTGGCCATACCAACAATTGGGCAGTACTCGTAAGCAGCCAATTGACGTCTTCTCCTCTTGAATGTAGACAACTCATTTCTTTTCCATTGATAAGGTATGCACTTCTCGCTTCTGGTTCAACTATCGCCATATTGCCAACACTCTATCAATGTATCGCACTGTCAAACGACTCGGCATTCCTGATTCCAATATTATTCTTATGCTTGCCGACGACGTATCTTGCAACCCTCGCAACAAATATCCAGCTACTGTATACAATAATGCAGCACGTGTATTGGACTTGTACGGCGAGAACGTCGAAGTGGATTATCGTGGATATGAAGTAACGGTAGAAAACTTCATCCGTATGCTGACAGGTACACTAAAAGGATCCTACAAGTCAATGGGAGTGGATGTATCTAATATGATGTTCAAGGACGTGTTTCCCCTGATACGCCTCGTTCCAAACGTTTACTATCGGATGATCGATCCAACATTTTCATTTACATGACGGGTCATGGCGGTGATGAATTCCTAAAGTTCCAAGATGCCGAGGAAATCAGTGCATATGATCTGGCATATTCATTCGAGCAAATGTGGGAAAAGAGAAGGTATTGATTGATAATGCTATTCATATTGATAGCAATCTCTCACATGAACCTTATCCTTTTAGATACCATGAAATGTTCTTCATGATCGATACCTGTCAAGCAAATACAATGTATAGCAAGATCTATTCGCCCAACATTCTCGCTACTGGTAGCAGCATGCTTGGAGAAAGTTCCTACTCGGTAAGCATTACATGGCTCTATTTGAAATATAATATGGATATTGATGGTGGGATTGCCATAGCATCATACGGATCACGATTTGGGCGTTGCTGTCATTGATGGATTTACTTACTACAACCTCGACTTTCTCGAAAACATTGACATGACAAGCAACAAGACACTCAAAGATTTGGTATGGAACTTGAAGATCCGTTACAATGGAATACTCACCTTGGATCAATAGTTTGATTCATACGACCCTGCCAAGATCGCTTCCCATCCAGGTATCCGATCCGATCTTTTCAAGCGACCTCTTGACAAGGTAATGGCTTTCTCAATTGGGTTAGGTTGATTTTATCTCTTATACTGGTTTTGAATCAGGTCAAAGTGACGGATTTCTTTGGCAATGTACAAAATATTGAGTTGACTCGGCAACGGTATCCTTTGATGGAAGCTGATCAAGATGGACAAGAGGAGGTAAGTAATGACTGGATTTCTTTGGAACGTGATCATGGGTAATAATGGATGGGTTACTAGATGAATATGTCTACCATATTGGAGCAATACGATCAAGCAACCAGGCAACACGATAGAACACAACAACAATTCCGAGCATTCAATGTACAACGGCCTGACGAGAGCTTTTTTGCTTGGTTACAATCCATGGCATACAGCCCATCCTCCATCGTAGGGGTGATTGCTAGCATAGCTATTATTTCGTTTGTTTGCAAAGGGATGTTAGCAGCATAGTACAGTATAGCACAGCATATCATGTAAATACAACTATTCAATACCAACACCACGTTATTAAAATGCTACATACACTGGATTTTTTTATCGAGTTGTTACATTGGATATTGCACATTAGATAGAACATGAATAAGCAGCTAGTCGAGGTCAAGGGGGCCATCATCCACTAAATCTTGAGCACGATCGACTACGTGATCGACAGGGCCATCATCGTCAACTACATCTTCAGCATCATCGACCACGTCTTCGACAGGATCATCATCAACTACATCTTCAGCATCATCGACCACGTCTTCGACAGGATCATCATCCACAACATCTTCAGCATCATCGACCACGTCTTCGACAGGGCCATCCTCGTCTTCATGTTCATGTTCGTGGTGAGATCGACGTAGGATATCGGATCTTACTTGAGGCTGTACGGCATTAAGTTCTCGAATAGGAGCGGCATGGACAGCAACGGCCAAGAGTAACGCAGCAACTAGGGCATAGAAGGCAGTGAATTGCATGATAGGATTATGAATATGAACAAATTGATACCACACCATCTATTGAATATCTGTGTATTTATATACGCCTATGATACTTTGTGAGCTTGAAGGGATAAAGGTTGCTGTAATGCTCATGCAACACGGGGTTATGTTATGCATCCGAATACGCCTCGTCGTCATTTTGGCTATGCAACCCCGTTACAGGTAATAACAAGCTTCCAGCATATTTTTCCTAGCGTCCTAAAAGCACATTCACCACACCTATCGGCGATGTTACAATACGATGGCAGCGCACAGTAGACACTTGTTGTAATGCGTGAGAATATTGGGTCCTTGTGGAACTATCCCACAGCTTGGACAGATCGACACTAGGTGGACAATAAAGTTTGACAGCTTTTGCATTATTGTTATTGTTTATTCTCACAACACTCAGCTGCCACCTATCCATCTCTGCTGCTCACTTTGGTGAATGTTCCTATTATGAGATGGATAAATGACATATGAATGGAGTCATTCTCAGAACTTGTACGGGTTGCACAATTATAACATTTTTGTCATATGGCTGTGGTTGTGGTGGAATGAGATAAGACATGGTCAACGATTCTGCATCTTTTGAAAACGTGCATGCATTGCAAATCGTGACATATGAAAATGAGCAGAAGAGACCCCAAGAACCTGGTTCCAGATTGCCAAAAACGCCGGTTACTTGATTGAGGATAGGCTGCTCATGACAAATTCTTCGGCAACGATTCAATGGCGATGAGTAACGAAAATCATACGTAACCGAGAGACATGTCTGTTTCTTGATCCGTGAGGAGGATCGTGAAAAATTGTGAGCTGGGACAGTAATTGCTGATCAGATGAGCCATATCTCCTGCATGCGTTGTTGCTTGCACAGAGAGAGAGAGACCAGGGTCCCTCATGTTATCGTGCCGCCCTTATCCCTGATCCCTTTTGTGTCACATACAAGAACCGGATCACGCTCTTTTGTTACCAATGCGATACCTTACCCCAAAAAGTGATGGTGCCTAGACACGCTTGTACTCGGCTTTGCAAAAGAGTGATCGAACCACAATGACATGTCTCAAAGACGTCATGGTTGTCCTTGGCAACCAGCCACATCGTCATCATTATTCGTGTCCCATCTCACCACAATAGGTGTCAACGTGATGTTATGCTTACTCAAGAGGAAGGAGCCGTTCCATGTTGTTCTTGTAGTAAAAAGTCATCACCCTTCATCTTCCGAGAGCAGTATCGGTATTTGTCGGGTGCGACTCTTGTTTTGCTGCTGCACGAATAATAGCAAAGGATATGGGCAATGTGCAAGGATCGCTATTTCTTTGATCATCTTGTTATCTATTGTAGTGTTTCGTCTACCCCATTATAATGCGTAGATCGGTTATGCAACCCCAACCGTATCCATCATTTTCCTTGCCTTCGCTCCTCCCCCATAGAATTATGAAAGCAGTTTCATGCCATTAAAGGAAGCATGCGTGGCATGCAACAACAACATTGAGTGGATATCAATAACCCGACGTGTCATTTCTAAAACCGATATTGGCTGTAAAAGACGCCGCTTGCCCGCTGCTGGGGTAAGCAGAAATGAAAAAGAAATCAGGTCAGACCCGCGTCACCGTATATTACCTTATCAAGGCATACTTGATAGAGCTCTCTTAGTCACTATTAGATTTTTTTTGTTGCGTAAAGGTCATAATGCACAGTAACCAGCCCTGTATTATAAAGTCATGCTATAGTTTGAACCATCCTGTGTAGTAGCAAAAGCAAGGGCTTTATGATAGAATGCAAAAAGCACATTCGTGGATTTTCCATTAATGGAATAGGTAAATCACGTAATGTAATTTTTTGCAGCTGCAATGCCGATCCGAAATCTGGTTGAGTTTGGGATGTGTGCTTCAGTCAGTTGTATGAAAATTGGCATGTGATTCACCATTTTCTGCCACTCATTTCCGCCCCTTCCCAGCAAGCCAACCCCATTGCTATTGAGACACCTCTGCTGGTTCAATGGTGTATGCCCAAGTGTTCTTGGGACATCATCCATCTTTGGCAAGACCAAAGTATCTTAGAGCAGGACCATGATTTGGAAGTAAGCATGAACACAATGGCTAATATAAGGAGGGAGGGAGTGCTGGGTTGAGTGGCCCACTCGTAACAATCAGGTGTCATCCCAAAATGATATAAGTTTTACGCGGCACGTCAACGCAACGTGGCAGTTTTTCATGTGAAGCTTGTGTAACTTAACTTGGTCAAAACGCGGTTTTGTCATCATCCTTCAAGATCACTCGTGGCATTTGAAAACAGTATAAATAAGGATACCTCTTTTTTCATTGATGTGCATTATCACATTCATCACTACAATCTACTACTACTACTACACAACCATCATGCAAATCACTCTCGTCTCTATTGCCGCTGTTCTTGGTATGCTTTCTAATGCTGCCACAGCATCCCCAATTATAATCAAGCGTCAGCAAGAAGCTGCTCCTTTCACTATTACCGAACCTGCTGAATCCACTGTCTATGGCTCCGGTCAAAACTTGGCTATTTGTAAGTACATGGATCCTTTCCTGCTGCATAGTAGCAACATGCTGACATCCACTTTTATGTATTATTTAGCATGGGTTCCAGGTGACAATACCCCTTTAACCATTGGCCTAGCATCAGCATCTGGCAATTCAACCCAAGTTCAACTTGCCGAGGAAGTCAATGGATCTTCTGGATCTCATGTTGTTCAGCTTCCTTCTGTGGTGGATGACTGTTCACAATGGAAGATCAGCTTAGCCCACGGCGATGATAGTGCTTGGTCAAAGCCTTTCTATATCACCACCAGCAATGACACCAATGCATGCGTTGCCTCTCCCTCTGTTACCCCTACACCTTCAGCAACCATGCTTCATGATCGCTTGTCTGGTGCCACCATGTCTGCCAGTATTGATATCCTTGGTGATGATGGCCAACCTGTGCACAGAGCTGATTCCGCTAGCAGCTCCCTCACCACACCTATCAGTATGCTCGGTGCCGCCGCCATCAGCGCTTTGGTTCTCGCTTTTTAATAAGGGAAGCGCTCCCATTCTGTGTTTAATCATATCATACCACATTTACACACACCCTTCCCTTATACCACTCTCATCATTTACTCAGATATAGACTCACACACGACCCATTAGGCATTGTATACAGTATTCATTCTTCATCCATTCCATTCCTTCATCTGACCCCTTCTCTCTTGACTATGTAACTATCACACACACATATACTGCATTCTTATATCCTATTATCTACTATAGTATCATATCAAACTAAATACAACATGTATCATTAACCACACAAACATCCAGCGTTTCTTTATCTTTGCTCAATCCTGAAGATTATTACAAATGATGATAATGGCAATCTGTCTTTATATGGGCATGTTGTTTTGTTGCAGAAAGAAAAGAGAGGCGGAAAAGATAAAGGTAATGTTGTCGTGATGGGCAAAGGATAGAAAAGAAGCAAAGGGTACGGGAAATGGAGTAATTGCATCTTCTAGTCCTCGAATGGATATTCAAATGGTTCGAAAGGTTGTGCTTCTTCTTCAGCAGAGCTTGCACCCGATCCATCTATTATTCGTGCATGTCAGTATGTTGTACGATATTCCATCTAGTGATACATTACCTCCAGAAGGTGCACTAGGCTGAATAAGATCCTCCTTTTCACCAGGCTTCTTGTCGAGTAGCATGACGATACCTCCAACGTTGCTCTTTTTCAGAGGTGTGTATCGAGACTCTTCCTTGAATGAGATATACTTGAATTGAGCAGGTACCACACGTGCCATGTTTTGCAAAACTTCAAAGTTCTCTTCCCGCTTCTTTTTGGGCTTCTCTTCCTTGGTGTCTTCCTTACTGGGAGCAGCAGCAGTAGAAGATGATGCAGCAGCAGGTTGTTCCTTGTCGACATCCATCATATCTCCCTTTTCCTTTTCTGACTTCTTTGCCCGAGCCTTGGCCTTGGCAGTTGTAGATAGAACAGCAGTAGCCACCTTTTCGACGACAGTAGCGGAGGGTGGTTTGATCTGTGGTGGATAAGCAAACAAGGAAGGTCTGGCGTTGGAGACAAATTCAAATTTGGGGGTCTGGAATGATCATGTTAATACGTATTCACGTATAATAAATAAGTGTACAGTTCTTACCTCGAGGTTCTTGTTGAGACCAATGACAGCTGTGGGCGTGAATGCCAAGCTCAGCATGTGTGTAAAAGGATACCAGTACCAGAATTGGGTGAATACAGCAGTACCTACGATGGCAGGCATGTTGGCATGGCCATTCCGAGATACCAAGGAAATCGTAACATTGCGGCCACCTGCACCAAAAAAAGTTAGGCATCACGTCATAACCACATCCCATAAAAAAAGATTACATACCAGCATCCATGATACCCTGAGCAATGGCAGCACCGAATTTGGCCATAGAATCTTCATGCTTGTCACTAATGATCTTCTCAAACTGCTTACGTACACCAGCGACCTTGGGGTTGGTAGCATCGGTTTGCTGGATGAGCACCATAGCCTGAGAAATCAAGGCTCCTTGACGGACGAAATCGACAGGGTCCTTTGTCATTGGTTCCAGTAACTCGAGAGCATCCTAGCAAAAAGTATCCCAGTCAGTTGATATGTTGATTGAATGAAATGTAAAAATGGTGTACGTACAAGATAACCAGTGCCGGCACATGAGATACCAAGAGCCAAGGCAGCACCATATCGGACATTGGGATTGTAGCTTTCGGCCAAGAGCTGAACAATGCGAGGCACCTGCTTGGGATTGCGAAGCAAGATGAAACCAATAGCAGTGACTGCTGCACGGCGAACATCATCATTCACATCACTGACGGCAACGTGAAGCAATCGACGAATAGCCTTGTTGTTTCCAGTGCCGCTGTAAGCCATAGCGATAGTATAGATACCACCATATCGAAGCACAGGGTCCTATTATGATCATCAGCATACGTTGAATAACGTGTGTTATAAAACAAGCATTACCTTGTCGTCCAAGAGTTGATCAATCAGAGTATCGGCCTTCTCCTCCTTGCCATACATGATAAGTGACATGCCAACAGCAAGACCACGAATGATCTTTTCGTGCTGTGTCTCATGAGCATATTGCAGCATCTCCTCAATGACTTCACCATTGGCAGTTCCAAGCATAACGAGACCCATGGCCAAACCGGCTGCTTCACCAGCAACAGCACTGTCACTGAACAGGGTGTTTTTCAATTCCTCGTAGATTTCTGTCATCATGATCATTGTTAGACACGTGATCCTTTCATTGTTTGAAAAAGAAAATCATTTTCCTACCTTCATTGTCAGTAGCCATGCCAGCAACACCAAGACCAAGACAGGCACCATGTTGAATGACCTCGTTTTGGGTATCCTTCAATGCATTCTTCAAGTAGTCGAGGACACCAGTGCCATGGTTCGCATTGATGAGACCGAGTGCATAAAGAGAACCACCTTCAGAATATACGCTGCTGCTATTGCCGCCTTCTTGAGGAAGATAGGGAGCCAACAAGTTCATGGATTGTGCCAATTGACCCTACGTTATTTGTTAATCCAATACTGTACATAATGAGCATGCCTTTCCCCCCACCTCTCGTTACCTTATGGATGACACCAAGAGCGGCGGTGGCACTAAACTTGGACCAGTTGGTAGCTCTGGAGAGCCATTCAAGGTTTTGGCGAAGGAATTCATCAATGGTAGTACCGGCGTGCATGAATGCGTTGGCAAAGGTGACAGCTGAATGGTACATGGAGTTTCTTGGCTCTAATGCATTCTATATCGACATATCCATTAGGCTCTTTTCATGTGATCCGATAATTCTGCAACACCAACCTTGGTATTCTTCAAGATCAACAGATCGGTGTGGTTGTTTCTATATAAAAATTCAAGGTGCAAACGAATGGTTTCTTCGCCAGAGAGAATGGATCGGATCTTTTGGAAAGGACCACTTGCCTATTCACGTAATGAAAATAAGACGTCATCTCTTCGATGATATTACCCTTCCCATACTTACAGGCTTATCGGAGCCCTCTTCTTGTGTAGTTTCAGGTTGTGGGAGTTCCTTGATAATCTTGAGCAAAAAGTCTTGAGTAGCACTCTCTTCCAAGTCAAATGCAATTTGGTATGCCATGAGCTAAATATTACAGATGTCAGCAAAAGTTCAGTACATTCCAACCTGATGCATCCGTCATCCTACCTCTTGATCCTTTTCAATAAGACCTTGGAGAAGCTCGTTGCAAGCACTGTGATCGTTCAAATGGACAAGGCACTGGCTAATGGAAATATAATCGGGCTCTTGCAACTCGCGGTACAATGATACAAGAAGTCTCAGGACTTGGTTGCGGAAATCGAGATTCTGAACAAGCGTCATGCACACTTCCAAGACGTAGGGTAAGAGTTTGCTGGGAGAACCCTTTTCAATCATTGTCTTTACGACATCCAAGCGTCGTGCCTCCAATGCGATACCGACGCCCTGTTCGTATTCCTTATCGTCGATGCAACGCTGGAACATCCGCTCGACCACATCCTGCAATCTCGAATCGATTTCCGCTTCGTTTTCAGGCTGACGCGTTCGTTGTTCAATGTACTTGTCGATGCATTTTGCTAATAATAAATCGGTTCTCTTAGCTCATGAATTCTCACACTTGGCATCATCCCATTATAATCACGTACAAATGATCGTGTCGACATATTCGGATTTTTCAGTCAGGTCAAAGAACTTGCCGGCACCCAATGCAAACGTAACGGAGTCGTCAAGTTCACCAAGATGATAATAGACCTATCCCCCAATCCAATATCAGTATACATGCTATAACCACCTTGTTTCCATCATGCTCTTTTACCTTGGATGCGACCAAAGCGGCCAACTCACGTTGTGAGAACTGGGGATCTTCATACAGGATCTCGCTAGTAAACAGATCTGGTATTAGTGATGGCACTCCACCGGATCCCACGGTGTTCCTTACATTTTGGCGACCGAGTCAGAAATCTCTGCCCAGAACTCGTTGACAAGGTTGTTGAGGTTCTGAAGAGCGTATACTTGCAAATCGGGCTGCGGCTCATCGAGCAACGAGAGAATGCCGCCTATATGAAAAAGACACACAGGGCATCAGTCGAATCGTGGCAAATAGTAAGAGAAAAGCAATCGTTGTAGTGATAGGAAGGGGCGATTACATACTTGCTGAGGTTAATACTGCCATTGTGGTAGGTGTGAAAGATGAAAAAGCAAAGGGCGCGTTTGCCGGTTACGTGTACATGAAATTGTCCTCCACCTCACCTCTCGGGCGGCGGGGTTACACTACACTTTTGTCGGTATCATCCACCACCACCACACAATCGCCCACTTGCTGTCAATCAATAGTCCTACGCAATTTGAATGATTTATTGAAACGGGTTATGTAGGCTATATTAGACTGCTAAAGGATACAAATAAAGATTATGATGATGATGTAGTAGGGTCCAGTGATTGTTGGTTGACCAGTTCTGTGTATGTGCCATTAAGTTTCAAGAGCTCCCAATGCGTGCCTTGCTCAATAACTCGACCATCCTTGACAACGCATATCAAATCTGCGTTTTGTATAGTGGACAAGCGATGCGCGATCGTTAAAATTGTTCGACCACCTTCACCCACAACCTTGTCAAGGGCTTCCTGTACAAGTTTTTCAGATTCGCTATCAAGAGCCGATGTTGCTTCATCCAATAATAAAATCTTGGGCTTTCGGATCCACGCACGAGCAATAGCAATACGCTGCTTTTGACCGCCTGATAATTGAGACCCTTTGTCCCCTACTCTTGAATTGTATCCTTGTGGTAATCCAGCAATAAAGTCATGGATATTGGCTGCTCGACAGGCTTCTTCAACTTGAGCTTGTGAAACTTCCTTGTCTTCCTCAACACCAAATCGAATGTTTTCTCCAATGGTCATATCAAATAACACAGGCTCTTGACCAATCCATCCCATGTGACTCCGAAGATTGGCAATCGTATACGTATCCACACTATGATCATCGAGTCGTACAGTGCCTTGAAGAGGGTCATACCACCGCAGCAACATGCCAATGGTAGTTGACTTTCCACATCCTGAAGGACCCACAAGTGCAATGGTTTGGTTCGCTTTAGCTTTGAAGCCGAATTGCCCTTTGAATACGGGATTATTGGGACGTGCAGGATATGCAAATGTGATCTTATCAAAGCTCACATCACCATTCACAGCCTTTGGTTCAATGCCTTCGAGGTCTGGATCGATGCGTGGTTGTCGCTCAAGGACTTCAAATGCTGCAAGGGCAGAAAATTTCGCTTTTGCAAATGTCGCCGTGAATACGCTACCACGACCAGCATTGGTAGCAGTGGTAAGAATTTCAGCCAGCACTGTAAACATTTCCTCAAAGGTAATCCGGCCATCCATAATCAACCTTATGCCTGCATAAAGCGCTAGAGCATTCAGGTACAAATTGAAACCTCGGAGAAGTGCTTGTCCAATGGAAGCCAATAACGCCTTTCGCACAGCAAGTCTGTGAGGATATTCAATAGCCTTTTCAAACTTGCGTTCAAAGTATGCTTGCTTGTTGAGACCTGCAATGGTACGAATCTCCTTGATGGCTTCACCGGCTACCTCTCCACTTTCAGCATTGGCCTTTTTGGTATTATCTTGGAATCCTTGCCGAACACGTGTTTCCGAGCCAGTGGCAATCACAACGAATGGAGTAGCGCAAAGGATAATGAGAGTGAGAAGCCAGCTATATGCGAATGCAATCGATAGACCTATACATACCATCTATGTGAGTATGATAATGCGCCAGATCTGTTGTATATCTTTTTTTCTTTACCTGCAATCACGGTGACCGATAATTGAATAACATCACCCCACACCTTGGTAACCAATTGATTGACATTCTTGGCATCCACAGCGATCTTGGTAGTCAATGCACCAACACTGTTTTCTTCTTGGTCAAAATATCCAACTTCTTGACGCATGAGGGATCGAAACATATCACCACGTAGCCGTTCAGTATATCGTTCACCAGCAATTTCAAACGAAATTGTCTGTGTGGAGAACGCAATAAAGGCAGCCACGGCAATGACAACAAAGAGGAACGCATACAAATTGGTACCCTGGACTGGTCCTTGATCGATCTCATTACGCCGAGTGGGATCGGTGATGAGGATAATAACTTTTGAAAATGCGTATGCAAAGCATGGAAATACACTGCCTGCGACAGCAGCACCAAGACACCCTATCAGCATGAGTGGCCATTCAGGTCGCATTTGCCGGATCACCTTGAAAATGGGTGTTTTTTGTCCTTTCTTCTTCTTTCGTTCTTCCTTTTCACGCTTGAGCTTCAATTGAAAAGCATCCACAGATGACGCTGTACTCATTCGCTTGATGTTATTGCTGCTAATGACACGAGATAGATTGGATTGTTGGTCATCCGCCATCTTTTCATTGAGGTATAGCTCCTCCTTTTCTTGTTGGAGTAGCAAATCAGGATCATCAGTCTGATCGGTAATATCAGTGCTTGATTGCGTAGTAGCCACCTCTTGTTTCTTGACGAGATCTGCGTACACTCCACCGAGCTCAATCAACTCTTGATGTGTACCTCTCTCAACCAGGTCCCCATGTTGCATCACCACAATCAAATCTGCGTTTCGTACAGTGGATAGACGATGAGCCACTACGATAGTGGTGCGATCAGCTGCTGCTGCATCAAGAGCATGCTGCACAAGTCGTTCTGATTGAGTGTCAAGTGCTGAGGTCGCCTATGTATGATAATAATTAGCATCATTATTTATATTACATGTATGTGGCGCGTAAATAAATAATACAAACCTCATCCAAAAGAAGTAATGTTGGGTTTTTGAGGATGGCACGTGCGATGGCAATGCGTTGCTTTTGACCACCCGATAACATTCCACTACCCACCAGTGTGTTGTATCCCTGTGGCAGCTGGCTAATGAACCCATGACAATTTGCCTTTTTGCATGCCTCGACGATGTCGTCATGGGATACACTCTCAGTGTCCTCAACGCCCATGAGCAAATTGTGCTTGATTGTCATATTGAATAACACTGGCTCTTGTCCAACCACGCCGATTTGCTGCCTCAAGCTTTGAACATTGTAGGATCGTAAATCGCGTCCATCAAGCAACACCTGGCCTGCAACGGGATCATAAAATCGTTGCAATAGCTGAATGGCGGTTGATTTACCAGAACCAGAGGGACCAACAAAAGCGACTGTCATTCCTTGCTTGATCTTGAGCGACAAGTCTTTGAGAATGATCAAATTAGGGCGTGTAGGATACTTGAAGAATACGTTCCTGAATTCAATATCTCCTTGTAAGCGTGATGAGATGTCACCAAAAGACTTGTCATCAGGATCAATGGATGGAACTCGATCAATGGTGGAAAAAATGGTATGTGCCGCTCCACATGCCGATGAAACAGAAGATAAACTTGGAGGTACTTGTGTCAATGCCATGGATCCCAGCATCATTGCAAAGAAAACAACAAGCACAGTAGGTCCATCAAATTCACCCTCCTTGACAAGACGTGAACCATACCAGAATGACAAGCTGTATGTCAAAAAGAGCACCAGCATAAATGATCCAAAGCCGAAGCCGAGTATAATTCCACGCTTGATTCCCATCTTACGAGCATGGACCAATTCTCTCTCGAATCGTTTAGCAAACCGCTCCTGAAGAGAGAAACTGTATACTGTTCTTAGCCCTGCAAACACTTGTTCCGCCACTGTGCCTGCAAGTGCATAGGATCGTTGTACTTTGAGCGTAAAGCGAGTAATGAATATTCCCATGACAGCACCACTGGCAATAAGCAATGGTACCGTAGACAGCATGACCAGCGCCATTCTCCAGCCTTTGATAAAAGCGACAATGTACCCGCTGATAAATTGTGCAACGCTCAGAATCAATGTGCCACAGTCTTCTGAAATGCCATCTTGAATGGTTTGTGTATCTCCTGCAAGGCGTGTGTTGAGTGATCCTTCTTCAGCACTATCAAACCAGCTCATGTCTTGACGAAGGACGGCATGGAGATATTTCATTCGAATGCGACGTGCTTGATTTTCACCTGATATAATCCAGAACGCAGTGGCCACATAGGTTGCTACCAACACGCTGGTGCCAAGATACACAAGCTCCAAAATCATCGATCGTGTATTATCCAACAATGTCTCCGTATGCAACATGGACTGACCCATTTTCCGCATCACATCCCCGAAGATAATGACTGATATTGGCAAGATCGCACCGGTATAAGCTGATCCCACAATGGCACATAAAATCATCATTTTGTCTCGCAATGTGCTGAACCGAAATAGTTGTATCACGGATACGGATTGCTTCGTCTTTTTGGGCTTATCGTTGGTGTTGCTGTCATCGATGCCCTTCTCATTCGTCGATGTGTCTTTTTTCTTCCCCATCTTCATGGTGGTTGTAGTTGATGAGAATAGAGATTAGTTGTATATCCAAAGTACGAAAAAAGTTCTATACATGGTCCCATCCATCGCTTACCAATTTATAAACCCCCATCCTCCTCGGCGCTTGACCCGTCTTTGAATCGTAACACTACATCATTGTGCGCGTATGTGCGTGTGTCATGGCATCATGCAGGCCGGCAATCCCTTTCATCTGGTAATGATGTGCCTTTACAGACACCGTATCATGCTCATGCCCTCTATGCCAGGTATCATAGCGCTTCCCCAGGTATTCCTTGTAGACCATAGCAACCCGTCTCATCCCTTGTCATTCATAATGACTAGTGTAAGCAAGAAGTATTGATGTGTTCGGCAAAAGATGGTATATAGCCGTATCCATAACCGAATTGGGAGAATTGGATATTGCATGAAATCAAATTCGGTTTTTCAATGATGATCCACATCTTCACAGTAGTCGCTATCCAGCCCTCCTCCTCCTCCTCCTTTCCCCCTTCTTGGTGCTAATCACAATGGTATAAAGCATCGATATATATATCCACCCCCAGAATGCCTTGTGAAATGCTGTGTATACGTGTTGACTTCAATGCGGAAAGGAGAATACTAATAAAAGCAATGCCTATGTTGTCTATGCAAAATGGCGAAATGGGTGTCTTTATGCTGCAGGCTGATCGGAGCCCTTTTCATTATTCTCAGGAACAGGAGATTCTGTGGATGGGGGTGATGATGATAATGCTGGTGTTGGTGGTGGCGCTAGATTGGTGTCGATGGCTGGCAAAAATGTAGCAAACGTCAAGTAGCTGGTATGTCCTCGAGTCTCGACAGGCGTCTTGGTGACCCAAACTTGATTCTTCCGATCGTTCTCCTCATTCACCTCTTCAGATGATCGCTTCTTGGGTAGTACACCTTGGCCCAATTTGGCTTTTTCAATGGCTTCTTCAAAGGTCACTTTCCGGGTTGGCATCAGATCGTAGCTGCGAACAAGACATTCGTACATTGTAATATCTGCAATACAATCGTGTTAATGTTATACACATGCGTAATCCCATTTGAATCCTTACCAACAAATCCATTCGAATTAAGTGCCTCCACTGTCTTTGCTACTTGTTCAATGCATGGGCTGAAACAGCAAATCTTGCCAGTTCGATGTTGAATAAAGGTTTTTTTGGCTGATGCGACGGCTTCCCATGGTGCAGGCAAATCCAAAAACACTAACATAGAGATAAGTCATCTTATCCTCTTGTTCACTCAATAAAAAACCTACCTGCATTGACAGCATCCTTCAAGCCAAAACCATCCTTGCATACATCACGATGCTGAAGCTGAATGATATCACCCAAACCATGGTCATTGAATTCCTTTCTTGCTTGCTCTGCACGCTGCTCATGGTATTCGAAGGTATACAATTTGCCAGTTGGTCCAATAGCACGTGCAATTGAATGTGAAAATGATCCACTGCCAGTACCTATGTTTCATCCATGTCAGCGCTTATACAATGTGTATCCCCTTTTTCAATGTCTTACCCGATTCAATTACGCGTGATCCAGGTTTCATGTCAAGATATGTTGTGATGAACGAAATGTCGGCAATGTACAAGATTTGTGTTCGATGAGGAAGAGATAGCGTCCATAATTCGGGAGTAGGATGCAGCAGATATACAAAGCCCTTGTAGTTGGTTGATACCATCTAATTTATTGATTGTGAACACACAACGTTCATCCACTTTGTTATAGACTCGATATATACCTTCGATCCATATTCCTTTCCAATCATCTTGTCGTGTTTGAAGTTGCCATAGCGACTGGTGAACTCCTCGCCTTTCTTGACAACAATAGTCTGCATATTGTTTCGAGACTATACATCCAATGAAGCGGATCAGAAAGCGATCGGGTCCATGTAGCAGGCTCAAGGTCTTACAATGTGAACGATGACCGTGTCACCTTCCTCAATGTGTGTTTTCCAAGCGTTGAAGCTCATTGTATGCTGTGGATCGTATATCGTGGGTTGGGCGGGTAGGAAGCAAAGATGCAGGGAAGCTGATGTACCCGATTTCAGTAGCCCGCAAGCCACCTCATACCGAGGCGGAGATCCCGTGATGTCGTTCATGCAACCATCCAAGTTTCCATACCAACTACAACTTTAAACAGCACATACAGGGTCCATTCAGCTAATGATGATACTAGTATTAAATTGTCGATACGGAGCTATCAATATAGAGGAAGGCTTATAGATCTCATTGTACTGGGACACAAGCCGTTACCTTGTTGGCGACAAGTAGTAGACATCATTTTCATTACGAAGAAAATAAATAAACAGCAGTTAACAAAGAAAGTGATACAAAGAATAATGAAGGGGTGTGAGTGGATTCGATCATGGCTATCACCATAATGCATAAATTAGACAACGTCTGTGTGCGACCTTATTCCATCATGTCTGTGCACATCAAGGCACAACGTACTCAAGGTTCAATAATAATAAAATGGTTACCCTGGAGATGATGGTGCCATCGTATTGCAAATGAGGAAGTGACACAGTATAGACGGCTTATCTTTCACATGCTGCACCAGGGGTGATGCACAAGCGGAGTGTAGTAGTATTCATCGTGCATGTTCTTTCGTATACCAGCTTGCATCCGGTCACTGATGAAATGATATGGAAGAAAAGCCAGCATGGGAACCAAAATTGGCCACAAGGTGAGCCATATGACACTGCACATGTACATTTCCTACATCACACGCTCTTTTGTTACATGGAAGCAAGCTGTCAATTTACAATTAGATAACACACACATATTTCAAAGCACCCTATGATTGAAGCTAAGAAGAAAACGTTCATTGGGCTTGATTATGTACAAGATCAAATGGGTCAAAAGTGACCTTGGAAAGAGATGGGTGTTGCTGCAAGATAAGAAAAACGAATCAAAAGCATAAGGAAATCAAAGGAAATGAAAAAAGAAAAACATAACAATGCTTGTATCGTAGAGAGAAAAAGGGGGGGTATTGTTACAGGCGGCAGTTGCGGGTAGCGATAACCACCACATTGTGGTATTCTTGAGCAAAAGTCCAGTGGGGATCGCATTCAGCCATCTGAGCACAAACCTGTTTCAAAACATCAATGATCCATGTAAGCTGGTGCCTGTTATCAGCTGCAGCAAGAACGGATTTGGGTGGTGAAAGAACACGCAATAAATGAGGCCATTGATGTTCACTCCCACGCTGCTCGTTTGATAAAGAAGGCTCAACAAGTGGATTCACCTTGTAGTTTTTGAGCGCTGCTTGCATTTCCAAAACAACAAGGCGGCCAAGACAAGCACCTCCACCACCACCAAACATGTATCGACGCACTTTTGTGCTTGAGGCAGCAAGACCTTCACGAGCAATAACAAGCAAGCCAATAAGAGCGATAAGAGAATGACCTTGTGGAGCAGCATACAGCGTATTGGTGCACAATCGAACAAGCCTTTGGAGCTCTTGGGCAACTTCAGCCTCCCTCGCAAATTGTTCTGAAGGGCGTAATCCATCCAAGCTATGTACAATGGCATAGGCTTGTTCTTGGATAGATACAAGCTCACGATAATACGATAGTGGATTGTGGGGTTGTTGCTCATTGTCATAATGATGATGCAGCTGAGCTGATGCTGACACCAAAGGAGAAGAGCTGAGATTGCATGGCGGTTTCACTGGAAATGGTTGTTGCTTATCAGCAGCAGTTGTGGTGCCATCTTGGGTGACCGTGGTAGCAATCATTTCCATGACTTTCGGGTACTTGAGGGCAGTGGTAGTGAGTAAATGACATAATGACATTTTTGGCAAGGTGCTTAAAAGGGCTTGCACCGACCATGCATCGTACGCCATCATGGTGACGCCGGGATCCTCAATATGCTTTTCGTCGTACAACCCTGCTGTCCCTGGATTCACTATCAAGGTTGACTCAGTCATAAAGCTTGCTGAAGATGAAGAAGATGACGATGAGGATGATTCCAGAGAACATGTAGAGCTGCTGCAGCAACTGCTGGTTGTAGTAGGACTCTTTCGAATAGTAGTAGAGCTTGCATGGGAGATCCGATCAAGACCAATAAACGATAGGATGTATGCAAACAGGCGTCTGGAGGTTGTAGCCATAAGGGGGGATGTGTGAGTGTGTGTGAACGAGCTAATTGGAGAATAGGGGGTTGGGATATATAGGTCGATAGATATAAGTGAGTAAAGCGGGGGATATCAACAACAAAAGACAAGGGGAGAATGCTTCTTTTTTTGTTGGTTATCTCGTTTTCCTTTTTTTTTCGAGGTTTTCTCTTTTTTTGATAAGTATGCTTGGGTTAACCTGTGGATAATAATGGTGGCGGGATATTGAATGGTGGTTGCGCTTCTGCGTTGCTTATGTCTTCATAGGTAGGATGAATGCGAACAAGAAACAGAGAAGGCAAACTGAGCATAATTTGATGGAGTTGGGAAGAAGAGAAAAGTGCTTGTATCAAGCTGTGGAAATAGATTTGCTCTTCTTGCTTATCTCTCTCTTGTATAGTAAGATCGTATTAATTCGATCGAGTGGTGTTAATGCCAATCAATAAGGACAGTGGGTAACCAAAGCAAAAAATGAGAGTCGGTGGCCGCTCTGTGAAAAGGGACGGAGACCGATTGAAAGAGAAAACGGAAAAAGGGGCGATCCGATGGAAGATGCAATGGCTGTGCTCGTTTTCTTCTCACTACTCTCTCATGCCGCATGCAATTCTATATTTGGTAGGTGTCGGCTGATTATATCATGTGCCCATTCCCCCCGATTCTTTCCATCATGGCGCTCTTTTTGAGTAGCGTTGACGTAATCGAAACAATAAGAACTTGTCTTCTCTTTTTACATTTGGCCATCGTTATCTTCCTTTTTTCATGTTTCTTGTCTTTAACGCCGGCTCATCTAGTCTCAAGTTCAAGCTCTTTGACAGCGACTCCCTTGAAGAAAAAGGAAAAGGAGCCTGTTCTGAGATTGGGAGTGCTCAATCTACATTTTCACTCAACCAGCAAGAGCCTAAAGAGTGTCAATTAGAGTCGCACGAGGATGCATTAAAAACAGTATTGCAAGAACTGAAAGATGCACATGTGATTGAGGATGATAAGATGATCAAAGCTATTGGTCATCGGGTCGTTCATGGCGGTGATCGTAGAGAGCCTGTCAAAGTAACTTCAAAGACGCTCAAGCAACTTGATGAATTGACAGCACTTGCACCATTGCATAATCATCGTGCTGTCACTGTAATGGAAGCAAGCCTGAAACGAATGCCCGATTGTGATAATTATGCGTACTTTGATACTATGTTCCACGCCACCTTGCCCAAGCATATCTATACGTATCCGCTACCACGTCAACATGCCCTTGACAACGCTGTGCGTAAATGGGGATTCCATGGATTATCACATCAATATGTCTCTGATCGCGCAGCTAAGTTTCTTGGCAAACCCCTGCAAAACAGCAAGCTCATCACCTTGCACTTGGGTAATGGAAGCAGTGCTTGTGCCATCGCCAATGGTGAAAGCATCGATACCACGATGGGCCTAACTCCCGTATCAGGCAAGTGACACACAGACAATTCAATATCACCATATGCATAAAAACCACATGCGCTGACAACAATGTGAACACTACTTAGGGCTACCTGGTGGAACACGGTCAGGCGACATTGATCCATCAGCGGTTTTTCATCTGGTGAGCCATCCCGCTGACCCAAAGCCTGGAGGTGGCGTCGAATTAGCCAAGGCTGAACATGTCTTAAACAAGGAGAGTGGATTCAAGGGCTTATGTGGTCTCACTCATATGGGCGATATTGCTACCAAGGCTGAACACAATGATGAACCCGCCAAACTCACATTCGATCTTTTTGTCAACCGTATCCAAAACTTTATTGGTTCTTACTATATATTGCTTGAAGGTTGTGATGTCATTGTCTTTACGGGTGGTATTGGCGAGCACTCAGCACCCCTCAGACAACATGTTTGTGAAAAGTTGAAATGCATCGGATGCAAGATTGATATGGAAAAGAACAATCACGCAGATACCACCAAGGATAAGGTTGTTGATATCACTGCACGCGATTCATCCATTCGTGTGCTAGTCATTGAGACGAATGAAGAACTTCAAATTGCAAGGCTTATGAAGGAGCACCATCCATAGTAGCGTACTGATAACAACAAATGGCTGCATTATGCAACAGAGTGATACATGATGGACAAATATAAATGCAGAACCCGATCTGGGCTATATGTACCTTGCATAAAATGTGTAACCATATATGAAGATGATGATGCCATAATCGCAAATGAATGTAAATGTATTATTGTACAGGAAGGATGGGTGTAATATGAGAGGGGCTTTTGTGTATAAATGTCATCTATGCAAACATAAAAACGTTCTTTTGTGCGGTGCACATTTTGCGTGCTCTGTCGCTGCCAACAATACGCTCTAGCTTGAGATGGTCGTAGCGTGAAAACAACGTCGTACAAGAAAACGTAGCTTCTTCAGCAGCACTGGCTTCATCAAATTTGAGACCCAAAAAGTTGACCACTTCCGAATAGAATTGAGGATGATCTGGCAACCCATAAAAGACAACGTGGAATGTTCCTCGAATGTTGAGCCGTCGATAAAAGTGCAAACGTTCCGTGTACAAGAGGAAGCTGACCTTGCCTTGGAAGAAATTGCCTCTGGCACGTGTCATATCCCTTGGATCAGTATATCTAAAAGTCACCATCCATGTTAGTGCATCATATGAGCAATCATGATAATGATAACTTACTCGCAACAAGAATCGTAAGAATACATGTTGTCTTCAAAATAGTTCCGTAGCCGGACGTAGTCAAAGTAAGAAGGAACAAAGATCAGGGTATGTGTTTGCATGAGTGCTGATTTACGCAAGGTGGGCAATGTCTATACAAAAATCAATACGATTAGCTTCAAATTTCTTCCACATGATTCATCCAGTTACCTTTTCAATAAAATATTTGAAGCGAGTATCATTCATGGCGGCAAGAGAGGTTGTGTCAATGCGAGTAAAAGTCTGCTGCACTTGTGGGATGACATCCAAAATGCTACCGTCTTCATAGCGTTGCTTGATTTTGATCTTTCCAGATACGTTCTTGAAGTATTTACTGAACAAGCCATTGATTTCAGGAGTCAGGAATTCTGAAAACACAAGCGTCTGACGCAAATAACAAGCTCTACGCGAATCATGTCATGGATTAGCTTGAGCCATCATCGATCTAGGAATGGGATTACTCACTTTCTGTCCAGGTACCAGCTCTTGATACGCGAAATATCACAGCCGTGCGTCTTCTCTGGGATCAAGTTGAGGTGTTGCATCACGTACTAATGGCGGAATTAGCATCCTGCTACATGTTACTCTCATCCTTTCTTCTCCTCATACCTCTACGTGCTCCCAGTTTTGCATCATGATGTGGTTGGCCTGATCCATAATAACAAGCTCAATCGATGAAAGGGCATCGTGGTTTCGTTCATCACCTCTACAAGCCATTGTCAGCACTCGATATTTCCATACCCTATTATCAACTTACTCTTCACCATTGATCAATGTACGCAAACCAAGAGGCGAGGCAATAATCATGTCAGATGCAAACAAGCCCGAATAAAATTTCATTGTCTTGCGACCGAACTTGATACCAAAACGGAAATGGTCGTCGACATTGCCAGAGAATGTATCCACATAATCTGCTGGTTTGTCCTTATTGAGCTGGTCGTCATCGCGCAATCGAAACTCATCGTAGAATCTCTTTTTGTTCTCTTGTTGATCAGTTCCAGAAGCCTTAATGAGAGCATCCACCACCTTGACAACAGAGTTACGGAATGGAAGAATAAGGAGCACCTTGGGACGTGTGAAACCTTGATCGCGAATTTCTCTACGTGTTCAATAACACATTAGATACCATACCTTACCCTATCCTTCCTTTGATGTACATACCCAATCTCTTTGTTTTCCTTGTGTGCATTGGCGATTTTGGAATTATTCTTCACTACGCGATCGTTGGTTCTATAATGGTCGTCGTCAGTGATTACATCCATGATATGTGGAGGAAGAGCAGCTTACTTATAAATGTAGTTCAAGATATGCAATGCATAAGCGTTTCTAATCTCGGCTGCGTTCTCGACGGTGCGATTGCAATATAAGACATCACGATGCTCATTGAAGTAACGGAAGAGACGTTCTTGAAGAGGGGTAAACAGGGCTGATTCATCTACATAAATATGTTATTCATTGTGTCCCTCGCATACTGCAATAATAATTACTTGCCTTTTTCATCCACAAACTCAGCGTTGGCTTCCTTCCATCGTCGTGCAAGTCGCTCTTTGACCTTGATTTCAACCAAATCCTTAATCGGCTTTTGTTCCTTCACAGACTTGTCGGGATGAAGAGTAAATGCTGCCACCTCTTTCAAAGCATCATCTTGGAACATTTCTGTAGTCCACTTTTTCTGATCAGCCAAAGCAATATCTTCATCGAATGACTTGGGTTGCTCGTCAGATAATCGGCGCTCAAAGGGATCAACTAATAAATTCATTATGAGTATTGACACTATACCCATAGCTTGTCCCTTTTGTTACCATTTTCTTCATCGTCATCAGATAAACCTCCAATCATGATTTCCTCCTCTTCATCATCATCATTTTCTTGTTCTTCGTCATCCACAGCTGCTTCATTGTCTTGATCATCTTCTTCAGCATCCTCGCTATCTTCCTCAACAAGTTCTTCCTCATCATCCATATCTAACAATGAGGTGTTTTGAGCACATGATTTACCCAAATGCAATCAAACATGTATCTTTACCTTCGTCATCATCTTCAACATCCTCGTCACCCTCATCCTCTAATTCCTCCTCAATGTCCTCGACACCTTGCTGCTCACGTTTGATGCGCTCATAGAAATCACGGTGCTTGGATGTCTTTTGCAACGAGCCAACCAATCGAGAATAGGCTGATGGTTTTTGCCATTCCTCTTCCTCTTCTTCTTCTTCTTCGCTTTCATCAGATTCATCCATGCCAGCTTCTTCCTCGAGTTCACGATCGAGATCTTCTTCATAGACAACACGACGAGGACGTCTATATATGAAAAAAAGAATAAGTGATCCCCCTCGTAGTCTATATGTTGTTTCCATCCATACTTGCTAGGACCTTGCTCGTCCATATTGTCGTCGTCATCGTCGTCGTGGAAATCGTCCGGGATCAGTGTACCATATTCCTTGAGATCGTTCTTCTGTTTGCGACTAAGACTGCCAAACTTGACATTGTCGTTCTTGCGTTTTGCACCCGACTTTGCAGTGGACAAGCCAGATACATGTTGTGTCGGTTCTTGAGATCGCTTTCGCGCCATGCTCTTGCTGACAGCTGATTTGGCCATGATCGAAAAGAACGGAGATCGATCGTCAAGAGAAAAAGAAGGGGGAGTTGCCAGACGCAAAATTATTTATCATGCGGGGTCTATATCCCGCTCACTCCCACATCCCAAATGCATTGTAAGCGCCATACGCTCTTGCCTGTAGAAACTACTAAATAATAATAAATAAGAAGTTTCCATTCGTCTATAATTGGGTGGTATATTGATCTATGTGTGTGTGTGCCTGGGAATACTAATTCCTCTTTGACAGCAGCATAACTGTATACAAAACGCTCTCAAGTATTATTATATATGCTTTATGATATTCCATGATAATGAGGTCGCACTTGTAAATAATATTTCAATTGTGTTTGATATACATAAATATCAAAATACACGATTATGTACTGAACGAGCTATTTCGCACGGCGTACGAAACGGACCTGGTATGCAGGTGGTGGAGCTACAGCCATCTCACGCTGTCGTGGAAGGAAGCTTTCAAGGTCCAAAGGTGCAAGACAGTCGCCATGATCCACATGTGGCTCAATAGTGCAGTTTGCAAATACGTGGGCAAAAAGATTGAAAATGAGAACCTCCGCCTGCATAATGCACAACGTTTTGTTTAGCATTTGTGGACGTAGTAGATACAATGTCATATGGCACTCACTTGATAAATCCCAGGGCATAACCGCCTATGAACATTTCCAGTTATTGATATCTCGAAGCTATAATGTTGACCTCTTAAATCATTACCTTCCCCAACCAAAGTTATATTGATCACGATCCTCAATTTTGGATTTGGCTGATGCTGTAAATGTCTCTGTTTTATCGAGAAATCGTTCAGGTCGGAAAGCACAGGGTTCGGGATACACATCAGGATTCATATGCATTGCAACCATGTTGGTCACGATTATCGCACCCTTTGGAATGATTTTGTTTTGCCATACAACTATGCCGCGCTGGTTACCAACCTGTGCGTGCCATATCAACCAAATGATTAGGAGTTTACTTACTATCCTCAGCTGCCTCGTGTGGTACACCCAAGGTTGTGGCGGGTCGAAAACGCATACACTCTTTCTGCACAGCAATCATATATGGGAAATGTTCACGATCGGTGAACATTGGCATCCTCTTGTGGGTCTCGATAAAATGATCGATCTCTTGTTGTATTTTGCGCTGAACATCTGGTTTTGCTGACAAGATGCCAACTGCCCATGTCATGGTCACAACTGTTGTCTCTGTACCACCAGCGATAATATCAGCTATTGATCAAAAGCGTTATTAGCAACATGGTCAAGGTAACCAAACACCTACTCACACAGTGACACGACGGCTGATATCTTATCGATTTCACCAGCATCTACAGCTTTCATCAATGCCGTCGCTACGCATTCTTTGCCATCTTTGTAGGCTTCCATCATCGACTCTAAAACCCATGTGTCGCGTGTTTCGGCATGCTCTGCAAAAGCTTTCTCGTGTCCCAGCAAGAAACTAATAAATGATAACGCAGGAAGGTACTGATTGGCTATGTGCTTGATTTTGGTGGTCTCTCTGATACATTCTACCAAATGATTCGCTTGTTTGAAGAGAGGGTCGTTGATAGATGTTGTGCGTTTACCAAAGCAGCTGAACATCATATCGTCGAGTACAAAGCGTAAAAGATGTTGGTATGGGTCAATATTATTTCCTGTTGCAAGGATATCGACTAGCTTTTCAGCTTGATTGGACATATCCGGAAGCCTCTTGTTCACGCTGCTTGATCCGAAAACGATTGCGGCTATGTATATATGGGATATGGGGAAAAGTATCGTGGATGATGAAGATAATTAATCCGAATTCATGTTGCTATAGCCTTTCTTACCAATAGCGCGCGATTTCTTCCATGAGTTGGTATTAGTATCAGCAGCCACCATCCCTCTACGTATAGAAAAGCAGTCGGATGATGAAATGTTAATGTAAACCAAATCATGCAGAGATCCTAAGCATTTTCAGTCACCTCCCGTTTCTGCTGTATATCTTGGTTATCAACTTCATGTACGGTCTATTTGCTGTTTTGATACCTTTGGTTACCAATATCTCATGTGCAATAAAGGGATCAGCTATTATGACCACTTTTTTGACACCTGCGTGCATAAGGGTGATCGGCCCTTAATTAACAGTACGATCATCAGCTTGCTACGTCACTCAACGCGAACACATCGCCCAGAAGCATCCATACCATATTGTTCATGCCACTGAGAATTTGTCTTCACTACATCATATCCCATGTGAAAAATATGACCTACATTGTACATATGATGACTGAGTTGAGCCACGAGCTATTTAAGTATGTTGAAAATTACCAAAATATGGAAGAGCAAATCTTGGAGAAGGAAGGTTAGTGCTGTTACTACTAGCAGTTAAGTGTGCTCGCAGACGTGAAATGGTCCAAAACACAGCTACTGCCCCAGCAATGGGACCCAGTGTTGATTTCTTCTTGATGATCCAAGCACGAAGCGGGGCAATGACCATGTTATGAAGATCTATCATCTCTTTTGGTGGTACTATGATGGCGAAAAAGATGTACAGGGAAGAGGAAAAGTCTATACATAGAACGGTGGACAACGAGCCATTTAAGGGGTCGATAGCTTAAAGATCTGGGCAATGCATGCAGCTTGGCTCCTGAATTTAAACAACCAATTGTATGAAGACAGCAAGAAGGTGTAAGTGTTTTGTTCCAGTGGATACATGATAGAATGCTCGAGCTGCCAGTCACTTTAACCACCACCTTCATTCTCGTCTCATTCACTCGCTCTCAGTCAATTGTTGGACGCTGCAGATAGTTAAGTACCACCCTTTGGATATGGGGTCAACTTCGCTAGTAAATGAAATCCTTGGCCATGCTGCGACGCCTTATATGCATACATTCCAAACTTTTATATATATATGTGTGTGTGTATTGTGTAATATACACCTGTTACTGATAGATCTGCTTCGCACGGCGTACGAAACGGACCTGATATGGAGGTGGTGCAGCTACAGCCGTCACATCCTGTCGTGGAAGGAAGCTCTCAAGGTCCAAATGTGTACGGCAACCTTCATGATCCACGCGTGGCTCAATAGTGCAGTTTGCAAAAACGTGGGCAAACACATTGAACACGTGAACTTCGGCCTGCATAATACAACATTTTGATTAGCACTTGTGGATGATACAATGTCATATGACGACACTCGCTAGATAAATTCCAGGACATAGTCGTCTATGAACAATTTCAGTTATTGATATCTCAAAGCTACGAGTCGATCTCTTATAATCATTACCTTCCCCAACCAAAGTTATACTGATCACTGTCCTCAATTTTGGATTTGACTGATGCTGTAAATGTCTCTGTTTTATCGAGAAATCGTTCAGGTCGGAAAGCACAGGGTTCGGGATACACATCAGGATTCATATGCATTGCAATCATGTTGGTCACGATTGTTGCACCCTTTGGAACGATTTTGTTTTGCCATACAACTATATGGCGCACTGGTTAAAAGCTTTCGAGTGTAAAATAACAGTAATGGCAAAGGAACAACTTACTATCTTCAGCTGCCTCATGTGGTACCCCTTTGGTTGTGATGGGTTGAAAACGCAAACACTCCTTCTGTACAGCAATCATATATGGAAATTCCTCACGATCGGTAAACACTGGCATCCGCTTGTGGGCATCAATAAAATGGTCGAGCTCTTGCTGTATCTTTCGCTGAACCTCTTGCTCCACTGACAAGATGCCAAATGCCCACGCAAGGGTCACAGCTGTTGTCTCCATCCCACCACCAATGATATCAGCTATTGACAACAAAAGGTGGTATTAGCAACATGGCCAAGGTAACCAAACACCTACTCACACAGTGACACGACGGCTGATATCTCATCGATTTCACCAGCATAGGCAGCTTCCATCAATACCGTCGCTATGCATTCTTTGCCATCGTTGTAGGCTTCCATCATCGACTCTGAAATCCATGTGTCGCGTGTATCCATATGCTTTGCAAAAGCTTTCTCATGTCCCAGCAAGCAATCAACAAACGATAACACAGGGAGGTACTGACTGGCTACGTACTTGATTTTGGCAGACTCCTTAACATATTCTGCCAAAAGACTTGCTTGTTTGAAGAGAGGGTCGTTGATAGATGTTGTGCGTTTTCCAAAGCAGCAGAATGTTATATCGTCGAGTGAAAAGCGTAATAGGTGTTGGTATGGGTCAATATTATTTCCGGTTACAAGGATATTGACTAGCTTTTCAGCTTGATTGGACATATCCGGAAGCATCTTGTTTATGCTGCTTGATCCGAAAACAATTGCGGCTATGTGTATATGGGATATGGGAAAAAGTATGGTGGATGCTGAAGGTAATTAATCCGAATTCATGTTGTTATAGCCTTTCTTACCAATAGCACGCGATTTCTTCCATGATTTGGTATTAGTATCAGCAGCCCCGATCCCTCTACGTATAGAAGAGCAGTCGGGTGACGAAATGTTAGTGTAAACCAAATCACGCAGGGCATCTAAGCATCTTCACTAACCTCCCATTCCTGCTGTATATCTTGGTTATCAACTTCATGGACGGTCTATTTGTTGTATGGATACCTTTCGTTACCAATATCTCATGTGCAATAAAGGGATCAGCTATCATGACGACTTTTTTGACACCTGCTTGAACAATGATGATCGGCCTTTAATTAACAGTACGATCATCAGCTTGCTGCGTCACTCAACGCGACCGAATCGCCCAGAAGCATCCATACCATATTGTTCATGCCATTGGGAATGTGTCTTCATAACACCATATCCCATGTGAAAAATATGACCTACATTGTATATATGATGACTGAGTTGAGCCACGAGCTATTCAAGTATGTTGAAAATTACCAAAATATGGAAGAGCAAACCTTGGAGAAGGAAGCTCGGTGCTGTTACTGCTAGTAGCAGCGTATGTTCGCAAGCGTGAAATGATCCAAAACACAGCTACTGCCCCAACAATAGGACCTAGCGTTGACTTCTTCTTGATGATCCAAGCACGAAGGTTGGCAATTGCCGTGTTGCGAACATGCATCATATCTTTTCCTTGGTTGTGATATGATTGATAGCGAAAAAAGGTGCACCGGTGGAGAAGAAGTTGAATGGCAAAAAATGAGCAATAGTGGTTGATCATCTAAACTCTATACGTTGCATGCAGCTAGGCTCCTGAATGGAACAGCCAAAATCAGATGGAACAGCCAAAATCAGTAAACATAGATGCGCAAGCATCGGAACGTGGTATGGATGTATAAAGCATTGTTGCCATGTGCACTTGGTAGTTTCTATTATCCGTGAATGTTTGTGTCCAAGACTCAAACCTGGATAGAATAGGCCGTCATCATCCATTTGTGCAAGCTGTCAACTACATAAGTGTGACCAGCATCTGCATTACGTATCATCTCATTCATTCTGCTTTCAGTGAAATTTTGAACGCTGCGCATGATTAAGTACCACGCCCTTGGATATGGAATCAAAATTGCTAGTAGATGAAATCATTGACCATGCGGCAACTAATATGTATATATATATATATATATGTGTGTGTGTGTGTGTGTGCAGTATACACCGATTACTGATTGAGCTAGCTCGCACGCCGTACGAAGCGAACTTGATATGGGGGTGGTACGGCAATAACCCTTGCATCTTGTGGAAGGAAGCTTCCAAGGTCCAAAGGTGCAAAGTAACCTTCATGGTCTTTACGTGGCTCAATAGTGCAGTTTGCAAATACGTGGGCAAACACATGGAACATGTGAACTTCGGCCTGCATGATGCAACATTTTGATTAGCATTTGTGGATGATACAATGTCATATGGACGACACTCACTAGATAAATCCCAGGACATAACCGCCTATGATCATTTCCAATTATTGATATTTCGAAGCTATGATGTTGGCCTCTTACGATCATTACCTTCCCCAACCAAAGTTATATTGATCACGGTTTTCAATTTTGGATTTGGCTGACGCTGTAAACGTCCCTGGTTTATCGAGAAATCGTTCAGGTCGGAAAGCATATGGCTCGGGATACAGATCAGGATTCATATGCATTGCAGTCATGTTGGTCACGATTGTTGCACCCTTTGGAATGATTTTGTTTTGCCATACAACTATGCCACATTGGTTAAAGATTATGAACCCAATAGCAATAGTGGCAAGAGCTCAACTTACTATCCTCAGCTGCCTCATGTGGTAACCCTATGGTTGTGGTGGGTCGAAAACGCATACACTCCTTCTGTACAGCAATCATATATGGAAATTCCTCACGATCGGTAAACACTGGCATCCGCTTGTGGGCATCAATAAAATGGTCGAGCTCTTGCTGTATCTTTCGCTGAACCTCTTGCTCCACTGACAAGATGCCAAATGCCCACGCAAGGGTCACAGCTGTTGTCTCCATCCCACCACCAATGATATCAGCTATTGACAAAAGGTGGTGTTAGCAACATGGCCAAGGTAACCAAACATCTACTCACACAGTGACACGACGGCTGATATCTCATCGATTTCACCAGCATAGGCAGCTTCCATCAATACCGTCGCTATGCATTCTTTGCCATCGTTGTAGGCTTCCATCATCGAATTTAAAATCCATGTATCGCGTGATTCGGTATGCTTTGAAAATTCTTTCTCGTGTCCCAGCAGGCAACCAATAAACGATAACACAGGGAGGTACTGACTGGCTACGTACTTGATTTTGGAAGACTCCTTAACATATTCTGCCAAAAGACTTGCTTGTTTGAAGAGAGGGTCGTTGATAGATGTTGTGCGTTTACCAAAGCAGCAGAATGTTATATCGTCGAGTGAAAAGCGTAATAGGTGTTGGTATGGGTCAATATTATTTTCGGTTGCAAGGATATTGACTAGCTTTTCAGCTTGATTGGAGATATCCGGAAGCATCTTGTTTATGCTGCTTGATCCAAAAAAGATTGAGGCTACAGTATGTGTTTTTGGAGCATGAGCAGAAGTATGGATGATGGTGAATGTAATGGATCCAGGTTACTGGTATCCATGTTGTGTATAGTACTATTTACCAATATTGCGTGTCTTCTTCCATGATTTGGTATTATTATCGGCAATAGTGATCCCTCTACATATACAAAGACAGTCGGAAGACGAAATGTCACTGTAAATTTAAATCATGCAGGGCACCTAAGCATTTTCACTCACCTCCCATTCCTGCTGTATATCTGGGTTAACATTTTGTTGTACGGCCGGTTTGCTGTTTGGCTACCTTTGGTAACCAGCACTTCGTGTGCAATAAAGGGATCAGCTATGATGACCACTGGTTTGACACCTGCTTGCATAAGGATGATCGGCCCTTAATCAACATTACTATCATCAGCTGGCTATGTCACTCAACACAAGCGAGTTCCCAGGAGTATCCAATACCATATTGTTCATGCCATTGGGAAATTGTCTTCATAACATCATATTCGAGATGAAAGATATGACCTACATTGTATACGTGGTTAATGAGTAAGTTTCACGAGCTATCTGCATATATAAAAATCACCAAAATATGGAAGGGCAAACCTGGGAGAAGGAAGGTTGGCGCTGTTACTGCTAGCAGTTACGTATGTTCGCAAGCGAGAAATGATCCAAAACACAGCAACTGCCCCAGCAATGGGTCCCAGTGTTGATTTCGTCTTGATAATCCAAGCACGAAGGTTGGCAATGACTATGTCGCGAAAAACCATCGTATCTTTTTCTTGGTGGTGATATGATGAAAGCTACAGGAAAGGAAAAACGACAAGTTGAGTGGCGGAAAACGAGCAATTTAAATGGCCAATGATTATAAGATGTATGTGCATTGCTGCAGTAGCTTGACTCCTGGATTACAACAGCCAATTGTGCTCACACAACAAAGATGTACGTATGCGCGTCGTTACCTTGGATACATGACGATTGCTTATCATTGGACGTTTGCCATTACCTGGATACGGTAGATAATCGTCATCCTACCTCTCATCTCATTCACTCACTTCCAACCAGTGGATGCTGTTCATGATCAAATTACTACACACTTGGATGATGTTGTGAAAATCAGATCAAATAATGGAGTCCTCGACCGCACTGTATATGTATTGAAAAGATGAATGCAATGGGTAATTGTGTTTGTGTGTATATATATGTGTGAGTGAGAGGGTTGTCTAAATACGGTAGATATAAGGAGGAGTATGCAAAGTAGAAAGGTTGGTGGAGGACATGTGTCGTAGATGCATGTAATATATAAAATGGTTTTTCATTGTTGACGAGATGAGGTGGAAGGTTTTGACCAAAGGTATGATGAAGCCCATTGAGTGAAATTGGTGAAAATGTTAGAGGATGATGATGATGATGATGATGCATTGTTGGTGTTGCCAGTGCTTCGTTGATCCATATTTCGATGCATGTCAACCACGGTAGAAGAATGCTGACTAGTTGAACGTGACATGGATGGCTCAGTAGCATCAATTGTACATGGTTCGCTCACTGGTAATGCCTTTCCAAAGCCCTGTTGACCTGGAGGAGAAAGAAAGTGATTCATGGTAGGAGGAGAAGTCGCTGTTGTAGGAGAGGATGACATTTGGTTGTTGTCTTCTTCTTCATCGTGGGTATCCCAATCATCGTCATCATCGAATCCATAATCATCTTCTTCATCGTAGTCAATGGGTGGTTGATGATTATATACGCAGGATTGCCCTACCCATTGAATAGCTTGTGGAGGACTTGTGCCACTGGGATGCTGTCGGGATCGAATCTCAATTTCCTCATTCTCCGAAGAAGATGATCCATCATCGTTGTCGTGGTCGTCATTCGCATGGTCTATCGTCCAACGATGGTTGTGCTCTGCTCGAAATGATGAAGATGATGAAGAAAGTGATGACACATCGTCCGTTTCTTGTTCAGATTGTGAGCTTGTTTTGAGTCGTGTGGGTGCAATCTTTTTGATAGACGATCGTGGTACTGATGATTGTGATAAATGGTTGCTATCATCGTCATCCTCGGTATATAAATAAGAGTGATTGTCCTCATCGTCGTCGTCTCCTTCTTCATGATCATTGTCTTCGTCATCCATATTTTCAAATCGTGCTCGGCGTCCAGACTTTTGGATAAAAGATGAAGATGAAGATGATGGTTCGCCTGTGCTCAATGCAACACATTGCTCAACATATTGATTGAATCGAAGTTTTGGTTGTCGATGAGTCGCAACAATTGAAGGTGAAAAGACCTTGAGTTTCTTGTTTGCTTCAGTGAGTGACATATTGGATGACGATGTCGTTGTTGTAGCGGATGCCGGTTCTTCTTCTTCGTCGTCGTCGTGGATCATGGTTGTTTTTGGTGCAGAAGCCTTTGCTGCTGGTGTTTCATTGACGAGATTGGGTAATTCGATAGCTGAACGTCGTAATAAATCCGATGTTGTCACCTTTTTCAAAGCAGATTTGAGCGGTGGTTGTTCAGGCCGAGGAGATTGAGTTTGTCCTCTTGTTGTTCGGGTCATGAGGCCTAAAGTATCTTCCGTCTTTGATATCTTGGGTTGGGCATAGCGATCCTCTTCATCAATGTTCTTGATAACAGTATGCAATGGACCATACAGCCATGTCACATCACTATCCTTCAGCCTAAAATAATGGTATGAGTGGTATAATTCCCTTATCATGATGTCACCTCACTTACCAGTTAAGTGTCTCGGGGCTCACAGTCTTGAGATTGTATTTATGCTTAGCCCACGTCCGCCATGATGCATTCTCAAGTCGTATCCCGTTAACAACCTCCTTCTTTTGCTTGGTCATAACACGCCATGAAGCTGCGAGATCCATCTCGTCAAAGCGATAGGACAAGTAATCGACACACATTTCCGGGTCTCGCACATGTCGACTCCGTGACAGGTTGTCATCCGCATGGTTCTTGGTCAGCATGGCTGAAAAGTAGTAGACAAGAGTAGTGTTCAAATGATATCTGGAATAAAGAAAGAAGAGTGGGAGGATGAACAACCAAAAATATCATTTTTTTGGGCAGCGCTCACCAAACAATCATGTTTGGTATCTCTTTCAGCTATTACTACTACTACTTATACAGTGCTATCTTGGGAATGGATTGCGTTTGATCTCAATATATAAAGTACATGTGAATATGTCTTTCGGGTATCTTTCATGTCTACGCTTTATACCTGTAAAGATGAAGCTTATCGTTCAAATGCTCGGCCACCACCATGTTAGCAATCATATTTCCCGATGTGTCATTATCCACAAAAACAATCCACTGCTATTGGTGATGGCCACTAATCTGTTTCTGCCACCTTTCCCCGCCGACATCCCCACCCCGTTCCTTAATAAGATTACTAGACAAAGAAATACAGAATTGGGCTCATTATGCAAATCCTTCTGGATCGTGGGAATTCAAACGCGCTGTATAAGTATGTAGAAATATGACCCTAACTCAGAAACGTTGTTGCCTTGACAACCAATCTTCTATGTAACTTGCTCTTGCGTATTGGTAGTAAAGGAGCATCCACGCTTATCATTCATGGCTCATTTGTGTCTGACTTGTGTACTAACCAAAGATGACCAGTGCTTTTGTAATGATTATTTATTCGCACGTACAAGAAAAGAGGGGGGTGTTTATAGTCTTCTAACGATCATCATCATACTTGTAACGACGATGGTCACTATCATGCCGGCTGTATCGATCATCCTCTTCCTCCCGTCGTTTTTGTCGACTCTCTCGTTCTTTTTCACGTACAGATAGGCGTTGTGCATCTTGAAGATCTCGTTTCAGTGCTCTTGAAGGATGTCTCAAATGCATAAAGTTACAAAAGCCGCCACGATTGCACTCTGCAATTTCATGTTGTCGGCAACAAGCTTCTCTGAAATCAGTGACCGGTGACAATTCCGCATACAATGGACGCCCTATCATACCATCATCAATATCATCTCCCTTCCAAATATACCGCCGCATCCTTACCGGCATAGAAACGATCATTCAAACTATCCACTGCATTGCCAGCAGCCTCCTCGTATCGGTATTGACAATATACGTTGCCCACAAGATGATCACCAATATTGTCGCATACAATCATCTCCTCGACTTCTCCAAACTTTGCCAGTTCCATGAATACATCCTCGTAAAACAGATCAAAGTCTTGTTGTAGTTGGTCTGGGGGTATCGTGTACAGTTGTTCATGTGCTGGATTCTTGTACATGTTGGCTATGAGGATGGTTTGGGAGAACGTTGGCTTCACGTGCTTTCGAGAACACCGTTCGCCATGACGACACGCTCCAATCTATCCAAATCCCATACTATCCCATGAGTCGATCCATCTCCATCGCATCCGTATCCACCTATATCCCTCCTACCTTGAAATAAAAAGAGCAATTGACCCTGTGAACACGACACGTTGATTAGCAGCAGAGAATGAGAGTTGTCACTGATAAAGACGTACTTGTCCTTTTCGGTACCGTAGATGCTTGCCAAGTATTCAGCCATCGTGCAGGATAAAGAGCGGAAGAGTGATATAGCACGCACCCCCATTATTTCAATCGCTGCTCGAAAGATCACACTGACACCCACGAAAAGCCACCCATTCGCTTTCCTTATGCAACCACCACTCGAATGTAATGCGATTGCCCACCTTGATGAGTAACAATCAAAGATACTTTTAAATAACGTGATAGTCTAATAAAGGATCATCCTTTGACTTTTATCTTTCTTCATACTTCAGGTACTCCTGCTCTTGAACATCTGGAAAATGCTACGCTAGAGGACGTGCCATATTACCTTGACTTTTGATCCACCATTACGGACGCAACACGTGATACATGACTTGAGAGATGTTGCAGTTGAATGTAGATCCAATCCTATTGTAGGTACTTGTTCCATTTTATAATCATCCATCATCAACCACAGCAAACACTTTATCGTTCCTTGTGAGCATAAGATTTCTCACACCCACTGCGCACAATAAAGAGATGTTGTCGCCACCCATTATACTTCTACTGAATTTCTGCGCTCACAAGCAACAGACCCGACTGATAAATGGTTGCATGACATGATAAAGTGATGGTCTGCATATACCAGGATTAAATCTGAAGAGCCTAAGTGTATTACAGTCTTCGTAGTATACATTGGCCAAACTAGGGCTATGTGATAAACATCTATCAACGATTGTACACCCACTTATTACAAATGGGTTTGTCGTTGTCAGGCAATTCTGATCAAACGTATGCGTGTATGTCTGGCGTATTCGAGTGCTGTAATCACCAATGCTCAATCACCATCCCATTTGTGCTACAACCTGTCAAGGGCGTGTGTGTAACCACCACGTGCCATTACACTCAGTCCTTCACCTTGATTATAGACACCATCCATTAGAATGAAGCAGGTTCATCACGCTTACATCATATGAAAACTCATATCTCAATGTTATAGATTGCTCACCTCGATCGTGAAACTTGGTTCACATGATTCCTTTAGACACGCCGAATACCTCTTTCCTCTATTAAAGGACCCCAGCACGCTTCATTGTAAAGTTTTAAGATATGACCATCTTTATGTTTTCATTATGCTGCAAGCGTGATAGCCATCGTCTGATGACCGCGTCCAAAGTTCTCACAATGAAGCATGTGGTTGTTACTTGAATGTATTTGATCAGCGTGTCAAAGAGCACCTTCTGACCAAATTTCGCGATGGTGGTGGACAATCGCGGGGGCGTGCACTATACACCCTATTAGCGTTCCATCCGGTTCGTAAAAACATCATAATGAAACCTGTGATTTTTAAATGAATGGAGTTGATCAGCATGTCCCAGCGAACTTGCTTACCAAGTTTCAAGTTTGGGAAGTGGAATCCCAGGATAATTCATACTATTTGACTTTTTCATGAATCCGGCGCTTTCCCAAATTCCGTCCACCATAGTCAATCCCACGTTAAATCCTCCCATTCAAAATCTTTAAATGAAGTGTGGGTTCTTTATTAAGACAAAGTTGATGAGAATGTCCAAGAGCACCTTGTGTGAAAGTTTCAAGTTTGTGGTGGGCAATCTCGAGATTATGGGCCGTTCATCCTATATATATTCCCGTCCATTCATCGTCGGACGCTCCCGTTTTATTTCTTACAGTTAAGCCTGCGACTTTTATTTGAATGGAGCTGATCAGCATGTCGAAGCCCAGCGCACTGACCAAATTTCACGATGGTGGTGGACAATCGCGGGGGTGTCCGCTATGCACCCTACTTGCGTTCCGTCGGTCCATCATCTCTCCTATATTTGGACCGCCCGATTCATAAAACATCATAATGAAGCATACGGTTTTTAAATGAATGGAGTTGATCAGCATGTTCCAGAGAACCTGCTTACCAAGTTTCAAGTTCAAGGTGGGCAATCCCAAGGTAAAACATACTAAATGGCATTTCAATGAACCCGGACGGGGTACGGAATTTCGTCAGTCATAGTATACCCAATATTACACCCTCCCTTTTAGAATCTTTAAATGAAGTGTGGGTTCTTTATTAATACAAAGTTGATCAGCGTGTCCAGAAGCATATTGTGTGGAAGTTTCAGCTTCGAGAGAGGTAGTCTCAAGGTCAAGTGTTAGTTTTATAATGTTCAAGGGTGTGTCTGACAAGTCAACCTATTCTAATTTCCACCTCTTCCACACCCAGCCTCTTCCCTCTTCCCAAGCACGACTGTTTCCCCATTCAAGCACAACTACAACCTGCGAACAATTGTCCTGCTTCAACCCGTCATGTCCATTCTGCAGTTGTCTTGTAATCCTATTGCCTTTGACTGAATGCGCATATACATGGCGTGTACACAACCTTCTTGTCACTCCACTACAACACCCGCGTTCCTTGACACTGCACGCGGTCTTGCACATTCCTCTGCTACAATCAACGTAAACCAACGTAACAGCATTCATTCCAGCAGTTGCTATTAGCAAAGTCTTCACGGCATTGTCTCAAACAGCGTTCACAGCCTTGTCACTCTACTGCAACACACGCTCTTGCACACTTCTCTACACGACCAAACATAACAGCAGTTGTTATCCCATTGTCTCAAGTTACTTGCATCAACCTGCCTTACAGCCGTGTTTACATGGACAGCAAGTAGCCATCGTATAGAAGCAGCTTTATTTACGTGTATCAACTTGCTTTAATACATACGGATCCCTATGGATGTTGCCATAACAGCCATCAACAACTACTACTGCGTGATACAAACATTCTTCATCTGGTTGAGCTGCGATAGAAAGTGAACAAGCAAGTGATTGACCAACTGTCAGCAGGAAAAGAAAGCATGTCAGCAAGCGACCCCATGAGCTCTTTGTATCAACATACCGGGCGTGCAATGGTTATCGATGGATGGATGGGTGCAATCCAGCTCAGTGGTGGATGATCCTGAAACGTGGGCTTGGTTACTTTGTACATCTTCAGCAGGAAGGGTGGATTATGTTGCATGGATACGGCTGAGGATGATGGTGGATTGGATGGCATGGATGAGACGGCTTGTATCTTTGACCAAAGTCAGTGTGCCTCTATGGATGATACGCACAGCAGCTAGTTTGCAACCATGGATGAAGATGTCTACGATGGTAGCAACCAATAGGATACCCACCGACTCTATTAGTTGGTTTCTGGGATGAGAGAGAGGATAGGAATTAGACAGTCGGAATGCGAGATTGGATTACGTACATCATTATATCGAGACACTTTCTTTCTTTTTTGCCATATTACATTCGTTAATAAAGCTCTCTTGTTCACAAGTGGTAATTTTCAGCGGGTTGTACACAGGTTTAAATAGACGCTTGTATGTTCAAAGATAATAAACCTCTAGTAATGATACCCAACAATAATGCTTGTTACAAACGTTTGACCCACTGTAAGCCTCAGTGATTATGTTTAACGAGTGGACTATGATACAATATGACAAGAGTACATACATATGCAGCACATATGACGACTACTACCAGCATGCGCTATTTTGTGTGTATGACCTTATGTGGGTACAATCTTTGGAGACAAGCAATGCCATCGCCCCTACCCTTCTTTCACACAAATGCTCTCAGATGCACTAACTATTTTGAATTGTCATCCATACCATGGTTCCATATGCTCTATCACACGCGAACCTTACTTACAGGGGCAGGAACCATTATGCAATCTCCACCAATAAGATTGAATCTACAAGCCCCGCTCTCTCTGCTTAATTGCTCAAACGAGTCCGTTTTGCATCTTTGGTTCTAGAATAAGTGAGGCGATTGACAATCAACAAAGATCACTTTCCATATAGCATCACGCTTACAGCATAGTAAAAACATAAAGACAGTCATATCTCCAAACTTTTCAATGAAGCGTGAGGTCTTCAATAAAGCAAAGTTGCTTGCCGTGGCCAATAGGATCTTATGTGCAAGTTTCACGATCTAGCTCGCCAATCCTAGATTTCGCGATGTCACCACCAGCTAAAGTAGATCGAGGGTCGACCAAAAATATTTTGGCTGGTGGCGACCTTGCGGAATCTAGGATTGGCGAGCTAGATCGTGAAACTTCTACACAAGGTGCGCTACACCCCGACGAGCAATATTGTTCGATTGAAGACCCCATGTTTCATTGTAAAGTTTAGAGATACAGGCACCTTTAAGTTTTACATATGCTGAAAGAGTGATGCTATATGGTGAGTGGTATTTGTTCATTGCCAAGTATCATGCAAAGGAGCTGTGTTGCACAAAGAAGTCCCTCTGCATCTTCGGCTCTATCGGGGTCTACCTACTTGACAATGAACAAAGACCACTTGTCATATAGCATCATGGTTACAGCATATGTAAAAACGTGAAAGTGAATTTATCTCAAAACTTTACAATGAAACGTGGGGTCTTCAATCGAGTAAAGTTGCTCGTCGGGGTAAAGCGCACCTTGGGTGCAAGTTTCACGATCAAGGTCCCCAATCTCAAATTCACCCAATGTCACCACCAGCCTCGTCGAAAAAAAATTCGAGGTCGACCAGATCTACTTTGGCTGGTGGTGACATTGGGTGAATCTGAGATCGGCCACGACGATCGTGAAACTTCTACACAAGGTGCGCTACACCCCGACGAGCAATATTGTTCAATTGAAGACCCCATGTTTCATTGTAAAGTTTGGAGATACAGGCACCTTTATGTTTTACATATGCTAAAAGCGTAGTACTATATGAAATGTGGTCTTTGTTAATTGTCAAGTAGGTAGACCCTGATAGAGCCGAAGATGCAGACGGACTTCTTTGTGCAACACAGCTCATTTGCATGATACTTGACAATGAACAAATACCACATGCCATGTATCATTACGCTTTCAGCATATGTAAAAACATAAAGATGTCTGTTTCTCCAAATCTCCATAGTGATGATAGAGGCTTTGTGAGTACGATATTGATCAGCATGACCGAGAGAACCTCCTGACCAAGTTTCGACGTCCCCACCAGCAATATCGGCGCGCACGGCCGTACACCCTATTTATGTTACCATCCTTTCGTAGTCTCTCCTATATTGAAGGTTTTCATAATGAACTCTGGGGACTTTATGAGAACGAAATTGCTCGGCGTGGTCGAAAGGATATTGTGTGAAAGTTTCAGGTTCTAGGTGGGCAATCTCGGGGAGCAGGAGCGTCTACCCTACTTTTCTCTATATTTGGGCTGGCCGGCATTCAAAATGTTCATAATGAACCGTGCGATTTTTAAATGAATGAAGTTGATCAGCATGTGCGAGAGTACCTTCTGACCAAGTTTCAAGTGCGAAATGGGGAATCCCAAGAAACTACATACTAAATGACTTTCTCATAAATCCGGCGGTTTCCCAATTTCCATCCGTCATAGTAAACCCCACATTATGCTCTCCCTTTCGAAATTTTCAAATGAAGTGTGGGTTCTTTGTTAATACAAAGTTGTTCAGCATCACCTAGAGCATATTGTGTGAAAGTTTGAGGTCCGAGACAGGCAATCCCAATATCATGCATTGATATCAGTGTATATGGATATGTCTGACTCTGCTGACAGATTTAATTTCCACCTCTTCCACTCCCACTTTATTTCGCCCTTCTTCCCATTCTCAACCGTTGATGCATTCAAGTACAACTACAACCGCGAACGATTGTGCTGCTTCGCCCCATCATGTCGATCCTGCAACTGCCTTGATCCGATTGTCTTATGACTGAATGGCAACTCCATGGCGTGGACACTGCCTACTACAACACACGCGTCTCTTAACACTACACGCTCTCTTGCACGCTCCTTTACGACAATCAAACGTAACAGCATTCATTCCAGCAGTTGCTGTTAGCAATGTCTTTGCGCCAGTGTATCAAACAGCGTTCACAGCCTTGTCACTCTACTACAACACACGCTCTTGCACGCTTCTCTGTTTCAACCGAACGTAGCAGTTGTTGATACCATCAAACTCTCTACTCCATTGTCTCGAGTTACTTGCAGCAGCTTGCCTTGCAGCCATTCCACATGGACAACAGATAGCCATTGTATAGACCCAGTTTTAATTACACATACCAACATGATATAATACATACGGTATCCTATGGATGATGCCATATCAGCCATCAACCTCACTTCAAGTTACAAGCATTCTCCACTTTGTTGAACTGCGAGAGAAAATGACCAAGCAAGTGATTGACCAACAGCTGAATAAAGGAAACAATCACTGGAGTTCTTTCTATCAACATTTTGAGACTTGCAATGGTTATGGATGGACGGGTGGATGCATCAAAGACAGTGATAGGTGATTCTGAAATTCGTGTTGGTTACTTGGTACCTCGTCAGCAGCAAGGATCGACCATGTTACGTGGATGCTGCAGAGGATGACCATGGATGAGAGGGCTTATATCTTGAAGAATGAGAGTCAAGGCAGACACAGCAATCATAAGCACTGCAATCTATGGTCCATCCGTACACGTTTCCCATCTACTCTCAGTCATTATGGGCTAATATCAAGTTTGACCATCAATTATAGCGAAACCTTATTTCAAATAAACTTTCCAAACCTGGTGACCATGCTAAACAAAAGAAGGCGCATCGTAGCTTTCTAGACTTTAATGAAGTTAGACCGTTATCTATCCACAAAAGAAGCTCACATACCATAAATATAGCTAGCGTTTGCTATTGTTTCTTCACCAATTGCTTTTTATTGAGGATGCATGAATACAAGTTACGTACCATTGGAGATAAGTTGAATGCAAGTGTCGGTTATTAGGACCTACACTATTGATTGTCGCTGACAACAACCCTCTACTTCCCAATCAAGTAAACAAGTAAACTCCCTCTTTGATCCATTCATACGCCTGATGCCATCTAATCCAATACATTGATGGTTATTGAGAGTGGTTTTCTGTGTTGTAAATTAACTGGTTCAAAAGAGAGCGAACGGGTGTTTGGCGGTCAAAGAAACTTGTACACCCAATCACATCATACGAATGGATAGCAAAAACCTCTCGCATGTCGGTGTTTCGGATAGACCCAGCGAATATAAATGGAGAATCAAGGGGTGCAGCAAATGGATAAGATCCCTCTCTCTTTCTTTCTTTGTTTTAACAATGGTCCGCCTTTCCCTTATTGCATTGAGCGCTGCCACTATTTCGGCTGTGTCAGCTCATTTCCAATTGACCTATCCCCAAACACGTGGTTTCAATGAAGACAATGAACCCCAGGCTCCTTGTGGCGGTTTCAACAATGTTGGTTCGCGTTCCGAATTTCCCTTGGAGAATGGTTTTGTCCAGATCAACTCTGGCCATACCTCTTACAAGTACACTGTCAAGGTGATCACTAGCAGCAACCCTTCTACTTCTGATTTCACTGGAAGCAATGCTACTGTGATTGGCTCTGGTAGCCGTAACTACCCTGGTGATGCTTGTCTCACTGTCAGTACCAACAATGGCACTGATATCAAGGCTGGTACCAACGCCACCATCCAAATCACTTATGACGGTGGTGATGGCTCCTTGTATCAGGTAAGAAACAAGAAATCGTTTGATCATTCTTTTGCTAACCAACCCGTGTTTTGATATAGTGCACGGATGTCACTTTTGTTGAGAACCCCTCCAACTTTAACTCAAGCGCTTGTGTCAATGCTGATGGCTCGTCGCCTAGCGATAGCGGTTCCTCCTCTGATGGTGAAAGTGGTGCCTCTTCTGTTACTACCGCTGTTGGTGGTATTGTCTTGGCTGCTGTTGCTGGTGCAATCTCGCTCCTCTAAACACATTCCTTCCATATATACTATTCCACGCATATTGTATACTCAAATTGTCCTCATTAAAAATTACCCCACTATACACACTCCTTTAATAATGCCAATCAACCCATTACATGCTCATTTTTCTAGCTCATGTAAAGTCCAATATGCTATGTTGTTGTTTATCAATTGACATAGGGTCATCATTATCGTGGACGCCATCAGACGGTGTTGCAAGTAGCATTTCATCATATTGCTGCATCGTGCTTGTGTGAGGATTTACAACTTTGGAAGACTTTGTTGATGAGTGCCATCGGATTGTTGCAGGTGGCAAGCCATTAGCGGTATCAAATATACATGGCTGCTGCTGTTGGCTGCCTGACATCAATGTTGTTGGATATTGTTGCATCATGGATGGAGCTGAATATCGATAATGTGAATGCTGTTGATGACTAATGTGGGGTGATGCTTGGTCGTCAATAGCGACTTTTTCGTTATGAAGTCTGAATAGGGTATGGATGACATCCAAAGCCTTGTTCATTTGTTTGGAGGACTTGTTGCTGTTGCTGCTCGCTGTACCCCGTCTTTTCTTTTTCCCTTCATCACAAGACTGAACAAGTCGATGGATCGTAATGCTTGCAGCCATATAATGTATCAATTGCTGTAGTCCACGTGGTATTCCAAAGAAAGTAACGAGTTCGTTACTTGTACACTTGATCAAGTCATCCACTAATTGACACAAGGTTGATGCAGCAACCATGCACTTTTCTCGAACATTCAAATCGCTCGTCGCATAAGGTCGATGTAACAAGATGGTAGTGAAGTGGAGTGATATTTGTAACTGGCGTGCATTGTGAGCTATATGCATTGATGCCTTTTCATAGATGTTGCTTTTTGCCGTTGTATGAACATTGTTGGTATGTCGTTGTTGTATATAATCAAGGCATTCAGTGAGGTGATTGTGTAGCTTTGATTCCTCATCCAAAGCCATTTCTTCATCCGATTCTTTGCCGTATTTGACACGCAAAAAGCTTGCAATCTTGCCTTGAAGCTGGATAATCTGGCATTGGGTACAAAAACTGGCGATCGCTTCGACGTCTATGGGTTGCTGATGCTCGTCCGGTAACAAAATAGGCAAGTCGATATCATGGATAGGAGGAGGGGTGCCTTCTTCAATACTTTTAGGAGACAGTGATTAGTGCAAGTAACAAAATTCCATAATAAATGTATCTATTACCTGAACAATATTGCGTATGCATAAACAGCCCAAAAGACACGAATACCCACTTCGGCATGCACGGGATCTTGATGCCATCGATGCGATAACTTGAGATTTTGGCATGTACGATAGGCCATGTCAATAAGCAATTGTATCCGAAACTGATAACCTGGTGGACGAGCATGTTCCTGGAATTTCACCATCAACAGCAGTGCCTGAACTGTGGATAACCGCGGCATATCCAGTGATTCATCCAATAAAGAAAATGCTGATTCATAACAAGTATATCCCAAAGATAGATGTTGCTGAAGGTCTGTTGACTGACAGCAGAGACATGCCACAGCGTGGATGGCGTTTAAAAGTAGCTTTGGAATTTTTCTTTGTTGTAGTTGCACATGGAAAGTCGCACGATGGAGAATTGGTAATAAGGGATGGATCGAATCAAAGTATAACTTGATGAGCGTGGTGTCCCAATTTGTTGCGGTTGTAATTGGTGCATTAGGTTGGCGTGTCCAATCCGGGAAATAGAATGGTCGCCCAGCTGCATTAACTGAGATGGCGTTGTCATCACCCATCTGATACTCTGCATCATAAGTTGGTGAGCGCTCGTATTCGATATTAAAGAAGCACACTAACCATCTGATAGAAATAATGCCTTGGGGCACTGATTTCCTTTATCGACCTTGATGCTTGTCATCAACGTTGGCGGGCTAATCATGATACTTTCATCAGTGTATATGCTTACCCAATCAACATGTTATCCACTTGCCTCAACCGTGAATTATGCTGTGTTGCTCTCTTGGAAGTGAATATTGCATCGAATACACACGTTTGCCCTGCTCGTTGGCAGCGATCGCAAGGGTTCTCTCCATTGCACTTGATCTAGTTCATTGCGCCAAAGTGAGTGTGTTATGCATGACTCCCTTTACCCAAGATTAGCTAACCTTTTTACGTCGACATTCTTTGCAAGCTCTACTGGACTTGTTACGTTTTGCAATGGGCTCAACTTGACTCGAAGGAGTTGGCATAGAGAGCGTGTGGGCAACTTGGTGTGGATGATCCATGGTCCTTGCTTTAAAAAGCAAGGCGTAAAATGGTAACACAGGTCATCCCTTCCTCTTTTTTCAATGCGAATACTAAGAACACAACAACAAAAAAATCCCAATCAACATGCGTGTTGTTTATTCTTCCTCATCCTCCTTTTCCTCGGCTATTGTTACATTATTATTACTATTCTTGGTGGTTGTTGATGATGATGATGCTACGGTCTTGAATCCAAGATGGGCAGTGCAACATGTTACTCGGCTCTTGGTATCGTAGTCGCCAAAAAGTGGATTGTCATCACCGGCTAAGGCTGCTTCAATATCCCAACATTTGATCATACCATCGGATGATACGGTAACAAGGACACCAATGGCTTCATCGGATTCTTCTGGTTTTGATTCGATCACTGCGAGTGTCTTGACACGTAGCTTATGTCCCTTCAACTCCACCACAGATTTGCCAGTGGATGCATCCCAAATCCTTGCAATCCGATCTTCGCTACCAGTAATCAAGTATTCTTTGCCTGCCTTGGATGTGTAGTATTCCATACACAAAAACCGTGAGCGTTGTGAAATTGACACTGCTACTTCGGCATCCTAGTAACAACACACATTAGCCGTCTTGACTTGCTCTCCTACCAATATCCCCAAACTTACTGTGACATTGTAAATATTGATCTGTCGGTCAAACATAATAGCATAATGGTCCCCACCCTTGTTCCATCGTACGCACAATCCCTCTATGAATAAACGATAAGCCATGCATTCATGCATAATATCACATGATATCAATTACCTTGTCCAAGTTTGTTTTGGCTTGCTTTACGTGCGGTCATCAGATTCCATACAATGGCTGTTCTATCGGCTGATACTGAGAGTGCAATCTTGCCAGATGGATGAATGGCCAATGAATTAACACGACCCCTGAAATAGCCACTTAGTATATTCCATCATGAATCACCATCATTCACCTAATGACTTACTTGTGTCCCTTCAACGTCTTGAGATATTCCCAATCCTTTTTCCTCCAAATGCAAATAGTCTTATCGTCACTGGCCGTAAGCATATAACGTCCGAAGAATTGGATATCTGTGAGATCGCCTGAATGCTGGCCACCCAACGATCCATATTCCTTGCGTTTCTTGACGTCGTATAAGCGAATAATCTCGTCTGTGCTTCCAGATGCTAGAAATTGACCACCAACGGCTACGGTCTTGATACATCCCGTGTGTGCAGGAACAATGAAAACAGGTTGCATTTTGATCTTTGTCTAATGCATGATCCCCATTAGATCACGTGTCCATTGGCTATGATAGTATATCACTGCTTACCGATCCATTCTCTTTTTCCCAATAGGCGTTGATACCATAGAGAATACGTTCATAAGTGCCGGTAATGATTCGAAAGTCTTCGTTGTCTGAAGCAGGTGAATGAGCTTCGCTCGGTAATCGGATAGCGTTGAGAGCTGATTTGTTCTCGAGCAATTGCTTCTTTGTAGGTGTTGAGTCGTCAACCGTGGTATCGTCTCGAGATCGCTTCTGGGCCATGTTGCAGGAATATGAAAAAAGGACGAATAAAGCAGGTCAGCAGCGACGCTTTGACAACCTTGCGAAATCAAAGCCACCCAGTCGGGGAGGGAAGAGTTGAAGCTGGGGGCGAAAAGTGAGCTTGAAAGAAGCAGCAGCTATCAGCAAGAGGTGTCAACCACAGGCCACACTTATTCCTTTACAAAACATACACGTCCCAATGTCCTTGAAATTGTGGAGCCATTCTTCATTGGTGGGCCGAGCATTGGCTACTCCTGCTATGCAATGGACCAAGACAGCTGCCATTCACACCACCAAAACCGCTCAACAAGCTGCACCTGCAGACAATGCCACCGCTACTCCTTCTTCTTCGTGGACCCCTCAATCGATTCGAACAGGTGTGATTGCTCGTAAAAAGGGCATGACTTCAATGTGGGATGACAAGGGTGTGCGTATGCCTATCACAGTTCTTCAGGCAAGTCATAATAACAACAAAGTGCAACCGAGGTCTTTATTTATTTACACGATACACTAGTTGGAGGATGTTATTGTCACGGATGTTCGCACAGTTGAAAAGAATGGATACTCGGCTCTCCAGATTGGTAGCACCATCAAGAAGGAAAAGAACGTCTCCAAGCCCTTAATAGAGCATTTCAAAAAGTTGGGTGTCGGTTTGCGTCAAAAGCTCGCTGAATTCCGTGTCACTGAAGATGCCATGCTTCCCTTGGGTACTGAACTACGAGCATCTCATTTTGTAACTGGTCAATACGTTGATGTCACTGCTCCTTCGTAAGTGGATTTGTGCATGGAGAGGGAGGAAGAATAGTCATGTGATATTCATCATTCTTGTATCCAGGATCGGTAAAGGTTTTGCTGGTGTCATGAAGCGATGGAACTTTGCTGGTCAACCTGCATCTCACGGTCATTCATTGTCTCACCGTTCTGCTGGTTCAACGGGTCAACGCAAGGTATATCATCTATTGTATGCATGCAGAAGATCATTTGGCTGATATGGGTGATTGGTTTTAGTGGCCAAGCAAGGTGTTCAAGGGTAAAAAGATGGCTGGTCGTATGGGTGGAAACAGCGTCACTGTTCAAAATCTCAAAGTGAGTAATATAAAACCTGGGGATACTGAAAGGAGTAGATTTTGACTATTGTGAATAGGTTGTAAAGGTGGATCCTTCCGAAAACTTGTTGTTCATCAAGGGTTCAGTCCCTGGATTTGATGATCAGTATATCAAGATTAAGGATGCTGTCAAGCTCAAGGCTGAAAAGCGCTATCCCCAAGATGCATGCCCACCTCCTTTCCCTACTGCTCTCTAATTGCTCTATTCTTCCATCAACAACATTTGTTATATAGATCTCAATAAAAACGAATCAATGCATGCCCAATAACTTGTGTTGCATCTTGCTGCCAACAATGATACCTGCTGGTCTTCGATTGCTGATTGTGATGGGTATGGTCTTATAGAATACGTGGTGGGCGATTGGACGAGACATTGTGATAGCATGATTTCTTTGTTTGCTATTTGATATTGCAAATCGCTGCCTTATTTAGCCATGTCGATTGTTGGACTTTTTTCATGGACAATCATCCCACCCAAAGTCTTGATGAACTGTACCGGATCCTAGTATAGGCATTCGATTCAACTTGTCGGCATCCGCTTTTTCCTCTTTCCTCTTTGTGAGCACAGAAGGTGAAACGCCCAAGATACATGCCATCCTCTGCATATCTGTATCCAATCACTTTTAAATGTGTGCATCTTACTCTTCTTGCATCTCTGTGGATTACAGCTTATACATGTCCTGAACTTTTTGGTGGTTCATAATGTTCATTGTTATTCTGCTTTCATTGTCGTGGTCGTCATTGTCTTATTTGAGGCTGATAATAAGGTTTTCATACTCATGACCCTTTACAAAGATCGGATTCGGTGTTACGGTCCACCATTGGATGCATACATTGACATGGTGCAAACATGATGGCAGTCTGAGTTTGAACAAAACATGGTGCATGAAGCATGGTACACAAAGTAATGGATGTTGGCAGCATGTATGATATATTATCCTGATTCTTGAGAATTAAAAAGAAGAAACCCATGCTGCTAAAATCGACTTTCATCCTATGCTACAAACGAATGATACACCACAATTTGCGAGTACATGTCTCTGACGATCTCATTCTCGACTTCAGCAACGATGAGAACGTTGGTGTTTGAAAAAAGAAATTGATTACGACCACGCTATTCTAGCTCTAAAAGGCGTGGCCATTCATCTCGATGGATGTAATGAAGTACAAATATATGTTGCATCCATTATTGGAAGCAACTCGATTGAGGAGTGATGAAGATTGTTTTAAGAGTCCCTTTCATACAGCGCCAATATCACCTCTGGCCGATTTCATCAATTCAAAAGACAAGTATATCTTCCATGCCATACTAATAGCCATGGTTCCTTAGTATCAAGTAAAGTAGACCCAACTTGGTTTGGCAACCATTCTTTAATTTCAATCTGCTTCAGTGAAGGAACATGAACGTCAACTAAATGATGACATTGCAAGCACTTGGATTGAGGTATTGTTTAAATAGACAGCTTGTCGATTAAATACTACTTTATTCTCTTAAGTCCCAAAACATATCAACGGTAGTAGTGGACGAGGAGGATATTGATGCATGGAAATGTATTGGTCGCAGGTGTCACAGTGGAGGAGTTGGCCGCTCAAAAAAGAGCCCGCAAATTTTTGACCTTTTTGACCTTCTTCGCTACCTACATACTCTTTACATACACACACTATGGGCATCAAGAAGCCATCAAAAAGCAAACTCAAGCGATTGGAGAAGCGAAAGGCTCTTCAAGAAGAACAAGAACCTGCTGAGCCAGTTGAGCAAGCTGTTGTCGAGGAAGAGGTGGAAGACGACGACGAAGAAGCACCGATCGCTGTTCCTTTAGACGACGAGGCCGAAGATTCTGAAGACGATCAGGAAGAAGAGGACGAGGAATCTGAAGAGGAATTGGAAGAGGAATTGGTCGATCAGACACAGCGCCCTAAGCGAGAAAAACGTCAACCGATCAACAACGAGGTACTATTATCAAACGACGCGATCTAGAGTTTGACACTAACGATCGTTATGTGTTCATAGGTTGAATTGCAACGACTGACCGAAGAGATCAAGCTTAAAAACTTGCCATGGATCGAGACGTTGACTGTGACATCCTCAGAGCCTCTAGTGATTGAAGATATAAAAGACGATATGGCTCGTGAATTGGCATTCTATCAACAAGCTCTCGAAGCAGCTCAGATTGCCAGAGACAAGATCATTGATGCTGGTGTCCCCTTCTCACGACCCGATGATTACTTTGCAGAAATGATCAAGAGTGATGAGCATATGGCCAAGGTATGGTAAAAAGCATTGGATTTGGGATTCAGGGTAATAATGGATATGGTTGTAGATCCGTCAACGACTGGTGAATGAAGATGCTCGACTTAAAGCCGCAGAAGATGCCAAATTGCAACGCAAGCTCAAGAAATTCGGCAAGAAGGTCCAAGTTGAGAGACAATTGCAACGACAAAAAGAGAAATCCGAGACGCTGGAGAAGATCAAGTTACTCAAGCGAAGTAAGTATGAGAACCCGAGGTGTAACGATCATCCATTGACTTTATAATACAGAGCGGAAGGATGGTGGTGGTGATCTCACAACCAACGACGATTTCGATATTGCATTGGAAAGTGCTACAACTCCCAGCAAAAAGCAAAAGACTGGTGGTAAGATGGAAAAGAGCAAGAAGCGACAAAGCAAGGATGCCAAGTACGGCATGGGCGGAAGGAAAAGAAATAAGAAATCCAACACTGCTGCATCATCTGCTGAATTGGGTGGCTACAACAAGATGAAGGGCAAACCATTATATCTCGGCAAGGGCAAGAAATCCAAATCCAATTAGATTGTATTAGTAAATCGCATCATTTTCATTAAACTTATCTGCAATGCATACGTAACTTTAAATATCAGCCACATAAAAGATAGCTCTTTTCAGCCCCTGTGCTCACTTGCTCTTCTTCTTTCTACCTTTTACATCTCTTTTTACAAACTATAACAAAGGATACGATGGATCTTAGTATCACTACGGTAATTGACCCGTTTCGCGATTGGGTTATTAAAAAGAAATCAACGTTGGGACCTATTGCTGGAGCAGTAGCGGTGCTTTGGATCGTCTCACGTTTGCGGGCACATGCAAAGGCGGGTACCAACAACAGTAAACTACCTTCTCCAAGATTTGCTCTTCCATATTTTGGTACGCGTAGACATCTACTCAGACATGTTGGTGAACCAATACTAATCTACAATACATACACGCAGGCCATCTTTTCAGCTTGGGTACCAATCTTCCCAAGACGTTTGCTCAATGGCATAAGCAATATGGTAAATAAGAACGTTTTTCATATAGAATATCCCCGAGTAACACAAAAGCTGATGATGAATTATATACCATTTTGTATCAAGGACCGATCATCCTTATCCAAACTGGTGTCAAGCAAATGGTGAGCATTGCCGATCCCTTTATTGCCCATGAAATACTTGGTACCAAAGGTAGTCTGGCATCCAACAGACCTTATGACAAGTTTATGACCAAGATATACAGCAAGAATGGAAGGTTTGTGAAACATCAGAGGGGCTTTGGCATGATTTTGTCATACCAGGCCGCGATCATCTGACTGTGCTTTATACATAGGGGAGTCATCTTTGCCAATACCAATACCAAAACATGGAGGAGAGCGCGTGCCATTGGTGAGTAAAGGACACAAAGACCAATTGCGGCAAGTTTGATTCATTTGTTTATTCATGCATATTGTTATAGCTACCACCGTTCTCGGTCCGAATAATGTAAACAAGAGGCTCCCAGAGATGTGCAGTGACGCCGATGAGCTGGTGGATCGCCTTGCAACAGGGAATAACATTGACCCATCCCAAGATCTTTTGCTCTTATCACTCAACTATATGACACTCAGCTGTTTCGGTAAACGCACAACATCGACTGAAGATCCCCTCTACAAAAAATCGGTGCATATTGTGAAAACAGGCGTACATTTCACTAACATCAAATATACCATCAGTGGCTACCTTCCAGTGTTATCGTTTATCGATGGTTTGATTGGTGGCGAAAAGCAATACGCAAAGCATATTGAAACCGAGAATAATGCATGGTACCGAGAATGGATCAAGGAGGCCTATGAGGAACGCAGAGAATGCATAGCAACAGCATTGATGGACTCTGTGGATTCGGGTGACATCGATGAAATCACGGCCGTTGTGACTATTTGTGAGTCTACTATCTTGCATGATGATGTGTGTTAAAATTTGGTCACTGATGTATATATGTATAGCTGATCTCGTTGGTGCTGGCATGGATACCACGGCTGTGACCCTTGCGTGGGCATTTGGCATCTTGTCAGTAAAGCCAGAGGTTCAGCGCAAGATACAACAAGAGCTCGATCACTTTATTGAGACCCACAAGCGGATGCCAATGTTTACTGATCGGGACCAATTTCCATATATGATTGCTGTGCAGAAAGAGTGTATGCGTTTTCGACCCACCACGCCATTAGGATTGCCACATGAGGCATCTGAGGATAGTAAGTTGGTCACCTGCCATTTGTTGTTACGGCATACAAACGGGTTCGTAACCAATGCTACATAGTTGTATGGAAAGACAAAATCATTCCCAAAGGTGCATCGATTGTAACCAACATGGTTGCTATGCATATGAATCCTGATGTGTATCCTGAGCCACACGTTTTTCGACCCGAACGCTTCCTCGATAAAACAGAGACATTTACAGCATCAGCCAAATCCAGAATTGAGGATCGTGATCAATACAACTTTGGTTGGGGAAGGTAATTAATGATGATGGAAATCAGTGTAGCTACAAGATATGAGGCGCTAAAATCATCCATAGGCGCTTATGTCCAGGAAGCTATTTGGTAATCACATTGAGAGCATAACATAGCATTTCGTGATCCATGGGTGCTAACCTGTATCACGTGTATGATTTAGGCTGAAGTCCATCTATTCAATGTATTCTCGCGAGTGTTTGCAAAATGCAACATTGAACCTCGTTTGGACGACGAAGGTAACCCTGCACCTCTGGACCTTGTAAGCTTTCTCCCTTTGCCAGAAGTGGTAGTTATAACTGCACCTCCTCCATATCAAGTCCGTTTCGTGCGCCGTAAAGAAGAGTAAGCCTAGCAACTTTTTATTTTCACATCATCAAATATATAGACCTTAGCAGTATGCTATCATATCACTGATATTGGGATACATTCTACAATGGGCAAAATTGTCACTTTGGATTTGGAGGAGAGGTTGATACACCATGAGTCCTTTATTTGTATTCATAGGCATGGCTGCAGCGATGTTTACCTTCAGTCATGGATATGTCCAGATGGCTTTCACAGTGTTGCGTAGTTAGCAGTGATCCACATGCTTGCTTCTATGCCTATATTGACTGCAAAAAGATATGATAGGGTACATGCATGACATGGTATACCTCTTGTGGTGACTGGCAGCCGCGCCATAACCATGAGAAGAATAACCATATCTTGACAGGGATCCTCATTAAGCATATGCTGCATAAACTTAAAATCCAATTCAGCCACGATATAAATATCCCTACCCCATTTCAATCTCTTTTTTCTTTGCATCTTCTATTGTCCACCTAATTCTTCACGTCAAGTCATCATGGATCTTCGTCTTACTACGATGGCTGATCCACTGCGTGCTTGGGTTCTTAAAAAGAAATCGACTTTGGGACCCATTGCTAGAGCAGTAGCAGTGCTTTGGATCATTTCACGTTTGCAAGGATACCTAACTGCTAGCAAAAGCAGAAGCAGCAAACTTCCTTCTCCAAGGTTTGCTCTTCCATATTTCGGTATGTTTTCCGCAAATGTGGATTTCTTGATGGCCCAAGCTCAATAACGACATATACAACGTAGGTCATCTTTTTAACTTGGGACCCAATACTATCGAGACACTTTGCCAATGGCATAAACGTTATGGTACAACAATATGCGAGTAGAGTTTGCTGGAGGTAACTTCCAGTAGCATAAAAACTGATCCTTCCACAATAAATCAAGGGCCAATCATCCTTATCCAAATGGGTGTCAAGCAAATGGTTAGCATATCTGATCCCTTTATTGCACAAGAGGTATTGGGAACCAATGGTAGTTTGGCAGCAAACAGGCCATACAACAAGTACATGACGAAGCTATTTGGTAAAAATGAGAGGTATGTGCATCCAAATGTATGGATTTGTGGATGCATTTAATGACGTATGTGGCTATTTTGATGGGTCATACGCTCGTGTTACACATATAGAGGGATTGTCTTTGCCGAAACCAAGAGCAAATCATGGAGGAAGGCACGCGGTATTGGTAAGCTAAACTATAATCAGAATGAGGTACAAAGGCAAATTTGACTCAATGTCGTCATCCAACTTCCATAACATTACATAGCCACGACTATTCTTGGACCGAACAACGTGAACAAAAAGCTACCCGAAATGGGCAACGAAACCGAGGAACTGGTTAATGCTCTCGCTACCGGAAATAACATTGATCCATCTGAGCATATTTTGCGTTTATCGCTCAACTATATGCTGCTTAACTGCTTTGGTATACGCGCAGCATCTACTGACGACCCAATCTTCAAAAAATGCATATACCTTATAAAGTATACCATGGTGTACACGGGTCTCAAGTATATGATTTCTGAATACCTTCCGGTGTTGTCATTTCTTGATTACTTGATTGGTGGCGAGAAAACTTTTGCAAAGCATATCGAGACGGAGCGTGACGCATGGATCCGAGAATGGATGATGAATGCCCATGATGATGGAAAAGATTGCATAGCAACTGCGTTGTTGGAATCTGTGCATTCTGGCGATATTGATGAAGCCACAGCCATTGTGACACTGGGTAAGTGTCCGGATGAATGGTTTGGTGATCCTATTGTTCATTGATATGCATATAGCCGATCTCCTTTTTGCGGGAACGGACACCGCTGCCGTGACCATTGGCTGGGCATTTGGCATCCTGTCAGTGAAGCCAGATGTTCAACGCAAGATACAACAAGAGCTCGATCATTTTATTGAGACACATAGGCGGATGCCAATCTTTACGGACCGAGACCATTTCCCATACATGATCGCTGTTCAAAAGGAGTGTATGCGTTTTCGACCCACCACACCGCTAGGAGTAACACATGTGGCATCTGAGGATAGTAAGTTGATATTTTCTATATCGGTCATGTTACTGACTGCCATTTGCGTAGTCGTATGGCGAAGCAAAATCATTCCAAAAGGTGCTATCATCGCGTCCAATATGATTGCTATGCATATGAATCCTGATGTGTATCCTGAGCCACACGTTTTTCGACCTGAACGCTTCCTCGACAAAACAGAGACATTTACAGCATCAGCCAAATCGAAAATCGAGGATCGTGATCAATACAACTTTGGTTGGGGAAGGTAATTGATGATGATAGAAATGAGAAATGAACGTAGCTACGAGCTTGAGGTACTAAAATCATCCACGTAGGCGTTTATGCCCAGGAAGCTATTTGGTAATTGCATTAGGCATATAGAAACAATAGCATTTCTTCATCCATACATGCTAACCTGCATCATATATATCATATAGGCTGAAGTTCACATGTTCAACGCATTCACTCGTGTTTTTGCACGATGCACTATTGAGCAGCGCGTGGATGATGAAGGTTGTCCTGTGCCCTTAGACCTCGAAAGGTTTCTCCCACAGCCAGAGGTGGTGATTGTTACAGCGCACCCATCATATCAAGTCCGTTTCGTACGTCGTACGGAAGAATAGGCTTAGCAACTTTTACTTTGCACCTACATCATGTCATCGTCAAATATAGTGACCATAGCATTAAGCTATTGAAAACCGGATAGTGGGATACATTCTTTTACTATGGGCAAAATTGCCCTTATGGGCTTAATACATATCGACACTAACACCACTGGAGCGGTGTTTGCTTTCAGCCATGTATATGCCAAGATGGAGTTGACCTTCAGCCACGCATATATCGATTCACACGATTGCTTCTAAGCCTACTATATTAACTGCAGGATATGGCACATTCATGAAAGGGTGTAGCTCTTGTGATTGGTAGCCGAGCCACAAACATGAGAATGACCTATACCTTGGCAAGGGAAGAGCCGAGGTTGTAAAGGTCAATTGCAATCCTCATTAAGCATATACTTCATAAACCTAAATTTCTGCCACACAATATATATCCTTAATCCATTTCAACTTGTATTTTGCTTTTTTCCTTTCCATCTTTTACTGTCTACCTAATACTTCACGTCAATAATAGTCACCATGGATCTTCGTCTTACTACGATAGTTGACCCACTTCGTGCTTGGGTTATGAGAAAGAAATCGACGTTGGGACCCATTGCTGGTGCAGTAGCAGTGCTTTGGATCATTTCACGTTTGCAAGGATACCTAACTGCTAGCAAAAGCAGAAGCAGCAAACTCCCCTCTCCAAGTTTTGCTCTTCCATATTTCGGTATGTTTTCCGAAAAGTGGATTTCTTGATGGTCCAACCTCAATAACGACATATACAACGTAGGTCATCTTTTTAACTTGGGACCTAATGTTGTTGAGACATTTTGCGAATGGCATAAACGCTATGGTAAATAGAGTCTATGGGTGTAACTTTGTGTTGCATAAAAGCTGATTATTCCACAATGAACCAAGGGCCAATCATTCTCATTCAAATGGGTGTCAAGCAAATGGTTAGCATATCCGATCCCTTTATTGCCCAAGAAGTATTGGGAGCAAATGGTAGTTTGGCAGCAAATAGGCCATACAACAAGTACATGACGAAGATACACGCTCACAATGGAAGGTTTGTGCATTCAAAATTTAGTTTTGTGAAAGATTTCTTTAATGACACAATCACTCTGTGGCTATTTTGATGGTCATACGCTCTCGTGTTGCATATGTAGAGGGGTCGTCTTTGCCGACACTAATAGCAAATCATGGAGGAAGGCACGCGGTATTGGTAAGCTAAACTATAGCCAGAATGAGATACAAAGGCAAATTTGACTCACGTCCTCATCCATCTTCCTTGACATTACATAGCCACGACTATTCATGGGCCAAACAGCGTGAACAAAAGGCTTCCGGATATGTGCAAGGAAACCGAAGAAATGGTCAATGTTCTGGCGACTGGAAAAAACATTGATCCACATGACCATATTTTGCATTTATCGCTCAACTATATGATGATCAACAGCTTTGGTATACGTGCAGCAACTACCGATGATCCAATCTTCAAAAAGTGTGTTCATCTTCTAAAATGGGGCTCGGAGTTCACGGCTCTCAAGTATATGATTTCTGAGTATCTTCCTGTGCTGTCGTTTCTTGATCACTTGATTAATGGGGAGAAAGCTTATACAAAGCATATCGAGACGGAGCGTGATGCATGGATCCGAGAATGGATGATGAATGCCCATAATGATGGAAAAGATTGCATGGCAACTGCATTGCTGGAATCTGTAAATTCTGGCGATATTGATGAAGCCACAGCCATTGTGACACTGAGTAAGTATTAGGATGAATGCTTTGATGATCTTATTGCTTATTGATATGCATATAGCCGATCTCCTTTTTGCTGGAATGGATACCACGGCCGTGACCATTGGCTGGGCATTTGGCATCCTGTCAGTGAAGCCAGATGTTCAACGCAAGATACAACAAGAGCTCGATCATTTTATTGATACGCATAAGCGGATGCCGATGTTTAACGACCGAGATCATTTGCCATATATGATCGCTGTTCAAAAGGAGTGCATGCGTTTTCGACCCACCACACCGCTAGGAGTAACACATGTGGCATCTGAGGATAGTAAGTTTGATTTTTTCGACATCGGTCATATTACTGACTGCCCATTGCATAGTTGTATGCCGAGATAAAATCATTCCAAAAGGTGCTATCATCGCGTCCAATATGATTGCTATGCATATGAATCCTGATGTGTATCCTGAGCCACACGTTTTTCGACCTGAACGCTTCCTCGACAAAACAGAGACATTTACAGCATCAGCCAAATCGAAAATCGAGGATCGTGATCAATACAACTTTGGTTGGGGAAGGTAAGTGATGATGATGGAGATGGGAAATCAACGTAGCTACGAGGAGATATAGGGTACTAAAATCATACATAGGCGTTTATGTCCAGGAACCTATTTGGTAATTGAGCATATAATAGCTTACATAATAGCATTTCTTCAACCATACATGCTAACCTGCATAATATGTATCATATAGGCTGAAGTTCACATGTTCAACGTATTCTCGCGCGTTTTTGCACGATGCACTATTGAGCCACCTGTGGATGATGATGGTTGTCTTGTGCCTTTGAACCTCAAAACATTTCTCCCACAGAAGGTGGTGCTTGTTACCGCGCATCCGCCATATCAAGTACGTTTCGTTCGTCGTACAGTATACTGAAAAGCATGTTCTAGCATGTGGCATAAACATCACGTTTGGGATTTATATCAATCACCGAAATTTTACTTTTACATAATGAATATCATTTTACAAGATCTTGATTATAACAAAAATGGGATTATATGAGGGTATTAGCTGGTATCTAGGATAATGATTTTCGTATACTACGGCGACCTGGTTTATCCACCATAGGACGACGCAAACTTCGTTTCTTTCTCACATGTAATGAATGCTTTTGTCGCAACGATGGCGCTTTGTGTACATCCAAATGCGATTGGGTTCCTTCTTTATCACTGACAGGACTAGGTGATCCACTGATGCTGCTGATGCTAGTGCTGCTGCCGGTAGTGCTTGTTCGATCCTCTTCCTCTTCCTCAATCCAAGCATCATCTTCAGTGCTGTAGGTGTTGGTGAGTCGTTCATCATCATCATCAACATCATCGTTTCCGATCCTTCCTCCGGATCCACTCTGATCATGGCGATCAGAATTCTCGTTGTCATCCATATCATTGTCCTCGGCTTGGATCGAACGCAGTAAAGATTCAGCTTGCAGCATCACAGAGTCTGTGCCATAGATTGAGCGAGCATTGGTGTTGATATCATGGCGTGCTGATGCTCGTTTACGTCTCAATGGCTTTGCTGATAAGGGCCGATTCTTTAATTGAGCCAACAAGTGTTCCATTTCATCACGATTGGGCCCTAACAATGATAACGATTGTGAGTAGAGCACGCCACGTGATAGATTTGACATATGTACATACCCATCTCTACTCCGCTCCTGGTTCCTTTCTTGCGCATTTCACGCATCTTCTTTTGCTTTTCCACATGTTCTTGCTTTTGACGTTCCTCATCAATGTTTGCTTGACATTTCTAAATCATGGATAAGTGAGTGAGCGATGGAAAAAAACGAAAGAGAGAGAGCACAGATCTTACCTCCCAGCTAGTAACAAACTCTTTGAAAATACCAAAGAAAGCATCTGGATGTAATTTGCCGGGATCTTCACCATAATACTTGACAACGGCTTCATAGGCAGACATGGATTCTTGTCGCAATAGCTCGAGTCGCTTGAATCTTTTGGTCGCTTCCTTGTAAAACTCACTGATAACGGTTCGGAAGGTATCATTGTCTTCATCATCCACTTGCTGAGCATCGTCTTCTTCGTCCTCTTCCACTTGTTTCTCGTTCAATAATGCATCTGTATCAACACCTTGCGTCTTGAGCTCTTTTTCGATCAAGCTAAAGCCTGTCTTGAGTTCCTGAAATTCGCTTTGCACCTCAGCTTTAGAGACTATGCATAGGAGCAGTGTGTGAGTTATAATAAGACTTGCATGAGAAGATGATATAATCACCTTTGCAGGCATCTTCGCATGCCTTTAATTCTCCAAGAAAACCTGTAATGGATGGGAAAACTTTTTGTGTCGTCTCAACAAGGAAATGTAAAAGTGTCATTGTTCCTGCAATGCCCTTGGTGTCCACCAGCTGTTGCGGTATATCTGATGAATGATTCGGTTCCATGTCACGAGATTCAAATCCCCTTACCTTATTGATGCTAGCAATACGTATACCAAATGCACCGCCTCGAAACGTATTGCCATTCAAAAAGTTGCCAATAAGCAGGATCAGCTATGTAATACATCCACGTTAGCATTCGTTCACGTTATCGTTAGCTGGAGAGCCTTTACCTGGAGTAGCTGCTTAAAGTGCTTTGCATGTTTGACTGATTCAGAAGCATCCGATACAGCTGTCAATTGCTTTGCAAAAAAGTTAGACATCGTATAGCTACGGATCAAGGAAATGACTCACCGAATTCAGGTTTTGATACTTTTCCCAAAAGACCGACTTGAACAGCATGCACTCGAGACGTTGTTGAAAACGAGGGATCTCCAGCGTCTAATGACAATGGCTATTAGTCACGTGTAATATGTATAGTGAAATACAATGACAAACCTGCAATGCAAAACGATCTGGCATGGATAATGTCGAGAGCTCTGTATCTGAAGCATCAAGATATGGCTTGAGTTTGCCAATTTCTTCCATGGTGGGTGCATTCTTTAAGAGAGTTGACAAGATCTGCTCATCATCAAAGTAAGGGTCCATGTTGATAATGCGTGGTTTGATCTCGGGGAATGGTATCGCTTTCTCAATGTTCTTCAACACAATATCTAAAAAGTCAAATAAGTACATGTAAATAACGTCATTTCATGGGTTAACACTTACACATATTCTTGGCTTTCTTAGCGTCAATAATTTGCACAGGTCCTTTGGACTGCTGTGGTTTCTTTGCAGTGGGCGTCTTTTGTGCAAATAGTCGTTCGATATCCTTGAAAACACCCGCTTCAGCAAGTTGATATTCGATTGATTGTTCAAATGATGATGATGATCCGTGGTCAGTCGTTGTACCAGTAGCAGCAGTAGTAGCATCATCCTTTTCCATATGACTCCACACTGTTTGGCTAATGTTGGTCAAATTCATCTTTTCCCACTCGACAAATTTCAGGCGCTGCTTAGGTTGAAAAGCACATGGTTTTCGGCTGGCCATACCAAGTGTAGTGGCTATAGTGGGTGATCCAAGACCTGGTATCTGTGGACTAGAACTTGCATCAGAATTGGGAGGTGGTGGCGGTGGTGGCGGTGATGATGGATTGGAACCAGAAGTTGCTGGTGGAGGAGGCGGAGGAGGCGGAGGTGGTGGAGTTGCAGCAGCTGTTGCTTGAACTGAAGGTAATATTGGTGGCGGTGGTGGCGGTGGAGGAGGTGGTGGTGGTGGAGATGTACCAATAGGTTCTGTTGATGATGGCATTGGAGGTGGCGGTGGAGGCGGAGGTGGCGGTGGAGCTGTTGTAACAGGTGAAATGGATGCTGGTTGATTGATAGATTGATTGCTGCTCACAGCTGATGTATTATCTTGAATAACCTCCTCTTCTTTTGCAGGCTTAGAACCATCAATGTTGCTATCATCCTTTATGCTGGATTGTTTCCTTAAGCTGCGAAGACTTGAAACTCGAGCAAGATTCCCTCGACGTTGCTTGTTATCAACCTCACTAGCTCCTCGTTTCACCAAAGTGTTGACACGTGTACCAAGTTTGGATCTCAATGACTTTTTAAATGACTCTGATAGCCCTTTGGATTGCCCAACTGGAATAGGCATCTCATTTGGATCGACCTGAATATTGATATAGATATCATTAGATTGCATTACACGGATGATTGCATTACACGGATGATTGCATTACACTTACGGATAGCGTTTTGTTTTCTGGGTCATACTCTGCATTAGGAACATTCCACATTTTGATGTCTCCAGCTTTCTTCGCTTTATTCTTGCTGTCAGGCGATGATCGATTATGGTCGGTCAATTTCTTGATCGTCTCATAGAGGCGTTTGATCTGTGCATCCATGGCTTCCAACGTATGCTGATGCTCAACTTCCAAATCACCGAGTCTTTGCTGAAGCACGCTGTTGGTTTGATTGGCGACTCGTAACATGCGTTCTAGTGCCTCGTTCTTCACTTTGAGTTGACCAACCAATCCATCTACATCCGGTCAAGATATCAGTCATCATGTCTTGAAACAATATGCTGTCTTAAAACTTACCGCTCTTAGCATCGACTTGTAATTTGAGCTCTGCTTCACGTTCCAAAGCTTGCTGTGCCATAGCCTTGGATTCTTCAGCTTCTTGCAGTGCTCGGCTCAATTCATCCTCATCAGCAAATTTGGATACCAGGGCCCCGACATTGACACCATATGTGTTCTCCAAATCATCCAGATCACATTCAGCAGACATGCTACTGACTAACGATTCTACCACTTGCCAACAGCGATTCCTATAGTCAAAGTATGAGAACCACGTTGAAAAGAACCTATGTATTATCCTTTACCTTTTGCTTGGATCTTGCTGAAGTAGTAGCAGCTGCTGCAATATGCATTGTAGCGAGCGATAGGCACGTGTTCCATTTGTTGCAGTGATGAGCTTTTCCAAAATGTCACTTGGCTCCTGATCGCCACTCACAAGTCCCCCATAAATGGTAGCCTTATCACGTTCTTCAAATTGGTGGAATTCCTTGATCTTGCGAACCAACAATTCGTTGTTCAAAGTATTCATCTTGGCAAACACACGATCGAGACCGCCTTGATAGAGCTGGCTTCTCAATGTAATCCTTTGATCAACATCTTCTGTGGTATCTGGATCCACCAATGCATTGATCAATAGCATATTGGCCACCTACGTACAAACATGAAGGATCAGGTTATGTGCTTGTTATGGTGCCTTTGTCCTATACTTACTGCATATTCTATCATCTGGGACTCGGGATCCTCATTCATATTCAATGCCTTGTATGCTTTGCTTGCCCCAACACGCGATCCCATCTTCCCACGGCCATCCAACATTTCAAGCAATGCATGCAGGTAACCACTAAATCGTGCTGACTTGTCTCCTTTGCTTGTGAATTCCAATCCTTTGAGTACAACTGAGTGACCTGCTGGTGGTTCGCAGTAGCACATGAACGTCAACGCCTCGCATGCCATACGCCGCACCAACATGAATGGTGACAATAATGAAGACGTCAAACTTTGGATACAGTGTGGTGCGTGGAGTGCTTCTTGGATACCATACTAAATTTACATCATGAGCTTATATGTACGTCTTCAACCCCCCACAAGTTGTATATCACCTACCGTATTGTTGAGCATGGATCTTAGGCATTTTATAATCTCAAGTTCAAGTTGGCAGTCATTTGTTTTCCTAAAGTATAAAACGTAAGACCAGTGTGATATCAACCAATGCAATAAGCATACCTTTCATGTTGTTGATTGATGCGTGTAAGTTCCTTGGAGATGACCTGCATCCCTCGTTCTTGGATAAATTGACGGACCCAACTATAGGAGTTGGATAAAATGTCAGCAAGATCCTGCATACGCATATGCATACATCAAATTACCTTAGGGGCATTGTTCTTAATCTCACAGCCAAGTCAGACAGGGTGCGTGCAGCTGGATGTGTTTTCTTGTGTGAGGAGAATGACTGGATATAATAACCAGGTGCTGATTTGTCTTCGGTATGACTGTTGCTATGATGCGTAGTGGAGTGATGGTGATGGTGATGAGATGATGATTTTGTGCGATCGGCAGTTGAGGTTGAAGTAGCAGCAGCTCCTTGGTTCTCATTACAAAGGATCCACCATTTCTTATCCACTGGTAATGCACGTAGACCAGCATCTCCTAGATTCAAATTGAGGCGGCTCTAGTGTATGAGTGAGTGAGTGAGTGGTGCTGTCCTTGTCATTGATGGATATAACACTTACAGCTGCTTGTGCAAACATGCGTTCAATTTCTTGATCAGAGGGTCGATTTCTTCCACTCGATAATGAAGATCGTCCTCCACCTTCAGATTGTAGACTATGTGTGGATGATCCTAATAACAATGTTGAGTTGAGCCAGTGTGTCACACAAATAATGCCTTACCAGGCGAGAAATCATGTTGCTGTGTATCGTCTGGACTTTCAGTCAAAGAGTGCTCATGCGTTGATGTCGAACGAGGTGTGCTAAGGATACTCAATATGCTTTGTTGGGAAAAGTTGGTCGTCAACGGTGGTGGTCGCGATGACGCTGATCGGCCATGTTGTTTGTTGGTCGTCTTTTTATGGCCATGTCGCTTCCCACCAATGTTGGAAAAGATGTCCATGGATTCGAATGCAACGGAATGAAAGAAAGCTCCAAGTTGTTACGTGTAGTAGAAAAAGAGATAAATGGGGGGAATGTCTGTAGAGAGCCAAAAGAGAGAAGAGAAAGAGATGCCCTTGGACTCGACGTCGGGTCAAAGCGGCTGTTTCATGCATCGCTGTGTGGATTTCCTAATTGGGCGATCAAAGTGAAAACAATCATGACCGAGACCTTCTTTGTTTACTAGTATCCATAACGAGCAATAAATGAACCTCTATCGCAATCATGTGCAAATGAACACCTTTATCGTACTTGTCTATCGTTATGATCCTGGTTGTAACACGTTGTTGTCTATTTCTACATGTCGGGTGATTGTGTTTTCTTGCTGCAAGTAGTCATTGAAGAAGCTCGTCAAGTGGGGTTGAAAGTGGCGAATTATATGAACATTTTCCCCACACACACGCAGTCAAAAGATCATCATCTCAAATACGCTCTTAGGATTCCACAACCATCATTGGTGGCCACATTGAAATTAAAATAGGTCTAGGCCGTTATATAAGCGGTAGAAAGCAATAGTACTTTTAACAAACAAGCTATACTACTCAGGCAACAACTATATTCACTTCCATCGACAAGAAGGTTATCCCTAGAGAAACACCATCAGGTCAACAAATTGCTAATCTCTATCTGCTATTAAAAGCCTACCTCGAATGAATTGGCCTTGTGCTTTGGCATAAATACAAAGTCCTCTGGTGCTGGACCAAGAAGGCGCTCACTACATGGAAACTATCAATTACAATTCTTTTGCACTGCACCAATAACCTTACCTTAGTTTCACCCAATCCGATGCTCGAGGGCTTGCCATCAAATCTTCCAATTCATCTCTGCCACGGAAAGGTGGTGCACGTTCATTGATACGCTGTGGCAAAACCTCCAACAAACCAGCAGGAATATAGCTAGACATTTCAATGAGATCTTTGTCGTATGTGGATTCACATAAACATACCGGTATAAGAATGATTGCCATTCACAAAGGAAGCGTCTCGTGGTATTCACACCCTAAAGCCAAGATGTCAGCAAATCAAAATCGGTATCTGGTAAGGTCATTTACCTGGCTGTCAGTTCCCCAATGTTCTAAACCATAATCACAGAAACGTTTGAGCATCTCAAATCTTTCCTTTGATGAAATGTCCCAATGACGTTGTTGCTTGATTTCGTCAAAGATCCATGGCTTGATGAGAGCACCACTATATATCACTCATTTGTCACTATCCAATCCCATTCACCATACCAAAAGACTACACTTACCGGCCGATCATGATGCCATCAACACCAGTCTCCTCCTTATGCTTGTTGTAATCTTCGAAACTCAAAACGTCACCGTTACCGTAGATTGGCATATTCTTGGATAGTTGCTTCACATCACGGATAAAATCCCAGTTCGATAATTTGGTGTAGCGTTGTTGACGTGATCGACCATGGATCTGGTTGACATATATCAGCTTTCCCTATCCTTCCAATAACCTTGCCTCTCACGCAAACACTTACAGTTCCCAAGCTGATATCCTATGGTAGAGTATATTAGTCACAGCAACCACAAGTGGCAAAATATATATATTTACATACCAAGCTTTCAAATACAGGAATTAATTTTTGGTTGGTCAAGACGCCGTGCTTAATACCGGTTCTGAATTTGACAGTGACAGGGACGTCCAGCATCCTACGCATGCCCTTCAAAACTCGTGTCATCTTTCCCTTAGACTCGGGAAGAGCCGAACCAGCACCCTGTTAAAGTAATAAGTAAGGATACCTTCCGGTAAATACCCGCCCATACACACTTACCGTGTTGAAGACAAGATCAATGGGGCATCCCATGTTGAGATCCACAAAGTCAACATCAATCTCATTATTAATCACCTCGCAGGCTCGTGCAACTTGATCAGGTCTGGCACCACAAATCTGTATGAATCACGTGCAATATTAATAAAAAGGGAGCGCATGAATCACTTGGTCTGTGCTCACTTACCTGGATACCAAAAATGTCCTCTGATACGTGACGCTTGGTCAACGCCCATTCAGATTGTTGTCCTTGTAAGAGATTCTTGCAGAGAGCCATTTCACCGCATGTAATGTCGACGCCATACTCCTTGCAAATTCTGCGGAAGGGCAAATTGCCAACCTGTCATTCATTCATACCATGGTTACTACCCAAAGAAAGTATCATCAAAGTGCTCCACTACATACCGTGGTCAAAGGCGCAAGATAAGTCTTGTTTCTAAAATCAATCAACTGTAGGATACATCTATTAGCTCCACCATTGTTGCATGTAATTTATCCAACAATGCGACTTGCCTTTTTGTATGGACGCTCCTCATCAATCGGACCAACTTTGGGCTCCACATTCATATTCACGTCAGGTAAATCTGCATCAATCTCTGGCTTGGATGAATCGGTAGCTGGTTCAGCCTTGTTTTCCTTTGACCCATCCTCAGTCTCCACATCATCAATCTTGCGTTTCTTTTGGGCACCAGGCTGATTGCCAAGTTCGGCTTCCAGCTCTTTCAAGAAGGCAGTGGCTTTGGGAAACTCATACTGAATGGATAACATCATGTTAATACCCGTCAGCTTTTATTCTACATCCATAGTGCTTACCTTTCCCTTCATAAGAGCCTTTTGAGTTTCAGGAGAGATGCCATTGGTAGTATAGACAGGATTCTTTTTGATAAGCTATGTATGCAATGGGATCAGCTGCCAGGTCCTGTCATCATCCTTCCTCCTTGTAATCCTCACCTCCTCATTCTTGATAAGATTGCCATCCGCATCCATGTGTGCCTTGAGGAAGCGGCATTTGTAACCATGACGACAACTAATCATTTCCATGAGAATCCACATCCACATCCTATCCAACTTTTCATTTATCACCGTACCTTCCGAAAAGATCAAATTGGATACAACGGTCACCAAGATCAGCTGGTTTTGTCTCGAGATACTTTTTCAAATCGTGCGAGAATCGGCATCTAATAAATCCAAGATTGAATGAGTTTTATTCCTCCAGACGGTGTGTCCCTCGTTGTACTTACTCTTCCTTGAATATGCATTCTTGATCAGCAGCCAACATCTTGCAGATCTAAACCAGCAAATCAGCATCAACTTTTAACAATATCATGCATGTGCCTGATATGTACCCTGACTTCATCGACAATACGCTTTTTGCCCCGTTGGCCCTTGTTGGCACCACGAGTATTTCTCTATTACAGCAAGGTCAATATCACGACACTGTGATATATGAAGCAATCATTCGTTGTACCCTCTTCTGGTTGTCACCACCACCGCCAAACTTTTTGCCTTCAGCGTCGTCGTCGTCGCCGAAAACAGCGTTGGAACCGTCTTCGTTGGAGTCATCGTCGAACCATTTCTCTTTACGATATCTGTTACAAGGTACATTAAAGTAAGTTTACAGTATGATTCGGCTGTCAAAAGAGAGCGATTGCTTACTCGGGCTTGATGGGTGCCTCACCAGCCTTGCGTTCAATGGTGGCCATGTTTTTTGCAGGAATCGGTCAAAGCAAAAAAAGAAAAAGCTTGTTGCTCAGTTTGAAAGTCGGAGGTCAGAAGAGTCCATCTATGGTGGCGCCGTCAACAACATGATTGATCTTGATCCACACAGTAGCAATTGCGAGTCTAGTTATGAGATATTACAAACATTTTTATATGCATCGTATCCTGTATCTTGAAGAGATGAATAATACAACGTATGCTCAATTCCAATGTGAGGGGAGATAGATCTACTATATCATAATAATGAATGATGTCCAACAATGACATATGCGTATATTGATTGTGGTGTGTGGAGTATGAAGACAAAGAGACCGATTGTGGGGCAAAAAGTGCAGGGACCTGAATGAGGGGGATGCTGATGATATATTACAAGAACACAGCACAGCACCCTGAATGATGATAAAACAGGGTCCTGTGAAAGATGGGGTTCCCTGTGCTGCGTTTTTTTCTTCCGCGGGGCCCCATTTTCTTTGTCAAACACACACACGGTCACCTTGGATAATGAGAATAGAAACAACGACACAGCATGATTTGCTTTCATGTTCCTGGGTAACACGGTATGAGTTCTCCAGAATAGGAGTGATGGTTGCACACACATTTATATATCCACAAACGTTTCTCTTCTCTCTTCTCAGCTCATCTGTCATACCAACGACCCTGAGAACCTGAATCAACGATTACTAAGTCAGCAAGATCACGTACTTTGCCTATGTATAGGTCTATTCCCACACACAACAAGCCCGCACATACTCACTGGATCATCAAGACCACGTCAATGGAGATATTATGCGGCGTTCAATTGAACCAATAATGAGCCACATTGTTGGCAATATGAAGAGCATAAGATTGTGCGGAGCCACACATCATTCCGTGTCCATCCGCGGCTATGATGATGATCGCATACGAGTGTACGATGTTACGAAAATGAAAGAATCAACCCTGTAAAAAATCCCTGTCATGTGATTCAGGGTCTTTGTCGCTCTTTTCTTTATATAACGAGTGGGAAAATCGAACAAGGCAGTGCATTAGGCTCTTTTCTCTTCCTCTTTTTCATTCTTCTTTTCTCCTTTTTACTTTCTCTTTCTTTCTCACATATTGGGAAATGTCCCTTCGTAAAAAGCTATTTGCTAATCCCTTCGTCAAGGAAGAGCCTAAACTACCTGAGGAGGTGGAGCCTCAACCTGCTGCTACGCGTTTGGAACTATGGGGATACTACTTGTATTATAATGGCGTATGTATACGTATAAATGATCTATTATGCCTATCCTATCTACTCACTATGATCGCTTATAGGACAATGGTTATGTGATGTTTAGTTATTTGCCAAACATTTTGCAATACCTTGCGTATCGATCCGGCTTTAACCCTGCGACACCGGATGTGCGTGGATGTGATTTGAATGACACGATGGCTCCTTGCAATGTTCACTGGCTGGGTGGATCCATTCCTGTATCTTCGATGGTTCTTTATCAACAAGCGATTGCATTCTCGATCCAATTTCTTTTATTCACCACATTTGGCAGTTTGGCAGATTATGGTAAATGGAACCGGTATATCCTTCTTTTGGCAACAGTGATTGGTTGTGCCTCGCAAATCGTGCCAATAGCCTTGGTCAATGACGATGGTAGCCATTGGGGTGCCATGATGGGTATTCAAATTGTGGCTCTCATCTCCTATGGCACATCATTGGTGTTTTACGCCGCTGCTTTTCCGACTTTGAGGTAAAAGAAAAAAGGTTGTGGGGAATGATCGGGGCGTGTTTTTGGGTTGCAACAGCGGATCACAGGTCAATAACTCCTTGTATCACCATCAAAAAGTGACAATTTGCCGGTTGTCCGAAAAGCCCGAGCTGATCCATCTTTAACGGAAGATGAAGTTCAAGCCGAGGTATCTAAATGGAGAAACTACGTATCTGCTTGGTCCACTACCTTCTCCAACATTGGCTTCTTGGTGATGACAGGTACAGTAACGACCACTATCATGCTTGTCCTTATTTGGTCAAAGGATTGCACAGCCAACAGCGAGTCATCTGATAACAACGGTGGGTTTATTTTAACATCTAGGTGTCCTATCTGGAGCATCCTTCTACCCATGGGCAGGTGGCGGTTACCTCGGTGATCAACCCATCTACAACTTTATTTCGGCTGTCGTCTGTGGTGGCTATTGGGCTATCAACGCCATTCCTTATCTCTTTTTCCAACCCAAGGGCCGTTCAGGACCACCACTTACCCGTGGTAATCATTTCACTATTGGATGGATTTCTATTTTTGAAGCATTGAGGTATGTATTGTTATGCATCTGTGTTGTGTGAATTTTATGCATCAAAGCCTCTTGCTGACATGTACACATGTTGTTGTTTTGCAGAGAAGTACGACGATTGCGCTATCTATTCTTGTACATTTTTTCCTATTTCATGTTTTCCGATGCTGTTAATACCATCAATTCCATGATCTCGATCGTGCAAGGTGAGATTACCAGCTTTTCTGCCCAGCAAGTGACACTGCTCAATCTTATCTCGGCGGTATGCTCCATCATTGGTTGTCTCATATTCTTGGTTGTTTCCCAAAAGTTTGGTGTAAAGACTAAAACCAACCTTCTGATCATTCTGACGCTTTCGGCTGTCGTACCTGTATGGGGATGCTTTGGCATTGGTCTTGATAACTTTGGTATCAAGGTAAGACAACAGAATCAATGATGGTGTGATAGTTATCTCACGTGCGCGTATGTAGACACGATGGGAGTTGTGGGTGTTTTACGTATGGCAAGGCTTGTTTACTGCCCCTATCTATGCATGGCAGCAAACGATGCTGGCTGAGCTTATTCCCAAGGGACGAGAAAACATGTTTTTCGGTTTATTTGGTGTTATGAACAAAGCCTCTTCGTAAGTGTAGAGTAGTTGATCCATCAGTAGTGACATCAGCTGATCCTTTGCATGATCATGTATAATAGGTGGATCGGGCCCATTGTTATTGGTGCCATCACTCAACATACATCCAATCTCTGGAAAGGCTGGCCATTTATTCTGGGACTTTTCATTGTCGCCATTGCCTTGGTCATCTTGATTGATGTTGACAAAGCCAAGGAGCAGGCTGAAGCCTATCGCAAAACACACGTGAGCAGTGATCCAATGCGTGTCGCTGCTGACGAGCCCATTATCACTGAAAAAACGATTGATTACAAGGAGGAGTGATCAACACATATCACACCATTATTGTGTACTTGTATTCTATGACAGGCCATGATACGACTAACCTTTTATTATTACTCATTGTTTCTCTCTCTATATTGTTTCTCCCTTCTTTGCGTGTACTATTATACCTCCTCTCCATCTTGGATTATTAATAAACGCCATCCTTTTTGATGTAATTGATCTCCTTTTAGCACGTGATGTGTAATCATGCTGTCAACAAACGTTTGATGATGGGACTCCCATGCTTCATTTTCACCTGGTTGTGACCTCCCGACTAATCCGGAAAAAGGACGACGAGGGGCCGACTTGATTTCCCTTTCACCTTTCCTTTGCAAATACCCAAAATGGGCAAACACAAGAATGCTGGTCGCTCCCTGTTGGAGAGCTTCATGTACTCAAATGGCGACATTGGTGAAAACGGTAAGCTATAATGACTACAGGGGCAATAGGGGCTGTGTATAATATGGGGAGATCGTGCACTCAATTACGTAAATGAATATAGGTGAAGAGGAGCAAGTGCCACTTCCAGATTCCATGGTATGCGTCTTTATTCGATATATACAATGAATGCAACTCACGTCTATGTATGTCATTATCATAGAGAGCATCAACATTATTGGAGCAAATCGGCAAAGAACGATCGTGGACCGATGATCAAATAGACCGTGACCTCAATATATTGGATGACAATCGATTATACTTTGTAAGGATCTGGATGATGGGTTCATCGTTTCTTTGGCATTGATATTGACTCTTCAATGGATCATTTAGGTGCGTGATCTCCGTGCATTATCCAACCATAGCTGGACAGTACGTGTGGAACGATGAGGATGTTCTTGTGTTACTCGCGATCTGAACAATATCCCGTAATAGGTGATTGAATTGCTGCCACTCGTTCGGGATCTTTTGCGAACAGCTGTCGACCCTGACTGGGAAAGACGTTATTACAGTAAGTATCAGCAGGTACCATGAAGGTGACGTATATATACTAATAATCATCATGTTAGAAATCAAGGATAAAGAAAAGAAGAAAAAGTACAAGAAGGACAAGAAGAAAAAGTACAAGAAGAATGATTTCAGCAACAACACAATGCAGCTTGGTGAACCTGTGATCGCAGACGATGACCGCCAAGAAAGTGATAGCTCTTCTTCATCCTCCTCATCATCATCAACCAGTGATCACCAAGACGAGAAGCAACAGAAATCCTCTGGATCAGCAGCAACTGCATTCACTGGACGACCTATCAAAGCTGTGAGCTCTAGCAGAATCCATGTACGCACCACGGCGGGGAAAATCTATGAATGCGATCGTCGTTGTCCTCACAAAGGTGTTGACCTGGCAACATGGGGCCAAGTATTGGGCAACAAACTCATTTGTACGAAGCACAATTGGCAGTTTGATCTCGATGGTTCTGGTCTCGGTCCAAAAGGGCGAACTGTGCATCCATGCAGCGTCAATGATTGGTAGAGGCGTGATTGAAAGAATAGCAACTACAAAAGCCATGGTTTTGAATAAATTGGTTACGTTTGGATGTGTACTTTGGATGCGGCATTAGTGCAAATGGAATATCATTTTAGTGGAAAACAACGAATGCCATGCCTTGTAAATCTCTTTAAATCAATAGGCTAGCGGCCGAGGTTGCTCGTTGGATAGCTTAATACCATCTATGGAGTAATGATCTTACAAGAAGCTTACACATTTACGCAATCACATTACAGCCTCGTCGTATTCCTATTTACAGAAACCTGCAATCCTTTGCATTATCCATATTTACAATAAGAGACTACCTGTGCAATAAACTGTCCGACCCGATGACCAATGCTCTCGGCAGCCAACACATTAGTTTAACATACGTGTACCATATTTCGCATCCACAACTGCTGCCCAATCCACTGCTTGTGAATGATCCTCCTGCTTCAACCCAGATTACCCCTCCTTCCATTGTCTTGGTTCGAGATAATTTGATTGAGGAACCCAGTATTAATAAGCATATCAATTCGTAACAGGTACACTACCTTGTATCTGCCAATCTTTACACATCTCTCCCACATTACATCCTCCCATTCAAAATTTTCATTATGAAGCGTGGAGACTTTACGAGAACGAAGTTGATCAGCGTGTCTGAAAGCACCTTGTGTAAAAGTTTCAGGTACGAGAGAGGGAATCTCAAGGTCCTGGGTCGTCCACCCTATATATATATTCCTGTCCGTGCATTGTCGGACGCTCCCGTTTTATTTCTCACAATGAAGCCTGCGACTTTTATTTGAATGGATTTGATCAGCATGTCGAAGAGCACCTTCTGACCAAGTTTCACGATGGAGGTAGGCAACCGCGGGGGCTATACATCCTACTTGCATTCCGTTCATCCATCATCTCTCCTATATTTGGGCTGCCCGATTCGTAAAACATCATAATGAAACATGCAATTTTAAAATGAATGGAGTTGATCAGCATGACTCAGAGAACCTTCTTACCAAATTTCAAGTTGAAGTTGGGGAATCCCAAGATTATGCATACTAAATGGCATTTCAATGAATCCGGGCGGGGTGCGGAATTTCCGTCGATCATAGCAAACCCCACATTACACCCTCCCATTCAAAATCTTTGAATGAACCATGGGTTCTTTATTAATACAAAGTTGATCAGCATGACCAAGAGCATATTGTGTGCAATGTTGAGGTTGGAGAGAGGCGATCTCAATATATGGATTAATTTACAGTGTGCATGTATTTGTCTGACAGCGCCTGACCGATTTATTTCCAGCTCTTCCACTCCCAACCTCTTGCCTCCTTCCTCCCATTCCCAACCGTTGCCCCATTCAACTACAACTACCACCTGCGAACGATTGCCTTGCTTCAATCCACCATGACCATGCTACAACTATCTTGATCTGATTGTCTTTGACTTAATGGCAACTGCATGGCGTGTGCACCCCACTACAACACCTACATTTCCTGACACTGCACGCTCTCTCTTGCACCTCTTCCGCCACAACCAATCGTAAACAGCGTTCATTCCAGCAGTTGCTACTTACACCATTATCTCAAACAACATTCTTTATTTGCAGCAGCATGCCTTACAGCCGTGTTTACATGGACAGCAAGTAGCCATCGTATAGAAGCAGCTTTATTTACGTGTATCAACTTGCTTTAATACATACGGATCCCTATGGATGTTGCCATAACAGCCATCAACAACTACTACTGCGTGATACAAGCATTCTTCATCTGGTTGAGCTGCGATTGAAAGTGAACAAGCAAGTGATTGACCAACTGTCAGCAGGAAAAGAAAGCATGTCAGCAAGCGACCCCATGAGCTCTTTGTATCAACATACCGGGCGTGCAATGGTTATCGATGGATGGATGGGTGCAATCAAGCACAGTGGTGGATGATCCTGAAACGTGGACTTGGTTACTTTGTACATCTTCAGCAGGAAGGGTGGATTATGTTGCGTGGATACGGCTGAGGATGATGGTGGATTGGATGGCATGGATGAGACGGCTTGTATCTTTGACCAAAGTCAGTTTGCCGCCATGGATGATATTGGATGTTGGAGCCAAGGCACGCACAGCAGCTAGTTTGCAATGATGCATGAAGATGTTTACGATGGTAGCAACTAAGTAGGATACCCACCGATTCCATTAGTTGGCTTCTGGGATGAGAGAGAGGATAGGAATTAGACGGTCGGAATGCGAGATTGGATTACCTACATCATTGTATCGAGACACTCTCTTTCTTTTTTGCCATATTACATTCGTTAATAAAGCTCTCTTGTTCACAAGTGGTAATTTTCAGCGGGTTGTACACAGGTTTAAATAGACGCTTGTTATGTTCAAAGATAATAAACCCCTAGTAATGGTACCCAACAATAATGCTTGTTACAAAAGTTTGACCCACTGTAGGTCTCAGTGATTATGTTTAACGAGTGGACTATGATACAATATGACACGAGTACATACATATGCAGCACGTATGACGACTACTACCAGCATGTGCTATTTTGTGTGTACATGACCTTATATGGGTACGATCTCTGGAGACAAGCAATGCCATCGCCCCTACCCTTCTTTCACACAAATACTCTCGGATGCACTAACTATTTTGAATTGTCATCCATACCATGGTTCCATATGCTCTATCACACGCGAACCTTACTATAGGGGCAGGAACCATTATGCAATCTCCACCAATAAGACTGCATCTTCAAGCCCCGCTCTCTCTGCTTAATTGTACAAACAAGTCCTTTCTGCATCTTTGGTTCTAGTATAAGTGAGGCGATTGACAGTGAACAAAGACCTCTTTTCATATAGCATTACGCTTAAGCATAGTAAAAACATAAAGGCAGTCATATCTCCAAACTTTTCAATGAAGAGTGAGGTCTTCAATAGAGCAAAGTTGCTCGCCGTGGCCAACAGGATCTTGTGTGCAAGTTTCACGATCAAGGGAGCCAATCCCAAATTTCGCAATGTCACCACCAGCCAACTTGGGTCGACCTCTTGCAACCAAAAATATTTTTTGGCCGGTGGCGACATTGGGTGAATCTGAGATTGGCCACGACGATCGTGAAACTTGCACCCAAGGTGCGCTTCACCCTGACAAGCAATTTTGTTCGATTGAAGACCCCACGTTTCATTGTAGAATTTTTAGTTACGGGAATCTTTATGTTTTCACTATGCTATTAGCATGATGCTATATGAAAAGTGGTCTTTGTTCAGTGTAAAGAAGCTTGACCTTGATAGAGCGGAAGGTGGGCAGGGGCGTGTTTGTGTCACACAGCTCATTTGCATGATACTTCACAATGAACAAACACCACTTGTCATATAGCATCACGTTTTCAGCATATGTAAAAACGTAAGAGTGTCTGTATGTAGGATCGGCGAGCTCGATCGTGAAACGTGATTCACAAGGTGCGCTCCACCATGACGAGCAATATTGTTCTATGAAAGAGTCCACGCTTCATTGTAGAATTTAGAGTTGAATGTACTTTTACGTTTTTACATATGCTGTAAGCGTGATGCTATATGACAAGTGATGCTTGTTCATTGTGAAGTAGCTTGACCTTGATAGAGCGGAAGATGCACAGGGACATGCTTGTGCCACACAGGTCATTTGCATGATACTTCACAATGAACAAACATCACTTGTCATATAGCATTACGCTTTCAGCATATGCAAAAACGTAAAAGTGCCTGTATCTAGGATCGATGAGTTTGATCGTGAATCTTGATTCACAAGGTGCGCTCCACCACGACGAGCAATATTGTTCTATGAAAGTTCCCATGTTTCATTGTAAAGTTTAGAGATAAATGCACTTTCACGTTTTTACATATGCTAAAATCATGATGCTATATGACAAGTGGTGCTTATTCATTCTGAAGTATCATGCAAATGAGATGCGTTATACATGCACGCCCCTGTGCATCTTCCGCTCTATCAGGGTCTACCTACTTGACAATGAACAAACACCACTTGTCATAGAGCATCATGCTTTTCAGCATATGCAAAAACTAGAAAGTGCATTTACCTCTAAACTTTACAATGAAACATGGGACCTTTCATAGAACAATATTGGTCGTCGTGGTCGAGCGCACCTTGTCCATCATGTTTCATGATTAAACCTGCCAATCATAGATACAGGCACGTTTTACGGTTTTCCTATGGTTTAAGCGTGATGCTATATGACAAGTGGTCTTTGTTCATTGTCAAGTAGCTGGACCCTGATAGAGCCGAAGATGCAGACGGACTTCTTTGTGCAACACAGCTCATTTGCATGATACTTCACAATGAACAAACACCACTTGTCATATAGCATCATGCTTTTCAGCTTATGCAAAAACTAGAAAGTGCATTTACCTCTAAACCTTACAATGAAACATGGGGTCTTCAATCGAACAATATTGCTCGTCGGGGTGTAGCGCACCTTGTGTAGAAGTTTCACGATCTAGCTCGCCAATCGTAGATTCCGCGATGTCACCACCAGCTAAAGTAGATCGAGGGTCGACCAAAAATATTTTGGCTGGTGGTGACATCGCGAAATCTAGGATTGACGAGCTAGATCGTGAAACTTCTACACAAGGTGCGCTACACCCAGCCGAGCATTATTGTTCGATTCAGGAACCCATGTTTCATTGTAAAGTTTAGAGATACAGGCACCTTTATGTTTTACATATGCTGAAAGCGTGGTGCTATATGGAGAGTGGTGTTTGTTCATTGTCAAGTAAGTAGACCCCGATAGAGCCGAAGATGCAGACGGACTCCTTTGTGCAACACAGCTCATTTGCATGATACTTCACAATGAACAAACACCACTTGTCATGTATCATCACGCTTACAGCATATGTAAAAACATAAAGATGTCTGTTTCTTCAAATCTCCATAATGGTGTGTAGAGGCTTTATGAGAACGATATTGATCAGCATGCCGGAGAGCACCTCCTGACCAAGTTTCGAGGTCGCGGTGGGCAATATCGGCGCGCACGGCGCGTACACTCTATTTCTGTTACCATCGATTCGTCGTCTCTCCCACATTCAAGATTTTCATAATGAACTCTGGGGTCTTTATGGGAACGAAATTGCTCGGCGTGGTCGAAAGGGCGTTGTGTGAAAGTTTCAGGTTCGAGGTGGGCAATCTCGGGGAACAGGAGCGCCGACCCTACTTTATCCTACTTTTGGGCTGGCCGGCATCCAAAATGTACATAATGAACCATGCGGTTTTTAAATGAATGGAGTTGATCAGCATGTGCGAGAGTACCTTCTGACCAAGTTTCAAGTGCGAGATGGGGGATCCCAAGAAAATACATACTAATTGACTTTTTCATAAATCCGGCGCTTTCCCAATTTTCATCCGTTATCGTCAACCCCACATTATGCTCTCTCTTTCGAAATTTTCAAATGAAGTGCGAGTTCTTCATTAATACAAAGTTGTTCAGCATGTCCTAGAGCATATTGTGTGAAAATTCTAGGTTCGAGACAGGCAATCCCAATATCATGCATTGATATCAGTGTATATAGATATGTCTGACTGCCTGACAGATTTAATTTCCACCTCTTCCAATCCCACTTTATTTCCCTCTTCTTCCCATTCTCAACTGTTGATGCATTCAAGTACAACTACAATCTGCGAAAGATTGTGCTGCTACAACCCATCATGTCAATCCTGCAACTGCCTTGATCTGACTCTCTTTGACTGAATGTCAAGTTCAATGCCGTGTACACCCCACTTCAACACACGCGTCTCTTGACACTATACACGCTCCTTTACGACAATCAAACGTAACAGCATTCATTCGGGCAGTTGCTATTAGCAATGTCTCTGCGCCATTGTACCCAAACAGCGTTCACAGCCTTGTCACTCTACTACTACAACACACGCTCTTGTACGCTTCTCTGTTTCAACCGAACGTAGCAGCTGTTGCTATCATCAAACTCTCTACTCCATTGTCTCAAGTTACTTGCAGCAGCTTGCCTTGGAGCCATTCCCACATGGACAACAGATAGCCATTGTATAGACCCAGTTTTATTTACGCATAGCAACATGATACAATACATACGGTATCCCTACGGATATGGATTATGGATTATGGATATGGATTATGGATTATGGATATGGATTATGGATATGGATTATGGATATGGATTATGGATATGGATTATGGATATGGATTATGGATATGGATTATGGATATGGATATGGATATGGATATGGATATTGGTTTGGTACTTGGTATTGAACGATTTGGACATACAGTATGGGGGAAAGCTTATTCTGCTTATGCTACCATCCTGAACGATTGATGCATTCATGCCTCAGCCATTACTACGATCATCCTTTGTGCAACCTGTCAACCATATACAACTATCAACTATCATCACCCAACTCTGTGTTTCGTGCATAATTCGCCACCATACATCAAGAGCCGTTTCACATGCGTCTTTGCACACTCAAAGGATAGATTCTCTTCAAATCGAAGTATTTCTCCCCCTCCCAATATTAGAGCATTTCATTGTACCTCTCATTCTATCTCCTGTGAATGAAGTTTGGATTCAAGGGTCATTTCTAAGATCCAATAATGTAAAGCGAGCATCTCCTTCCTGAATTAATCCTCATCTTGATGCATTGTATTACACAAAGATTTTAAAAGTATATCCGCCTGTGAATGCTGTGATAATACAGGAGAAAGAAGAAAGAGGAAATTTCTGATTGATTCATTGTGTCTCGAACAAAGACTGTATTTGATTGTATAACTCGACTCCCTACGACTAACAGTGTTGTGCACATGTTTTTTGTCATCACTGGATAGCTCTTGCAAGTTGATGTACAAGTTGATCTCTAGCGCGGATATCTGAGATTTGATTAGCCCCCGCAAATACAAGCGTGTGAGTTCGCTTCTTGCATATTTACATAACCTGTCGACATGGGCTTGTTATTCCGATCGTTGTTGCAACATACACAGCAAGTGAGCGGTCGCTCATTGGTGCGTCGTGCCTATTCAAGCGCGTCTTCTGACATTACGGTGAATGCCATGGTGTACGGATCGTATGGCAAGCCTTCCGAGGTCTTGAGGTGAGTGTTAACACATATACACACGCACGTGCGCGCATATGTTATTGACGTGTATATCATAGAATGCATTCGTACAAGCTTCCTGCCTTGACGTCTGATACGGTGCACGTGCGTTTTTTGGCATCTCCTATCAACCCTGCTGACATCAACCAAGTCCAAGGCGTGTATCCCCTCAAGCCTCCCTTTGAACAGCTTGGTGAAGGTGAAAAGGTTGCCGTGGGTGGTAACGAAGGTGTCGCTGAAGTCATTGCTGTGGGTGATAACGTCAAGAACCTCAAAGTGGGCGACCAAGTAGTAATGGCTCGTAGTGGTTATGGTACATGGCGCACCCATGCTGCTGGTCCCGAAGCTGATTTCCAACCTTTGCCTGCTTCCACCAACACATCATTGATCCAAAAGGCTACCATCACTGTGAATCCTTGCACCGCTTATCGTATGCTTAAAGATTTTGTGCAACTCAAACCTGGTAAGTCAGCAGCGTATGATGGATCATGGATTTGATAAAGTAACCCCTTTTTTATATATCCAAGGCGATTATGTCATTCAGAATGGAGGCAATAGTGCCGTGGGTCAAGCTGTCATCCAGATTGCCAAGGCTTGGGGTATCAATACTGTCAACGTGGTGCGCAATCGACCTGAAATTGAGCAGTTGCGACAAGAACTCAAGGAGTTGGGTGCTACCCATGTGGTGACTGACGAGGAGCTTGGTACTCACGAGATGCGTTCAAAGATGAAGGAGTGGTTTGGTGGTAAACCCCCATTGCTTGGTCTCAACTGCGTTGGTGGCAAGAGTGCCACGGAGATGGCACGTTATCTGGGGTAAGTTCAGGGCGGTCTATTCACAATTGCGGATGGTTATGGGACAGAGAAAGAATGCCAGAAGGGGTCATTGGGAGGAGGGTTTCCTTTATCAACAACGATGATGCTGGATAACATGGGGATATGACGATATGCATGGAAAAGGGATAAGATACATACTCACACTCACTAACGAAACGCTTATATCATCCTATTCATCCACAGCCACAATGGTCAATATGTCACTTATGGTGCTATGGCCCGTGCTCCATTAGCTATCCCAGCTTCAATGCTGATTTTCAAGAACTTTTCTTTCCATGGTTTTTGGATGACTCGCTGGACTGACAACCACACCAATGAAGAACGCTATGAGATGCTCAAGGATCTTGTCGAATTGATGGATAAGGGTCAATTGCGTGAACCTCGCTGGACTGAGGTGGAATGGACTGAAGAAAGCATGAAACAAGCTGCTGACGGAGGTATTCAAGGATTCACCCAGGGCAAGCAAGTTTGCTTTCCTACCAAGGCATAGAAGATTACAGCCTTTATACACACACAAAAATCATCCAATTAAACATACATGAGTGAAATGTACATATATGACACGTTTTGGTATCGAAGATGAGTGGATGCTGTGGGATAATCAAACGTACATTTACGTTCATGCCGGTACAAAGTTATAAGGAGGTGGTTGAGACATTATTTTACCCCGACCCGTACATGCTGTGCTGGATATTCAGCCGTGTATTATCGATACCGGCTAATGTTATATAAGAGGCACATCTTCACGCAGTAGACTGATCGGTCGTCATTCCTGAAAAAGCCATATGTTGTGTTTACTAAATATGGCGCATGATGTGGATATATGGTATGTAATGTCAGCAACATAATGAGGCCCTTTCTTTTGTTTGTTGATGATCGCGGTATACACGATACTCGGGTCTTTATGATATGGTTCATTCGGCCCTTTTACATACATACGAAGATTGGATTGAGAAAGGGGCAAGTAGCGGCAAATACAACAAGAGATTGCACCAGCTAATATCATCCAGATACAATGGTGATAAACAGCAATGCAGGTTATTTCACTTGTTAGTCGCCCCTGAGATACCCTTGCTTCCTGTTTTTTTTTTTTTTTGTTTTCTTTGGCACGATGTATGTAATCATGACCTTGCTAAGTTTTGGATGTAACAAAGCGGGATATATGTATTACAACGGGATGAAACATGATGAGGAGGAGAATGTGATGTGATCAGGGAAATGGTCATGATGATCCTAGAGCTGAATCACCCGGGATTATATTTTTTCTAGATCGATCATGACGAAGCACACACCGATGATCCACGTGTGTGGATCTTGTACAAGGAGGCCTAGGCCAAAGCGATCATGAAATAAGGGAGGATTAGCAGTAGAAAAATAAATAAAAATCAAGAGGGGAACAGGGGATCTATAGAGGAGAAAGGACGACGAGGAGTGAGTGAGAAAGAGAAATAGAGAGTAAGTGAGGGGGAGAAAAGGGAGGGGGAAAACGCAGTGTCACATTGGGTGCATACAACCTGTTGGCTATGCAATATTTCCTTCCTGTATCGTTCGTTTGCTTCACTCAGCATGCTGCTGGTTGCTTGGTTGCTCGTCATGGCTATGTATATCGGGGGAGTCGGTCTTGTTTAATAAGGTTCGGTTTCCAACTTGACAAATTTTGACGCCCTGAAGCAATGGCAAGTGCGCATCATCACATCCTACATCTATAAATATACAGCTGTTTTCTGTCAACTTGAAAAAGAAATCCCTCTTTCTTTCCCACTCTTTCTCTCCACTCTTTCTCTCTTTCTCATCCATCTACCTGCAAAGTCAACCACTTTTATTCCGCACCCAATACTTTCCTTTTTGCAAATATGGATCTTTTTCCCTCACCACCCTCTTCACCCGTGCAACAGCCACAGCATGATGATCCTAACGACGGCAAGGTAATTTGCGGATCCTGCGACAAGGTGCTTTCGTCCGACTGGTTTTGTGCCGACTGCCACCAACGTTGTGCAACATGTAATCGATTTCTAAGTGCTGGTGAACACTGCACACGCTGCTGGTGCTTTGACAGCATTAAAAACATGTATATCCGCAAACCACGACACATCCATGCTGCTATTGCACAACCACCGCCATCTCCTCCCAGCCATTACCATCATCACGCGTTATCATCATATCGACACTACGACCACCACCATTATCATGCAACGCATCCCTTTTATTGATGTTATGAAAATTCAAGGGGTGAAGAAAGGGACATGCCTTGTGTTGCTGTATGCATACATATATATGATTTGGACATCGTGCAAACAAATGATAACGCTCTTTATCGTTTCATTGACCGTCAGTAGCAGCAATCTACTATGCCATCATTTTCATCGACCAAGCGAAACGAAAATGAGCGGCCTAATCATTTGATTTTCAAGTCATCATAATCCTTTACCTACTCATCTCTCACTCACTCACGCACATTCAACGCACTTGTTCCTTCATCATGACATTTTCATTCACCACGCTTCATCATTTTGCCTTTTTTTCTTTACATTAGCTATAACACTAATATACACACATTTCATTTTGCACGATCCAAATCATACTGGCATATATCACGCATTTCATGCAGCGCATACATTCTCTTTCTTTTCTCTCTCTTCTCTCTCTTCACCCCCTTCCTCTTTAAAACAGGACACCATTGATTCCCTTTTTAGTCTACTTTCACAACAAACATATTCACCATCATTTACGTAAGCTGTAATCTCGAAAACAATTATATAAAAAAATGAAAAAAAGACATGTTGCAAAGTCAAAGTTATGTGGAGAGAGAGGGGGTTGGTGGGGTAAAGAAAAGGAAAGCGAAAAAAGGGGATACAAGGGGAGAGGGGGTTTGTAAGAGACAGAGAGAGATAAAGACAAAGAACGCGTGATCGTGGTGGTGGTGATGGTGATGCTGACAAGGAGGTGAGTATGATAATGAGCATAGTTTTATGTATCTATTTGTATCTTCTCTCCGCCTGTTTATGTATGTGCATGGATTGGCATCGATCCCAGGGATGAAGCGATCTATTTTTCGCAACATGCTAGGCCTTTTGCACATAATCCCACAAGGGTACATCACGATATGCATGCCAAAGGGTGGTGGTGTGGTCTCTTTGTTCCGAATCCATTCATACGGCTGTTTCTCCTATATTCCAATTGAGACTGGCGTGCATTTTCGTTACTGCTGCAGTTTCCTCATCTTTGGGTCGACAAGGTGTTGAGATGGAATATCAAAAGAGAGATCAAGGCGTGAGAGTATAAAGTGAAGAAAATATATTTAATGCATCATCCAAGGAGAGAAAGAGAGAGAGAGCTTGCAAAGTGGGGATCCATACGCACGCACATTTAGATGCTCCGATGCATTGCCCGCGTAGTTTACTCCCCAAGTGTATATATATGACAGCAAAGGAGGGGGAAAAGTGAGAGAATGAATCAAAGAGATTGACGACATTATGCATTGCAAAAGCCTCCTTAGATCCATCGTGTATGTGTGTGTGTTGGCAAGTATATTACGGAGATTTCTCACAAGGCATGCTCATGCATAAATATCTTTTTAAACAACACGTGTTGTATGGCCACCATTGTCATTCACTCCAACAAATTGAACAGCAAAAAAAGCCGATACTATGTGTATTAGGATGATGGTGGTAATGTTTCACTGGATGGGGGTTTAAGTGCATCTCCAATCTTTTTCATCAAGGCCCGCTTCATAAATTGCTCACGTGCTAATGTCCGCGTTAACTAGAGTAATACGTACGATATTAGCTTGATTCGAATATACTGAGTGTCCTTATAATATATACCTTCATAAAGGTGACCAAATCGATCCTTTCTGAATTAAGCGCTTTGCCAAGATAATAAATCGTATCCACAATAGCATTGTCATCCGCCACCAAATCAAATAACCTAAATCAAAAACAAGATGAATCGCGTATTCCAATACATATCTTCCATACGTACTGATTATAAACGATGGTAGTTCCGCAGAGAGCCTCATCGACAGCCATATCAGGCATGGCATTGACGGTATCAGTGATCTCTTGGATTTCATGGTCCCTTGATTTGAGGACATGGATATTATCTTGTAAACGCCGCAACATATCTGTCAGTGTTTGTTGTTCGTGCCTGATTTCGTTTTCACCATCATTGAGTTGTCGATTAATGACCAATAGCTTATCCATTTCGCCTGATACTGCCATATTGAATGCCTGCATCCTCTCCGCCACTTTTCTATACAATCGATCCTGTAGATCACGCTCCCGACTTTCGGGGGTTGTTCTTGGCAAGGCTTGGCGAGGTGGTGGTGTGGCTGCACCCGGTGCTGCTGCTGATGTTGTGGCGGGTGTACTATTGCTCACTGCTGATGTAGTTGTGATACTGCTGTTGGCAAGTGCAGGTGATAAAGCTGGTAATGAGGCTGGCTTATGAATGGCACCTGTACTAGTTGTAGATGTCGGCATGGGTGGTGGTGTCGATGATGTATATCCTTGTGGACTCAAACTCATAGCCTAATAATTCCCACTTATTATCCTGATATTTACCCATTTCCACAACCAATGTTACTTACTGCAAGACCTTGTTGGATATTGTAATACGCTGTACCGTCACCTGAAGGCCACCTGGATGTTGGAGAATCCGAAGTAGTTGTTGAAGGCGAATAAGGTGTTGACGTGGATGAAACTGGATGTGGTGGATGTGGTGGAGGCATGGTTGGTGGTTGTGATGGTGGAGGTGGTGGAGGTGGTGGTGTATTGTTTGGCAACGAATGTCGATTATCATTCACTTTGGCAGGAATGGATGGTGGTGGATGAGATAACATAGGACTTCCAGTTGTGGCGGCGGCGGCGGCTGATGGGACTACGCTGTATACAGGTGGTTCCTGAGCGAACACTTGTTGAAGGATAGCAACCAGCTCTAATAGATTGTGTTTCTATAATCAATCCAATCCAACCCCATCATCATCCCTTGTCAATAACAGCTTGATATAAATCAGGATCGAGATATACTCACATTAGGATTCTCCTTCCAAGATGATCGATATGGATGATAGCATAAACCACTCTTGTCAACGTGTTTTCCTTCGCGTACAAGCATGTTGGATGTCGGTTTCACATAAGGCATAGGCGGGCTTCGTGGGTACTCGCTTGGAATCCAAAAGGCTACTGGAATATAATATGGTATCGATCGATAGGTGATTGGAACCGTGCCGTGTACACAAAGTAGTAGTTGCGTATGGCCATCGTTGTACGCTATTGTTTTCAAATGCTTGTCAGTACAATCCACACACATACACAATCTATACTTTATCACAATGCTTACTATAGGTGTCCATCTTTGGCTTCAAGGACGAATACATTTCCAAAACGGCATCGACATCTCGAAAGGTTCGATCCGGCTCTTTGTACTATACGCATTATTAGCACACTCCAAAGACAAGGCTTATCTCGACCCACAACGTACCGATTGTAAGACGGTCTGCAACCAGTTCTTGATATCCATGCAGGAAAAAAAGAGCTGTGAACGGTGACAAGAAGGAGGAGGTTACGAAAAGGTTCTTGGAGAACAAGGCGAGCAGCAGCAGCATACATACCACAGCTTATCGATTCAATTTCCGCAAGCATTGGCATTGGGAATACCATGAGAAGATCTTTGCCAGTGATCAACTGCTCCTAAATTCCAATGTAGCTCATTTATAGCCATGTTGTTGATATATTCATCTCAATATAATCCATTTGTATCCATATTATCACGTGTGCTTTAATGAAACAAAGCGAATAAATTGTCGTCTCTATTAGCAGTACTACTGAAAGTGTCTAAGGAACTCTATGACTACAACCGATGGAATAATCAATTGCAGTAAAATGCTCCAATCACCTGGCTCTAACTTGGGAAGCCATATGTAATCATCATGATTGATGCTCAGTCACCTGAAGATGTATCTTGATAGCGGCAATGGAATCGCGTTCCATTATCTCATAGATCGCAACAGTCAAAGAATATATAATGTGTTATATCAAAATGCAGCAACCAATAAACGAAGCTGATGATGGGTACTAATATTATAAGCAGGCAATTGGTTATTATGAAGATCTATTATATCAACAACACTGCCCAGGTAGTAGCAACTTGAATAATACACAACCATTCGAACTTCGCTAGACTATCGGATACTCAAAAAGTTGGCTAAGGGGGTTACGTGCCGACATGTCAAGCATGGATATCAGAGCTCGCCATCCGAGAAACCGGTCAATTAGTGCCACCCATAATGTCTATGTAATTCAAAGCTTGATAATGTTGTATCACTGAAAAGGTTGTATTTGTATATGTTTCTTACCAAGGAGATTATTATAAAGTGGATTGTATGGGGCCTGATTACATAATCGATCAAGTAAACATCATCATCATACGAGTAACCAAGCCAAATAGCGCACGAATTAAGGGATGTCGGTATGCTGAACGGGAAAAAATGAATCCCGCGGGAGAGGTTGAATGGGCCTTTCCCTAAATAGTGCATATAAATATGCGGGTGTAGATCTCATTTCCCTCTCTTTCCCGCCTTTACCTTTTCTACACGTTCTCTTTTGTTCTCTTAACATTTCGCTACTTTTTGAATATGACTCAGCAACCAGCCGTATATCGTCTTGAAGCCAAAACACAATCCTATGACTGGGGAAAGCTTGGTGATGTTTCCAAGGTTGCACACTATGCAAAGCAGTCTGGCGTCGACGTGGATCCCGCCAAGCCTTATGCTGAACTATGGATGGGCACTCATCCCAATGCACCATCCGTCGTCATGGATGACACTCGTACGCCACTCAAGGATCTTATTCAAGCTCATTCGGAATTAAGCACCGAGACAATCTACAACCAGTACAACGGTGACCTTCCCTTTTTATTCAAGATTTTATCTATTCGCAAAGCATTGTCTATTCAGGCACATCCTGATAAGGCGCTTGGTGCACGTCTTCATAGCGAGTTCCCCAACATTTACAAGGTATGTAAAAGGCACCTATTTGAGTGGCATGATTTATTTGCTTACATATCGCGTGATTATAACGCCCAACACAGGATCCCAACCACAAGGTAATATATTGGATGGACTACAGATGGAACCAATCAAACTAATATAATGCTGGTTGTTTTTGGACGCGTTGTTTAGCCCGAAATGGCAATTGCTCTTACCCCGTTTGAAGCGTTATGCGGTTTCCGGCCCCTGAATGAGATTGCTCAACATCTTGACACATATCCCGAATTGGCAGCTTTGGTGGGTGACGAAAAGGTGCAGCAATTCAAAAACACCATCAAGCAAGACAATCAAGATCAAAACAAGGCTGTGCTTAAGGATGTGTTTGCTGCCATCATGAATAGCTCCGCTGACAAGGTCAAGGAACAACTGGCACAGCTTACCGAACGTTTGAGAAACAAAAATGAAAAGACGGTGGTGGATGAACTTGTATTGCGTCTGGATCAACAGTACCCTGGTGGTGACATTGGTGTCTTTTCAATGCTCGTGATGAACTATGTTACCATGGAGCCCGGTCAAGCCATGTTCTTGGGTGCGAATGAACCCCATGCTTATTTGTCAGGAGGTATGGATGGATGGAAGGAATAAGGATAAAGCTTGTGTTATTGACGAGCGAGGATGATTAGATTGTGTGGAATGTATGGCTGCCAGTGACAATGTGGTGCGTGCAGGTTTAACACCAAAGTTCAAGGATGTGGCCGTGTTGGTGGATATGCTCACCTATCGATATGGATCAGCAGAATCGCAAAAGATGAAGGGCGAAAGCTTTGGTCTTCACTCACTCTTGTATGACCCACCTATCGATGAATTCTCAGTGGTGTTGACGCGTCTTACAGGAGGACAAGCTGAAACGCATGAACCCATTTCAGGTCCAAGCATCCTCATCGTGACTCGTGGTGCTGGTAAATTAGAAGCCGACAATTCTCAATTCGACCTCAAGGATGGATACGTCTATTTCGTGGGTGCCAATGTCTCCATCTCGGCAACTGCAGAAGAAACCGGTCTAGAGTTTTATCGTGCATTCACTGTTCCCAATTAATTATCTCCCTAGTCATCCTATCATACTTGCAAATTGCTTTTTCATATTAATGCATCCATCTTTCAAAACAATAACATGTCTCATGATGATAATTGTGAATATTAATTAAGCTTTGATTTCTTTTGTGTCGATGATGCTTTATTTTGGAATGAGGTTCTACAACTATGCGACTAGTCTATGCCTCCATTGACTTTAACCTTGCGTCCTTTGCTGGTAGGTTTACTTGGGCCAGCTGCGAATGCATATATGGGTCCATTGTACTTTTTGCCAAGTAGCATACGCCCTTTGGTAGTCAATTCTTCATCGAGTGTTGTGGATGTTTCCCCTCGAAGTTCAATGCTATCAACGCTATGGCGCTTGTCTCGTGGATGATGATGATGTTGTTGTTGTTGTTCGTGGTCATGCGATTGATCGGAAGTTTGACGTTTGCGAGATCTAAAAAAAAGAATTGATTGTGAGCAAACGTGTAGATGACAGCAATAGATAAATCTTACTTTAGAGACCAGGGTATAAAACGTCGTGATGGTGTATGTGATGATGTGGAGGGTGCTGTTGTTGACTCGGCTGCATCTTGATCATACAAACTCATTGACCGAAGCGAGATAGCATCATGATCCAATTCACCTTCTTCCAATTCATCCTGCGTACTATCACTCGATTCATTATCACTGTCGCCATAGATACGTGCATCGGGATCCCCAAACATGTCGGAAGGCGTACTCTGCGTCGAAATACCCGATTCGGTCATCTTGTGAGGCGGTTGTTCTTTTGTATGATGTCGGCGAATCGTGAGCTTTTCTTTCAACAAGGCGGTGCTGTTGTGTAACAATGCAGCTCGCATGAAATCTGTATTACACATGTTGGTATAAATTCCTCATACATTATGCAAGCACATACCTCTTTTAACGGTGGCAAGCAACTCATACCATGACCAGGTCTCATTACTGTATTCAAGAGTAGGCTGCTGGAAAGTGAAATCCCGTAAATCCTCAATATTCTTCTCCTTGGGTCCCTGGATCCAATAGACGAATGTAAGAGACATGCATTGCACTGAATAAATATGCTTACTTGATAACTCAAACAATGTCGTGTGCCTGGGATCTTGACCAGCAAAAAGGCTCTGTTGCTTGATGCACGTTTCTTCATGACCGATAAATCATCCACTGCTGCCTTTTTCGCTCGCTTACGCTTGGCTTGCTTGAGACCCTTTTTCATGGATGTGGGTGCAGAGGTCGACTCACTCACAGCGGTACTAGTATTGTTGCTGATGTTGTTATTCTCGAGTAAAGCGGGTGCACTCTGTTGGAAATCTTCCAAGCCTGAAGCTGCCAAAAACATGTCGCCTGTAGAAGCTGAAACCTGCATGCCTGATTCATTCTCAAGAGCCGTTGCCGCTGTTGCTGTCACAGGAGATACAGGAGACTTGTCATTGTTGTTGGATGCAGTGTTGCCAGCTGATTTACGTCGCTCGACTGGGAACAAGAAAGATGCCAACGCCTTGCCAAGTTCATATGTGATCTGTAATCTCAATGGGCACAAGTTGATCTCCAAATGTTGTATCACAGGAATCCCACCAACGGGTGGCAAATCAGCGAGATAACCACGAAGCATCTTGTTGCGTGAGAAGTCAGGTGTCTTTTTGTTGTTTCCATAGTATGGTGCAATCACGTCAGTAAACACTGGGGATGAGGTGGTATTCTTGATATGCAGCATTTCGACTTCGACCGTGTTGCTGCTGGAACGGTCTTCTCGGTTGATAAGCATGTACATGGTGTTGGTAAGATTCCACTCGCATAATGGCTTGTCCTGATCAAGCATCATCTTCCATACAATCTTCTCGGCAGAGAACACAAACTTGAGATTCGTCTTGGGTTCGTGATAATTCTTGCCCCGTTGGCTGCGTTGTTGTGTAAGCTTGATAGCCTCCATACCCAAATACAACTCCTCCATCTGCTCACGCATGGCCGCTCGAATGGATCGAAATTCTTCAATACGTGCTTGGTCAAGATGCGGTAGTCGTTGCCGATATTGAGTATACATGTAGACAAGTTGACGCACGTGATCCTGATGTCTTGCAATACGCTCGGTTGTCTCGTGTAGGCTATTCCGATCCGCTGCCATCATAATTTCACGCAATCGATCAAGTCGTTCTTTCTTGGCTGGTTCCTTGTACAACAATAAATCTGTCACCACCTCGTAAATAGCATTGTACTGCTGCGAGTTGACTGTCAATGTCAATTCGGGGAAGCTGAGATGCACTGAATCACAACGATCTTCAAATGGATGAATTCTTGCAAAGGATGTTGGATGCGTCTTGAATCGAAGCTGATTATATTTGTCGTATTGGATCGAAGCTGCCAATCGAAAACCGACTCGCTGGAACTTGTCTGTGCGCTTGACATAATCGATCAACATCTCTGGTGGAATCCATGCTAGCCATCGATCGCTTTGTTTGGCACCATAATGGTTGTCAAGGAGTAAATCCACGCTGTCAAATCGTTCCTTTTTGGCCACAAAGAATTGCGAATTCTCCACGCTGACTATAGTACGATCCTTCACAAGGTCCATTTCCTCATCTGGGTCATTGGTATCGGTGATAGCAAAACCTTTCACTTGCATACGCTCGTTGGACATGAGCACCAAGCTATCCGGATCACGATCGCTCTGCAAGCTAACTTGAGGATGAATAAGATCCACTAAATAACTGCTCTTGATGCTGTATCCTTCAGGGACGCTGTTCTTTTGATATACTGGGTCGTTCACATCAATACTGCCACCTGATGCAGGCATGTCATTGTCGGGTGCGCGACTTGTATCTGTGCCATCCTCGGTCTCATTCGTTGCCACAAGTTTGGTATATTGTTCGGAAAGAAGTTTCTCCAATAGCTCATGTGGCATACTTCCACCATTGCCATCGCTGTCATCATCCACCACAACCGTATCAGGTTTCCATCTTCGCTGCTTTTGTGTTGCTTCAGTGAGATCTCTCAAAAACTTGACAGCACGCATAGAGCCATAATATGTCAATGCTCGTCGATGCGCTTGAAGATCGAGGAAATGATAGATAATGTTGCGTACTGAGTTGTTCCAAATGATTTGTGGATTGTGGACAATACAGCGTTGCTTGAAATAGCCCATCAACTCCTCCCATCTGGCGACTGAATCCTTGCAAAATACGGTTGATGTGGAATAGGTGGTACTGTTGTCAGATGTACTGCTGGTATCAGAGACATTCGGCATCGTTTGAGTGGAGAGTTGCTTAAGATAACGCTGTAGCTGATTGCGCTTTTCAAATAACACCTCGGTCTTTTCCACAATTGATTGTGACTAATGAAAGAACGTATTAAATACATGACAAATCAACCCTTTTTGCTTTACACACCTCTACCAAGAACCTTTCATCGTCTGTCTCAGAGTACTTGCTCTCAACCACATGAAGACGAGCCTGATGTTTGCGGATTTGGACATCAATGTCTTGACTACGCTGCTTCAAAAGCTCCATCTGGATCTCACGTGTATCTATATATACAATGAAGGATGTTGGTCATTGTATTCTCTTTTCTCTATGCTTATACATACCACCAGCCGTATCCACAATGCAATTATGCGTATCTCTCAAATAGCGATATTTGTCACGACCACCACGATTGGTTTGCTTGAGATAATACACGAGTGGCGAATATACAAAAGGAAGGACTTGTACTGTGGGTGGTGTAGTAGGTGCGGTCACTCGTAACTCGATATAGTCGTCAGGATCAGCCCAATCGGATGGCTCATTATCCTCATTGGCTCGCTTATCCAATCCGTCCATGAGGTCTGGATCCACACTGCTGTCGCTCATTGAATCGCTTGAACGATGCGTAATGCTGATAGAGGGTGGCGCACTGCTTCCAATGGTACCGGCATCACCTCCTCCACCACCTCCACTGCTGTTGACGCTTCCAGGACCATTTGTAGTTGTAGTTGTAGTTGTAGCAGAAGTCCCAGTAAATCTTGCCCTGACGGCACGTAGATCAATGCTCTTCAAATGTATCTCCGCTTCATGCACTGGCCAGTTGGCCTTGAGTCTCTTGCTGTCAAGTTTGTGGTTGGTCACATCGATGATCTCACGTCGCTGATGAATGTCCACATCAAAACCGGCCACGACACCTTTTAATCCAACAGAATCACCCGTCTCTTCGATATGCTTGTTATCCTCGCTAGTGAATTCATCCTTGTAAAAGTAGCCAATCACCAGTGGATGAAGCATCACCTTGTATTTCATACTCGTCATATGCTTGCCAAACTTTTTGGTGGGACGTGGATCGCTGCGTGGAAACAGTGGGCCATTACGCATTGGATAGCCCATAGCACCGCCAAATAATCGAAACCAGGTGACAAAGTGATCCATGAAGCCTGGTGAGAGATGCATCGAATTGAGGTTGGCAGTAGAGATGTCAATCTTTTCATTCTTTTCAGATGATAACTTGATGATGCTGATCGAAATGTGAATAAAGTGTGATCGAAATCCTTCATATGCATCATAACCCTGTAAATTATATTAACAATGAGCGATCTTTCTTTGTCAAATATAATGAACCTCATACCTCGCCATGATCTGGTAATGCTTTCACTGCTTGTGGCGTCTTGAAACGTACTCCATAATGGGGCTTGAAATGCAAAAAGCGGCATCGCGTCGTGTCGAGACGTGGGTTGATAGAGATACGTCGAGTTGATCCACCGTCTTTGCAGTTCTCGCATCCCCAACCACACATCCGTTCAAGGTGAAATCCAATACCCATCCGAATTCCATCTGAAAGCTTTAGCGCCACTTTGACAAATCTCGGATCAGATCGTGTTGCATTAAGCAATGATGTCAATGTTCTCGTTCGCTTCGGCGCACATGCATTCTTGTCGTGTGTATCATGTCCTTGTTGCTGATCATCTTTGGCATTGATTCCCGGCAATATATAGGTCGCTGTGTAACCGCCATAATCCAAATCAGGCACGCCAAATGCATAATCTCGACTGATGATTTGTAACACCTCGCGATCAGGATTGTCGTGATTGATCAACCACACCACATCATTGCTCCACACTTTGGCTAGACCATAACCACGTTCACTGGTATCATAGGGATCACGCGTACCCTTCATTAAGAACGCAAAGTCACCACCACCGACAAAAGAGATCTTGGCACGTGTATGAATGAGTAATCGAATCTTGTCCCAGAAACCGACTTTGGGTGATGGATCCACGGGAGGTCGTGTAAACGAATCCAGCACTCTTGACACATCTTGAATGGCAGGCTGATAGGGCACCGACCATGAAATGCTTGACATGTCTTGTGTATGCACATCAATGTTGACAATCGAATAAAATTTGGCTGGTGTGCTGGTACGTGCAATGTCCATGGAATAGGAAAGGGTATCTTCAGCAACAATGGGTATATTAATGCGCCGTGTAGCATCCAAATGGCCTAGCTCATCACCCAGCACGTAATCGCCTGACAATGACCATGATACGGGTGGTTGCTCGTCGCCAACTTCACAATGGCCTGTCGGTGGTGGGACCAACAAGACTGGTAAAGGATAATCGCGAATCTGTGCCCATGTCTCACCCGCACACCAATCCAAATGGAAGGGAACCAGTGTGGAAAACTTGGTATCAATAGGAATGCCTTTGCCATTTTCATGCACAAATTGACGTGTCTCATCCAATGGGAAATCAGGTTGCCTCATGGTGAAAGACATGTTCATGATGGTGAAATCAAATAAGGGCGGATGCGGTGGAATAGGCATTGTCTGAATACAAAATAGGCTTGCGATTGATTGCCCTTCATCATGCTGTTGTTCGTCATACAAATCATCCAAACCACCCATCATACAAGCATGTCGATAATCGGATAAGCGGATGGACTCGTGCTCTGATTCTTCCTTATGCATAGCGTCATTGATATGTTTGATCCAGGAGTTTGAATGAATCTCTTGCAGCCCATGCCATGCCTCTTTCACGCGCACATTGGCAGAATCATTGTCATCATCAGTAGCTGTGCTGCTAGCTGCATCATCATCGCGACCAGAACTTGATCCACTCTTTTTCATTCCACTGCCCAAAAACTTGCTACGTGCTTGCTCATTGTCCATAGCTCGACGTCCGCTACTAGGTGTGTTGGTGGTGGCGGTGGCGTTGTTAACGTTGGTGGTATCTTTGGGTGATGATGAGGATAATGCCTCCTGCATAATAGTCTGTGCCTTGGCTTGAAACGCTTCCTGCAAAGCAAGTCTTGATTGCTGCTCAGCCAATCCTGTACGCCAAATCATTCGCAGTCGAATCTCGAAAGGATCATCATCAAAGTGCAGTCGAAAAGCATCACATTTCAAGATAATGGTAGGCAGTGCACGCGGTCCAGGTGATAATGCAGGCCCAAGATATGTGAATGGCTTGATATTGGAGAATCGCCCATGCATGGCTTTGAGCGCCTTGATAAAGCTGACCGTATTGTCGACCACATTGGCAACCACATATTGATATGGAACACGTAGCATCAACTTGGACATGACAAATTGGAATGTTTTCTTTTCCCTCGACTTGATGAGCTCAAAAGAAACATTGTCCAACTCCAATAATTGATCCCACTTGCCTTTTTGCTTGGGAGTTTCACCATAAAGTGTAATGTTGCGGATGCTGAGCGTAGGCTGCTGCTGCTGTCGTCGATCCTCCTCATCACCATTGCCATGCATTTTGATCTCTGTACGAAGACCATCCATTCGCAAATACAATTTGGTCTTGTTGGGTAATGAAAGAGCAATATCTCCACGATTGATCTGCAACTGGGCCTTTTCCACCTTGACCTTAGGGCGTCCTGTCGCTGTTGTTGTTGTTGTCTTTTGTTGCGCTGTCGAAAAAACGTGTCGTTTCAAATCCATGACGTCGTATAATGCCAAGATGATTGCATAATGTTCACGAATCGAATACTGAAAACCGCACTTTTTGACAACCATTGCCGGGGACAAGACAGCTGCACATGTCTCATCCATAAATAAATCAGCCGATAAGCTCACACGAGAACTCCAAAAGAGCAAATGATCGCCATGATAATCGTGATCTTCACTTGGACTGAAGCCGCTTCGGACCGTAAAGCATTGGATCGAACCACGCAACATGCCATAGCGATTATGGGTAGATGACTCTTGCGAATCCTCAGAAGAGACTGATAACCGATGCTGACGAGCAACCCCTGTGCCACTGAATCCCAAAGAAAGCGATTCAAATCCCACTGTCATTTGCGAGTCGATGTCGTGCTCTGGTGCGTTATCCATGTGTTGCTCAGGCACAGGACGTTGACCTTTGATCCCCTTATCCACACTGACCAAGATGATGGCAAGATCAGCTACCAATACTGACACTTTGATGTGTTTCAAGATCCTGGGATCCATTGACGTTGTATGATGATGTTGTTGTTGTGGCTGTATTTTGGGTGATTTGAGTGAATTGGCAATCTGGTTGATCCAAAATTCAAGGTCGCGCTGTTTATGTATGCCGAAATGTAACACAGGTGCACGGACCGAAAATTCGACTTGATTGTGCTGCTTCTCCCATGCCCATGTCACTCTCGAGTCATCCTCCTTCGTTACAGTTGCTGCCATTTGCACACGTGCACCCAATTCACCACGCTCAACCGTGACCAAGGCTGGCTCCTTGACAATCGCATTCAAGCTACGTGCCCAACGTAGTGCTAAATGGTCAATCTTGATCCCTGCTCTCGCATGGTACATCCACTCATCCACTGTCGTTGCTGCTGCTGCTTCCTCAGGTTCAGGTTTCCAACTTTTTCTGAACAACTTGCTCCATGGCTTGGGTTGTCGTCGCTTACGTACGCCAAATTCTTCACAAAGAGGAGATATCGGAGGTGACGTTACTGATTTTGTCAAGGGAACATAACCACCGGATACTTCCAACGTCACATCCACGCAACTGACAAGTCCATGACCACCATCCTTTGAATGACAAAAATCCAACAAGGGCCGTTCCAGTTGTATCGATAACGAAACATTGGGCAAGTTGTCAAACTGTCTTTCTTTGTGGATCCATGTGCTCCTTTTCTCATGTCTCGTGTCTGTTGATGATGATGTTGATGTCTTGTGATCACTGAGGAAGGCGCGTAATAGCCCAATCTTGTCGATATCCACCGTCACCTTAGGCTCCTTGAAAGAAACAGTCGCTTCCACGTGTCGTCGTCGTCGTCCATGTGATGATGCACTGGTATTGTTGCTCTTTTTATTGCCTACCAATTGATCCAATGCCATGTTCCTGAGCATTGAAGATGGTGTTGCTGTGGTGGTGGTGAGCTGCTCATCATCTTCTGATATGGTTGCTGGTATATTGCTAACTAATGGACCATTTGTCATAGCCACTGAAATACGAGTGCGGGGTATCTTGAGAGGTTCAATGTATTCAGTAGCTGATTCAGGTTTGTTGTTGAAAACGGACCAAGTAATGTGTTCCACACTACCCTGAACAACCATCGTTGCGACTGTTGCCGAAATCATAAATGTATGTAACCGAATAGATGAATACAAGCCGAGTGGCGTTTCATATGTAAATGCTGTATCGGATATGGTGATTGTCATGTTGCGTACAAGTCGTGTGAATTTGTTGCCACTGCCTCCTCCCTGACGACGTTGTTGCTGTGCTGATTTTGCTTGTTGACGGATCGACTGAATGGCTTGTGTGATACGAGAAACCTGATCCAGTTGAAGCTAAATAATAGCGTATTAGCATCCCCCTATCTTTTACCACCCAACTCATTTATTACCTGGATAGCATCAACATGCATATTCACATCCACATCTTTAAGTGTGACGCAACCTGCTGACAAATGACATGAGATGGCAACTCGGCTACCCTTCGGCAGACTCAAAATGTCGTTGGTCGTTCCATTTGCTGGAAGAAATCCCACGTGGCCCATTTGGACTGTGATCTCGAAAAACTTCTCCTTGAATAAATGCTCGGCTCGTTTAAGCGAATGTCGCTGTCGTCTTGCATGAAAATGATGATGATTGGTACTGCTGCTACTGCTATTGTTGTCAGAGTCGGATGTGAAATGTTGTTGTACTGCATCCATCCATGTCGCTGTTGTCCTTGATGGCCGATGCAAAGGCATTCTTGAAACTGCAGCAAACATGATTGAACTGAAATCGAGACGCTCCATCTCCAGGATGCCCACATGATCCAATGATACTCGTAGTCGATCTATTCGTACATCCACATAGTTGGCTAATCCTGCCATCATCAACTGTGCTGGAAGTGCTGACATGAACTTTATAACATGCTTCACCAACGATATCGAATACCACCATGGTATCCTTCCAATCTGATCTCCAACACTCGATAGTCGACGATTAAAGCTGTTGCTAGGTGTCTGTTGTGGCCCTCCTCGTCCTTTTTGTCCTGCTGCTGCTCGTAATGCACCTAGATCGCTCAACGATAGCTCAATGTCGGAAAGATGAATGGTTATCCAAGCAGTGGATGTGGCGCATGCCGGGCGTTTAAGACGTGTCTTGATTTTGCCGACAGCAATCGACCATGCGTTGGTGTTGTCAATGTTGCTTGGCTGATGATATCGAATGCCGGTGATGGAAAAGAAACCAACGCGACGAAACTGCAAATGGAAACGCAGAGCTACGATCCAGCGAATCAAACGTAGAACAAGGACAAATAAAACCAAGACGAGTGCATATTGGATAATAGACATGTTGCGTCCAGAGGACGACTCAAAAAGAGAGAAAAAGGAAATGTAAGGGAAGAGAGAGAGAGAGAGAGAGAGCGAAAGAGAGAAAATGACAAACCCAAATCTGGATTGTGTCCTACCATGTGACTCTGGCATCGCCATTGGAGCTTGGAGCTGCGTTTCATGCAGTATAACGGCAATGAGCGCGTGTCAAACAATGTTCAAGCGGAGCATCTTGTAATTGAGAGGAATCGAGAGAGAGAGAGAGAGAGAGGAGGGAGGAGATCTTTACTCATTGTAATACATCAGGAGCATCGTTTTTTATAATATCTCTGCTGCTTTCTTTTCTCTGTTTTAATTGGGAGGGGTTGCTCGCACAGACATTGTTTAGTAGCTTATATGCCATGCTGCACCTCCATAATCCATTCCACACTCAACCACTCCATTTTATATAAAGCTCGATTTGCATATGCGTAGCACAAAGTGTGCGGGATTCTTACTTTTCGGTTGCCATGATGTCATACAATTTGGGTTTGCCAAGATGTAATCTCTATACTGTACTAGTAGCAGCATCATTTTTATTACGGGGTGGGTGGGGATGAGTGTTCTATAGAAGCATGCAAGGCACTATTTAAAAAGATCAATGAACCCCTTGCCATATGCTATTACCCAATTTGTCAAGTCATCAGCCAGCCATCAATAATCATATGCATGGTGGTCGCCGTTTCCTAAATGCCATTTGATATCCATCAGCTCTTGATTTGCAGTCATAATAGCAGACAATGACACCATCGACGTCGTATATATACGCACAATAGGATTGAAAAAGTGGGGTCGTTCTTGTTCAACCTGATGACTCTACTATTTGAATGTGTGCATAGTTGTTTGTGGTAATATATGCACGTTTGTTATTATTATAGATATCAATTTTTCATGCATCGCAACACAACAAATGCGACCGGGCACTTAGAATGTCATCCGCACCAGAAAAGAGAACAAGCAATATAAACATTACTGCACCACCACAACAGCCGCAATCACTGGTACAAGAACGAATCGGTAATTTGCATCATGAAAAGAGTCTTTTTGCGTGACAGGGACCATATGCTCGTTTGATGATCTACCGGCCAGTGAAATTCACGCGGATCTGCTGTATTATCAAATGGTTCGATGTCCTCGCTCCATAAAAAACCACACTTGTAAATAGCTGTGCATATGCACAAACGTGGTCCTTTTCTTACAAGTCAAAACGTTGATCATTGTACCTTCTGATGCGGTCTCAAAATCAGCCTCTTTGTCGTGCCATTGTCATCTTTCTTCCACAAAATGTCATGTGGAGATGGTGAGTCGGAGTATCGTCATTGGGCGCAAGTTTTTCTTTCTACTCCTCTTGTGCATGACCCACCACGCTACATCAAGCTGTTGCATGTGGTAGTATATATATGCCAACTTGCTGATGCAAATATATGTACATGTTGAATCTGAGTGATATCCATTGGGCGTATATACGCTGGTGATGAATTTCAATTGCGAGCACAAACACAATATACGAATAGCACTGCAGCTGCACGTATATGCAAAAGCGGGCTACTACTACTAGTTTGCAACGTTTATCTTGGGAACACCGACATATCCCGGGTTGGATTTTCGAGTCAAATCGATCCATGTGCACATGCAATTGAGTTTCATGTTGGGATTATATATCTGGCCATGGCTGTGCGTGTGCCTGTGTATGGGAGAAAATAGTATTTGGTTGTGGTGGCGTGTTGCATGAAAGGCTTGCACTTCTTGTTTCATTTCCAAAGAAGGATGATCAAGCATCGGAAATGGCAAGGATCGTCAGGTGAACAAAAAGAAAGAGGGAAAATGGCAGAATGATAAGCAAATGCAATACATGTATAGATTAAGGGACCTGCTGTGAAACAAGGTCATTACACACACACTCACACGCATTCAAACGCATGGAACAGATGATGCGCGGAATGAACCTTGTTTATCTTGATACAAATACATTTCAATCCATCTCCCACTGCTGTTGTTCTTCCGCATCTATCTTTTCCAATGCATCCACAACACCCACATCCCATCGTCGACTTGCCTACACCATCCTCCAGTGCACAGCTTATTCCATCATCATCGTCACCCGAAAAGAAGGATCATGATCCACCTGTTTCACCTACTGCCATTTACCAGCACATGATTATGTCAGATACATTGGATACCAAATCTCCCGAAGAATTACGATCCCTTGTACAAGAGGCATATACAACACTTCGAGCCAAAGAAAAGGGTATGTTACACACGTCTTACATGGATACGAAGACTAAATCCCATGATTGTAGATATCAAGTTGGCAGCCGAAGTGGGATGGGCTTTGCTTGAAAACAATCTGGAACTCAAAGCCAGGCACGAGACGTTGGAAAAATCGCTTCATGTGAGCCGGACTAGCAGTCCTGAACTGGATATGAAACCATCGACATCCATTCTCACCCGATCCAACAACACCCACGCCACAGCATCACGTATTTTGCAACGTGTCGATTCTAGTGATAGTCAACAAAGCAATGACTCTAATAGCACCATGCGATTGATTTCACGAGAGCAAGCAGATGAGGCCATTGTACGTATGCTAACCGACAAGAACGCTGAGATTCAGCATATTCTTGATACCACGTTGGCACGACATGAGGCGGCACGTCAAGCAGATTTGGAGCGTACACAACGACTCGAGCAAGAAATGAACCAGCTTCAAACCAGGCTTGATCAAGCCGCACAAACAATAGAGCGTCTTGAAAAGTCAAAGTCAGCGACATCACAACAACAATCGGCAGCAGCAGAAGAATCAATGTATTCCTCATATGACGATCACATGCTTACGGCACGTCTTGCTCAGCTTCAACAAGAGCATGAACACTTGTTAGCAGGCAAGGCAACTACCCAAAGCAAGCTTGACAAGGCAACTTGGGACTTGGAACAGTGGCAACAGCAAATTGCCAATCTAGAAATCATTGACCAGAAATACAAAGTACAGCAGATTGCATTTACTCAGCAAGCACACGATATCACACGGCTCACAGGCGCTCTTGAGGATTACAGAACACAAATGACACAAGAGGATACTACAAGCAATAAGAGTAGTCGTCGTAGTAGTCGAGTTGAGCAGCATGTGTACTTGGATAACGATACACAAATCACCTATTCAAGCGATAAGCTGAAACAGCCAGCAACAATGACGCCATCCAAAAGTAACCAGACAACCAGTTTATTGTGTGAGCTTGAAAGAACATGGGCAAAGGAGCGTCGTACCAGAGCAGCTCCTCCCCCACCTCTCACACTTGCTTCGTCTAACCATCATCATGGTCGTCGCGCATCATCCACTTTCACTGATAGTGCTGCTACTACCACCAATAGAAAAAGCAGCGTACATGAATTACCGCCTGCTATATCCGCTACATCGCCTATGCACCACCACCACATGCTATACGAATCCCCAACGCATACATCCAACGGTGGTAGCAATATCAGCATGTCATCATCATCCAGTGAAGGTGGGATGTTACTTCCTTCTCCATCGACGTATTCATCATTATCATCCCAAAAATACGCTCGATCCTTACATCCATCACCAAGCAGTATTGTTGCTGGATTTGAAAATGGCTCATGCACCATACCACCGTCATTGTATGCTAACCTTTCAGCATGTTGCAGCCGACGGCCATTGATTCCTAGTCCACCTATCCGACGCTTCAGGAGACGATCTGTTGTTCCACCTTCATCATCATCATCCACCTCCTTGTGTTCCATGCTTTTGTGGTTCCCATTGTGGTTCCCATTGTTGATGATTCACAAGATTTGGGCCTGGTACAAATTCTCGCTTATTCTATTTCTAGCAGTCCTCATCAATCTCTGGCAAGGTCCAGACGCCATTCTTGAAAAGTAGTAGTCAACATGTGAATATGTCTTTTTTACGAATCAGCAAGTTTTATTTTTCCCTTTATTGTGAAAACCTCATTTATACATACACGTACACACACACACTATCTGTTCCCTGCAAACTACATTTGGCCCTTGATGTCAATCTTTTTATACCGTTTCGCGCTTTCTGCAAGATTGGCCGATGCCGTTTTGGTATCCAGTGCAACATCCTCTCCTTTGCCAGTCACGTGCCATGCCTTGTGTTCCTTTAAGAATTTCTCCAATTGTTCCTGGTTGTCAAAAGCCAACTCCTTGGTGATGAAGCTCAACTTCAATGAGGGTCGGAATCTATATAGCCATCCACAATCAATAAACCTTGCCAATGTACGTCCTTTGTGACTTACGCTTTACACAGAATCATGAGTGCTTGAGCCCGTTCACGTTCCACAAATTGGTCCATCAAATAACCGCCCATGTTGGGAGCATGAATATACAAATGGAAAAACCGATGATAGTTGTTTGTCGCAATGGATGATCGTACTTGCAATGCATGACGCACATTAGGATCCTCCTTGCTTTCGATTGAAATCCCGGCCATCTCAGAATTGATATCTAGAGATCATCCATCAATAAACACGCCATGGTAATAAAAAACAACACCACTCACCAGACCAGTTCCTTGTGTGTAAAAAGTATAGAATCCTGTATGCCGTAAATTCATTCTCGTTGCCTTCGATGCCCTTCTTGTACAAGCTTTTAAGCTGAGTCTGACATTGGTTGTATTCGCCAAGATCACCCTATTTCACATGCATCAGTTCCTGCCCCAACCTCAATGTAACACGAACTTGCCTTTTCTAATGCAATCCTTGCATGAATCTCATAAACCTTGACTGTAAACTCATTTTGAATCCGCTGCACCTATAATACCCTATATGAGTATCCAATCCAAATCCAAATCCATATATATATACTCTACCGTAAGATCCTGTCGCATTGATTTGAATTGATCGCAAATGTAGGTGTAGTTCTGCTCCTTTCTCCATTTGTTCTTGAGCAACTCCAATGTCTGTCGAAGAATAGGCAAGGGCCGTACTGTGGCAGGATCAGGGGCCTAATAAAAAGCAAGATGATTTAGTCTCGAGATTTCCTCAAAGCCAAGGACTTTTTACCGAAGTTAACCGAAGATAGTTCTTTTCAAGTGTTGTGCACGTTCCTACAATGGTATGATCCATATTCCTCACCGCTGTATCATCTGCACCAGGTGAAGCCCGACGTGGAGTTGCCAATGTACCTTGGAACCGCAAGAAACGACTCCGTCGACGCTCCTCCTCTTCTCTTGTCAATGGTGGATCAACGGAAGGTACGCTCTGGTTATCATGCTGATCCTGGTATCCTTTGAACTTTCTACATACACACATATCATGAGCATCTCATTTTTCCTTTCTCCTCCTAAATTCTCCCACTTACTTTGGCTTTGATGACTTTCTGAAACGTGCTGAGCCACATGCTCTATATAAAACGACGTTAACCTATCACGATCGCTCATTGACAACACTATTGACTTACAAAGGTAGATCCATGTTCTTCCAGTCAGTCGTCATTAGTGTGCCTTGCCTGTGCTTGTCCATGATGATAGATCGTAGCTGCTTTTCCGCCTGATCACGCTTATCTGGTAAACAATTATTAAATACCTCTTCCACGTATTCCCTATCACAAGAAACAATCAGTCTCAATCTCCCTCATAGATATAGCACAAACTGCCTTACTGTAATGCTGGGGGCCATGAATCGACTGAGGGTGGTTTGCTTGCATTGTTATTAGCTGTACTTGTCGCTGATGATGCATGGGATGGGGTAGGGGAGGGTACTGTTGCTGGTGGTGCTGTTGTAGAAGGGGAGGCAGTGGTTGCAGCAGTGCTTGTATCAGTAGATTCGTTCGTTGCCTTGGCCTTTTTTCCACCTATTGTATTATCCATTATGAGTATAAAGAGTATATATATACATACAATGTGATCATTGTTATTTACCTGTTGGGGGTACAGCGATGTAACTTGGAGGGCCCGAAGGTGGTTGCTGTTGTTGTTGTGTTTGCTGGGATGCCTTTTTTTGCTGTTTGTAAGAGGAGGATGCCGCTGCTTTGGAAGGGGGAGGAGGTGGAGGTGGTGGGCGTTGATAGGATGTACTAAACCCATTACCATGATTAGTCTTTTAGTATCATCCATCCATTGTCTCTCTTTTTTACTTACCCTGTGTTTGGTTGTTGTGATGATGTGGGCGACGCACCATAGTAGTAATGATCGTAAGCATAATGCGATGTACCTGGAGCTTGGGCTGCTGATGATGAGGTTGCTGCTGCTGCGCCATATTGTGAATAGTCATAAGCACCATAACCTGCGGTAGCTGGGTACTGTGAATAAGCATAGTTGTAGTCATACTGGTATCCTGCATGTTGCTGTTGAGGGACTGTTGCTGCTGCTGCCGAGCTTGATGGTTGTTGATATTGTTGGTAATAGTTGTAATACTGATCGGGATACTGTTGATAGTATGCATAGTTGGGATCGGTTGCTGCTGGATACGCCTGCCCATTGTATGCTTGCGATGAAGCCTGAGCTTGCTGTTGCTGCCATGGATCCGACCTAAAAGGGTACCGGTAAGTGTCATGATGCACACGAGGACGCGATTGCGCAGTCGACTCAATACATGGATTCGAGTACTTACCAAGGTTGACTTTGACCGTTGCTTTGTTCCTGCTCGCTCATGATGAAATGTGTGTTGTACGGGGATTCCACTTGGGCAGTTGGGAAGGGCAAAACGTGCTGAGAGAGAAAGGGCAAGCGGTTTCAATCCAAGCAGCATCAAATGAATTGAATCCTGAGCTCGTGACTTACGACACCCCCACCCACCAGCTCCCTCTCTCTTACCCACACACCCATACTACTGAAATGCACTGAACACCCAACATCTCCAATTCAATTAGACAACTGCAGAGATAACCTGAGTATAATAAGATCATGCATGCTTTCAATAAAATCTCAAATGTAACTACTACGTGGTATGGGAATGAATTGATAGACGTATCGGCATGATCCATTACCATGTCTATAATGAAGGTGTCATTGTTTGACTTTCTTTTCTCAAACGAACGCTCACACAAACTTTCTTGAACAATATCTTATTCCATGATGAAATAAGAGCACAGCAAGCGTTTTGCAATAGCATATTGATGTCATTGTTTAACTATAAAGGTTGCCATCTTGTTTATAGATCCTGACTTATTCATTGACATCCAAACATGTCAACAAGGCTCTATGTGAAGACAACAGCTGGTCCCCATTTCATCACTCCTTCCTCCTGTTTGTGATCACAAAACACCAACGCCCATCATTTTAATTTAAAGTGATAATGGAGACATCAAAGCATGAATATGAAAATGGGGCGTGATGCGTGCATGATAGGGCGAATAAAGTTAGGCGACCAATTTCATAGCGTAGAAATCACGTGGAGCTGGGACAATTAAAATTCATTGGATGTCAATGCGGTGACACTTTTAACCCTTCTTTCGAATGTCTTTATCACCTCTCTTTGGGCAACTTATTCCTATACGCCAAACATGCTTTTCAAAAGACCCTCTGAATTCACGACAAGATAGCCAGCAACTCAATGAGCAATTACGCGACCTACTCGCCATTCTAAAGAAGCGATCAGAATTTGAGACATGCGATGCAGCGATCTATGGCGTTCTAAATGATATGCTTGTGGCAGCACTTTTACGTATCAAAAAGGCCAACGCACGATACGACAGCACAGTTGAGATATGGCTTGAATGTATGCTTGCTCTTGTCAGCTATGAACGTTGGCAACTCCTTGCTTCGTCACAACTCGTACAGCAGCTCGTGATTTTGTTTTCAGACATGATTATGCCACCCGATAAAACAGCACGCGGCACTACATTCCAGCAACAACAGCAACCCGAAGAAATCCAGCATTTAGCAATCCGATGTCTTTCATCGATTCTTCCAGTACAAAAAGGCAGATATTATTCACAATCACCCAGACCCGACTTGATACAAGCGCTGCAGGATATCAAGTTTCGATCTCAAATCGGTTACACTGTCACTGCATTGCTCGAATTATCGCTCAAAGCCGATGCTATGGAAATGCGACTTGTTGCCATGGAAACGCTCAGACAACTTTTATTGGACAATCTCAGAGATGAGGATATCATCGCTTTCATGTTGCCAAAGATCGTGTCCAATCTATGTCGTATCATGTACCAGAAGAAGGAAAAAGAGAACCATCGCATTTTGGTGATTGCATTGGACGTACTGGGTGATGTGCTGGTGCATGTACTTTGTGATTCCAATACCCCGGATTATATATGCCCAGTCGTCCATTCATTTCAGGATTTGGCACGTGTCGGCATTTTGGCAAAGACGACAAACACAATACCCGAAGAGGAACAAGAACAACAACGCACCAAGGAATGGTATGAAACCATCCAACAGCGGATCGAGGAACAATTGCAAACTATTTTGGGAGGCGGTGGACAACACAACGAATGGCGTGTGCGACGAGCCTATGTGCGATTTGCAAACAAGCTGTTGACACGATGTGCACAGACATTGGACAAGTGTGTGCCACTGTTACTCAAGACGATGGTGCTTCATTTTGATGATCCATATAAGCAAGTGGCCATCGAATGTAAGATGCTTGTTGGGGAGCTAATGACAAGAGAATCTTCTCCGCAATTGACGATCATCCCCACTCTTCAATCCAATCTTTATGCATCTCTTACCAGCCTTCCTGCATGTTTGATCTCTGGTGGTGACGAGCAAGAAAAGGCGAGTGCTATGGCTTTGATCACTGGCTACGTTCTCATACTTGGAAAACACGCTGAAAGTGTTCTCGACAAGGGTATCACTCGCAATGCGGATGCATGGCTTACGGCACTCACTGTGGATCGTGATGGTCTCAACATCCTTGATGAAGCATGGCAAAAGAGTGAAAAGTTCGTCGACTTGCAACAAGAGGATTCAGCCACAGCATCCTTGGTCTATCCCAAATTCCGATTCAAGTATCTGGTTGCCGAGCACACGGTTGAACAAGCAACACGCATGTTGAATGTTATTGGAAGCAAGAGCAGTGATGTTGGTTATTGGATCAATTTCTTCAAGGGATTTATTCATCCATTGAACGACAATGAATGGGAACCACAAGCTATCTTTGTGATCCACGCCCTTCTTTCAGGCGCTTCGTCACGTGATGAAGATGATGGTAGCGATTGGGGATTACATATACCTCGGGAGGAAGATGATATGGGAGAAAAGCAAGCCTTCAAGACTGTGGCATTGCAGGCACTCCATGACATGATGGAAATGGTGATTGATCCCGCGGAAGAGGACCCATTGTCTCAAAGCAAAGCCATGGTATCAACAACAGCGACGATGATGACAACCACTGAAATGGAGACTTCCAAGGTGCTTTCAATATGCTTTGGCTTACAAACAGTCGGGTTATTGGCGTGCATATTGGAACGAGAGTATATGCAAGATGAGCTCATCACCATATTGTATCCGCTACTGGCACATCTCGGTTCACCCAACATTTCAATCCACAGCTACGCATTGACAACATTGGATGTGATTGCTCTTGTATGTGGACAGAGGAGTGCAAAGGAGTTATCCGTGGCCAATTGCGATTACATCATCAACATGGTCACTCGCCGTATGACGGTGCTTGCTGACAACATGCGAGGTCCACTTGTGCTCAAGGCTCTCGTTCGTATTGGTGGTCATGCCATGATTGATTATCTCGGTGATACAGTTGAAGAGATCTTTGATGCACTTGACAGGTTCCATATGCATGGCTGGTTATGTGCACAATTATGCAGCGTGCTTACGGAGATTGTTTTGGTCTTTTATCGATCCACCGGTCTACTCGATATTCAGCCATTCTCTGATGACGACATTGAAGCGACAGGAAACGTGGAGCATCTTCAACAGGATATCAATCCTATTTCAAAGGACATATATGAGTTTATTCAGGCACAACAACAACAAGAGTATACTGACGACCCAGTTGACAAGGCGACAACGGAAGAAATTGGACGTTATTTCTTGGATCTGCAACGTCAAAAGGAGAAGCAACAGGAGGAGGAGGACAAGAAAGAAATGACAATGGATGAGGATGAGGATGATACAGCAACAATGAACCATGGCAATGACGATGACAAGATACCCCTTACGCCAACTGAAAAGATGACGGCTGATATCCTGCAAAAGGCACAACACTTTTTGACATCTCCATCACCTAATGTTCGATCGGAAATACTTGCGCTATTTGGTAATGGCGCTGTCGTATTACAAGGACGACCCGAGACTTTGGTACCTTTGATTGCTACAGTATGGCCATCCATTATGCAACGATTGAAATCGGACAATGAGCAACACCATACGATCATACAAGCCGTGGTATGTGTTGGCCGACTTGCAGAAAGCGTAGGAGATGCATTATCACGCCGATTTGAGAAACAAGTGTGGCCACGATTTCGTACGTTGATGCAGCAAGGACAAAGTGAAGGTGTATCACAATACTATTCGCCCTTTTCTTATATGAGCCGTTTGCATGGATCCATTCTTCAAGCTATCACCAAGGTAGTCGATCACGTAGATTTAACGGCTGAAATTGTGCCCGAGCTGCAGGCAGCCACTCAGCGCTTCTTGGACGAGCGTTTTCATCCTGACTTGCAAGAATACGCCATCACGCTTATGATATCACTTTCCAAACGACATCCAGACACAGTATGGCTAGGTCTATTCTCATTGTTGGGCGACAAGGCACGAATAACAGCCCCTGATCCCATGTTGAATGATTTTGTGGTAGCGGAATGGTCAAGAAACAAGGACAAATATTTAGTGAGGAATGCACGAAGGCTGTTGGATCAAATTGCGTAATAAAAAAATACATATAAACAACGACGTTGCAGTATGTAATGGACCGCAGTCTTAAAAGGTTTATGGGGGATGAGGGGTAGAATACTGCGTTTGACTGACGATTACTTTGAAATTTAAACTGCCATCTCAATTCACTCTTTTCTTCCTCTTTTTCTTTCAATAAACCCCTTACTTTCAATCATCACCATCATCATCACGCGATATCATGCCATTCTGTAAAAGGTGCGGTGAATTGGTTCGATCTGAAAAATGCAGTAAATGCGGCAGCGCCATCCAAGGTAATTAAAGGCTACATCTACGTCCCTGAACGTGTGTACGTGCATTACTGATTTGAAAAATGTTCCGATTAGATCATACTATATCAGCGTGTTCGACACCCTCAGTGGATCGATGGCAAACAAGGTACAGTGTACACTATGCGAAACCATGTTCTTTTTATATATATGGATGCTCAATTCCTATGTCAAGCTATCTTGGAAGTGTGATTGGGCTTGACAAACTCGCACCACCATCATCGTCAGGCGATGGGAATAAGAGTGCTATGAGTAGCCCAATAAGATCCCCCTCATCGTTGCTTAGTCGAACACGACGTCCTTCATCGTTGGCATCGTTTTGGGATTCGAAAAGAGTGGCCCCTTCTCCAAGACCAATGGCCAGCAATCCAAGCTTAAAGAAACCACAGGAACCCATGCCAGAACCATCCTTGTCACAAAAAAGTAAGAAAAAGTCGTCGGGTCCATGTGCAGCATGCCACCAGCCGTTGAGCGGCAAAACAGTGCGATTGCCAGAGAGCACCACTCGCTATCACTGGGCATGTCTCAAATGTGCTCAATGTCACGAACCTTTTAAGGATACATCCTTTTACACAGATAATGCACGTCAGATTTATCATCCCAAGGTAGGATTTCAGATATGCAGGGTTACACACATATACATACGCATATATGCTTAATGACATTCAAGTGTTACACAGCAGCAATGCCAGAGACACAAACATGCGTGCGATGCTCATCCGAAATCAAGGAAGCGTATCTCGTCATCCATCAAGCTCACATGCATCCCAAGGCAAGTAGTTGTGTGATTGTGAAAATGAACATGCGATTAATCTGAGTTGATTTAGTGCTTTCGTTGCACATCATGCCAAAAAGCACTTTCTCCATCGTCGATTTATACTGACACAGGAGCAGCGGCTTATTGTCAACCATGTGCGAAAAAGACTGAAAAGATTCCTGACAATGCTGAAACTCGTATTGTACCACAATTACATCCACCACCACAACCACAAATCAACAACCATCCATTGTCACCTACACTGACACAATCCATGGAGTCACTCTCCACACTTGCTAGTAGCCATTCTAACGGCAGCAGTACACCGACATCACCCTCTTCTCAACAACAACAGCCGACACAGCAACAGCAGCAGCAGCCGCAAAAAGTGATGCCTTCATCCTTGATGAGTCGACGTGCCAAACCATTACCTAAATTTGGTATGCGTAAAGTGTGTGCTGGTTGCAATCAGACCATTGCTTCTGTCCACGATGAAAAACCAGGACCAAGAGCAACACGCTGGCATAAGAAATGTTTATGTTGTCAGGGTTGTGCCAAGGTGCTTGATTCAGCCGCTGTCGTGCACGATAATCCAGGTACTGGTGGTCTTGATCCTTGGTGTCGTCTTTGTCTTGTAAGTCATCATGCATGCAATTCCTTATCGTGTCACGTGAATCTTAACCCCAACCCATTACTCTTGATATAGCTTGCCAACAATAACAAAAACCAGGCTATACCCAATAGGCGTTCCAATTCGAGTACCATTGCTGGTGCCATGCATTAACTAAATATACCTTAATAATATAATCTTTTGTTGTCCTTTTTGGAAGCATGCCTTTTTTTATTTTGCCTTTTTTTTTATAAAGCAAGTGTGAGAGTTGTGTGTGTGTGTGTGAGGTGATAGTGAGTGGTGATGGTAATTGTTGGGTAGGTTGAGAGGTTGGTGTATAAAGAACAAGTTTGATACAAGCAAACGAAAGAAATAAAAAAAAAAAGAAAAAGAGACTCTCTTTAAGCCATTCTTGAGTTTACGCGCCGTATGATGAGCTGTTACTTTTTGGATCATGCAAATGGTTGGTTGGTGTGTGAGTGTGAGTGGAATAAAGGAAAGAGAGACAAACAGCGAGAGAAACCGAGAGATAGAGAGACAGAGAGCGCTTTTTACTTTTGGTTACCGCCACCACGCGACTTTCCACCACGAGGAGGTCCTCCACCACGACGGTTTTGTTGGAATCTACGCTCATAGGATCCACCAGTACCGTTTTGTTGGTGACGTGGGTATCGACCAGGGACACGACGTTCTTCCACAATCACTTGCACTTCACCCACTTCCACACGACGTTGCTTGAGAGCTTTCTGGCACGACTCAGGGTTGGCAAATGTCAAGAAACCAGTGGGTTTACCAGGAGGAATGGTCACCGACTTGACTTCACCAAATTCAGCTGTAAAGGCTTCCTTGATTTGATCAGTCGTCAAACTCTTGATATTCTTAAGGAACACGTCCGTGGTTTCTATAGCGAAAACATCCATTAGTACACTGGAATACATACCCCCACTATCCCCTTTATAATGGTTTACCTTTGTTAGTTTGGTCTTTACCATGATCCTTACCATGCGAGGGTTTATTGCCTTGGGAAGGCTTAGTCTCTGCAGCAGGAGTAGCATTGGTTGTAGTAGTAGCAGGGGTGGTCGTAGTAGGTGTGGCAGTGGCAGTGGTCGTAGTAGTAGTAGCAGCAGCAGCAGCAGGTGTAGTTGTAGTTGCTGTAGCAGCTGTAGCCGATGGAGATGAGGATGACGACGAACCCCATTTGTTGTCAGAGCCGGCAGCAATGTTGGACCAGGTCTTTGGTGCCTTGCTTGATTGTTCCTGATCCTTTGTCTTTTCCTGATCCTTTCCTTCTGTCACCTTTGATTTGTCAGCAACGGCAGGTTTCTCTGTAGTAGCAGGAGCAGGCTTTTCTTCAGCGACAACGGGTGATTGTGTGTTTGTGGTGACGGATGCAGCCTCAATGACAGGTGTAGATGATGTAGTAGCAGCTGTGCTATCCGATTCGACGACTGATGGATATGTGATGGGCTTGGCAGTACTAATGTCGGCCGCTTCTTTTTGCTCTTCTTGATCCTTTTCTGCTATCTCTGCTGCTGCTGCCTTCTCCTCATCACATGTGTAATAATCAATGTTGACTTCATCCTTGAGGAAACGGAAAATGTCATTGAGAACATAGTAACCGTTGATCTGAGGAGCCAAGAAAAAGGTCTGACTGAACTTTTGAAGAGGGCCATCCATATTGCACATTTCACCCAACACCTGTACGAGGATACCATTGTTGGCCGAGATTTGGCTATCCACTTGAGAAACGAGTACTCTGCAGTCTTCAAAGTGCAAATCTTCAATCTTCTTGCGGATTTCCTGTATAAGAAAAATTAATGAGTCACCCTGAACAAACGAGGAGAGAAAGAAAGCGACAAGGGGATACCACATGTAAGAAAGAGAGAGGGGGTGTTGCGTGGGTGGATGGGTGGGAGTGCGTGTAAAAGAGAGATTGATCAACCTACCTCCTGTCCTTGGATTGCCGTCGATGGTGACGATTGACCCTCATCACCTCTCACCATGAAGGAATCCTTGCCATAGAAACCGTACAACTTGTTGGGGCTCTTGTTCAAGAAGGTGTAATATTCACGAACAAAGATGAGACCAATCTCATGCGATGCAAGAGGGGACTTGCTGCCGTTTTCTACAGGCACATCGGCTTGAGTTGGCTGGCTAACAGTGGCAGTCATATTGTATAGACAGATCTGACAATCAGGAATAACAATGGACGAGTGAGCAATGCAATGCAGGAGACGATGCGTTGGTTTTCAAACGAGAGAGTTAAGAAAAAAAAACTCACAAGTACTTGACGAGGAGGAGGAGAGAAAAGGCTGTGAACCAAGACGACGCGCCACGCTTTCACTCTTTGTCACGCTCGGCATACGAATTCCCTTTTCATTCTCTACTTCTCACCAAACACTATTACTGTCCCCCTCCCCCCATAATTCTTTATCCACCTATTTCCATCATATAGAGTAGATATCAAATAAATATAATAGTTCTTCCACCATAATACAGACATCGTGACATATCATATACAATGGACGGTAGTTTCATTCTTGCTTGCTGATGTGCTTACTGCTGCGGCAGACAACCACCTTATTTGTGTCACATCACATGGTCCCAATGCTTACAATGACATCCTTGACACATATATACAGCATGTTGATATGGATCCGAGTGCTCAATTAACTTGGAAACTCCAAAAAGATTTTATTGACACTGTGCTGCTGAGCTTAAGCTGAATGACAATCGAAGTTTCGTGAAGTTTCTCCATCATTACTATCTATCAAATATCCAATCACTTTGCTCGAAACGTAAACAAAAACACTCACGTGCCCATTGTGATGAAAAAATGCACCTATTTACAATTCGCAGCGTATAATTTGATGCATCTCTTTGATTATCATTTAAAAAGCAGATCTGGTAGAAAATTTTATGTACTAGCAAAGTTGAATCAGGAAGCAAACAAATGGCGTTGTTGGCTAATGTAAAGATCGGCTATACAAGTATCTCGAGGGTCTATCTTCTTGTCTTCTTCTTGCTTTGTATTCCCGGGACCATCGTTCTTTGACTCTAGGATGATTGTTCTGGTTGCTAGTAGTAGGCGGTGATCTTTGTTCTCGTCTTTGTTTCCATCGTCTAGGTTTCTTTGTGTTGTTGGTATTATCTCGCTGCGAATGGTAACCACCTTCCTCCTTATTATCAGATGATTCTCTCTTCCTCTTTTGTCCAAAGTTCTTGGCAGGGCGAGCGATGTTCAATTCAATGTCTCGTGCTGTGAGTATAATCCTATCATTCCGGTATTTGTCTTCTCGATTCCTTGCTCCAAATCGCCACGATGATGCTACCAATGGGCCAATCAATGATGCTGCACTTTGACGTGTGTCCAATAATGTCCGTCGTATCCACTCAAGTACAGCTCGTATCCGATCCATGGTGGTGGTAGAACGTGCCACATTCACATCTAGCAATTCTTATTAATAACATGCTACCTACGTTGCTCATGATCAAGACTTACCTGGTTGATCAGGATCATGGATGATAAGTTTATGCGGATGCTTCCATTCGGATATATCGGGCTACAAGGGATGAATATGAGCAACGAGTTTAAGGAAGGAGAAAGGCAATATAAAGTACCTTGGTAAAGAACTCTGTGTCATCAAATTGTAGACCTTTCTTGGTATAATCAAAGCTACCATAGAACTCCAGTATCCCCATCAACAACCGCCCTAGATAATCAGGCGCCTTGGGATCAATCGCACTGTCCTTAGCTTGATACTAATTGTCGATTGATCAATACCTTGATGATCCCGAATCCAAAATTCTCATTCCGAATATATACCTTAATGTAGTGCACAATCATGCATACCAAAGAATATCCAGCTAATCCTGATGTTTTTGCAGATATAAGACAATAGTTGGGGTCGTCGGCAAGTTGAATGCGTAATAAGACGAATTTCATGAACAAATAGATGGGTTTGAGCGCTTTGTGTTCTTGCATCCATTGTAATGTGCGCGTGGAGCTGATCGTGTCGTTGGCTACGGATATATCGGCGGAAACTTCATTGCGATAAGGTTGAACAACCATCTGTATCACGGGGATCTACAAAGTGCCATCCATAATTTAGCTACAAGCAGTATTTTGTGTACAATGATCAACTTGCCTTTGCAGGAATGAACATGACTTGACGATAAAAGCCTCGCCGTGATAACCTCCTGAAATCCTTGGTGAGTCGAAGCATAAGTCGTTTTACTTGAGCTGGCTCAAGCTCGGTCTCCAATGCCACGCGCATATCAATGTCACTACCCAACCATGTGTCAGCCTCCAACCTTTAAATACCACACACACACACATAACATACCTTGAGGGTAATAAAAGCCCAGTTTCATACGATCCGAATGCATGCACCTCACTCGAGTCAATCTCCCTTTCGATCACCTTCTTGATCTCATTAAAGGCATAGCTGCGATCTCGCTTTTCGGTGGCCGTTGGCGCCAAGTATTGCACAAAGTCAACCAGCTCTTCAGAAAGTCTACATTGCACATTGTCAGCTCCAACTCCAAGGCACAGTCAACTCCTGGTTTCATGGACCTACTTTGTGTAGTTGAAATCGTCAGCGGGCATCAGGTAAAGGGGAGAGCGAGAGAGGGGAGCCGGGTAGTCAAGCACTCAAATCTTCATGCGCGCAAAACGACTTTGTTGTCAGCCAATGGTCACACGTCCATAAATGAATCCATTGCTTTCATCCTTTGGCTTCAATGGATACGAATGTCTTTTCATGTATTAACAGCGCTCAAGGTGTTCATGTATGCAATTCAGGTAATATCTTAAAAATACAACCTGGTTGAGTGGTCAAAAGAACTCATTTTGGTGTATAGCACATACTGGATGATCTTGTGAGAGAGACCATTGATACCCAAGATCAGGTCGACACACAACATAGTAGCAAACCCTTCCTCATCATCAACTTCCATTGTAATAAACTTGTATCATTGTTATCGCTTCGCTCGAAATGTGTCGATTTCTCACTCACTAGCTTATTCCTGCCTTTGGGATAATGTATATTCATGATTCATTTAGGAAATATGTACAAAGCAATGATGTTATTGATGGGAGGAGGGGTAAATATAATAAGAGGTGGAGTGCATGTGTAGGGGGTATCTGTAATTGCTGTTCGCCGAAAAGAATAGGGATCAAAGGTCTTGTTATGATTGTTCAGCTGTATTGGAAGCAGATGAAGAAGTTTGCTGACTTGAAGGTGATGTATAAGGTGGAGGCTCCATATTGATTGCGACATCATCACCATTATTACCACGCTGGTTGTCGTTATCACCATCATCCTCATCCTCATTGTTGTTGCTGCCATTACCGGTTGCCAAAAGAATCGTATCCCCTTCCAATCCATAGGCTGGTGGTGGCGCCAGTGTACCTTGAGAAGGAGCCAAACCCCACTTTTTCACATTCGCTTCAATAAATACAAATCCCATCTGACCCAAGTTGACGTGGATCTGGCATGGTCCGTTGGCACCAACGGTGGGGAACAAGTTCCAGCGAAGGCCCGTGTATGCATCACCCAATCTGCGTCCATTGCGAGTAAAAAACACTGTGCCAGTGCGATGCTGATATCCAACACCAATCACATCACCGTGCTGATAAGGAATCCCATATGGCTTGCCGTTGAATACTGAGCTAAAGTATTTGCATCCATTGTGTGAAAAATAGCCAACCGAGTATCGATTCCAGCCTAGAATAAAGGATGATGGTGATTAGTGTTTGGTGTCACACACGCATAAAAAGTATCTTGTTACCTGGCAACCGCCAACTTGGATAAGGTTTCGTAGCTACGCCAACAGAGACTGTGGTTGTGTCAGGCAGATCATACATCTTGGCCTATATGTAAAAAGTCAATATCTCTTGTGGATATATAGACCACATCACTCTTATTATTACATACCTCCCAATAATATACATCCTGGTTCCGTGGTAAAGGCAAGTTGGTTTGTACGCAAGATTCGCCATACATGAACTGAACTTCTGTACGACCCGCCACAAAACAATTGGCATCGGGTTCCCACTCGAATTCAAATGCAGAAACGCCTTTCTCTTGGATGGAGATAAGTTGTGGGGGTGTAAGATCCGTTGGAATACTATCAGGTGGATGCCTCTCTTGAAAGACTATACAGGTCTCATATAAGTATCCAATATATGCATTCCTTCTTCATATGACTTACCCTTGGCACGTTCATAGCTTAGTCTTGCATCCTCAGGCAGCGTCGCTACTTCGTCTTCAGGTTCAATGAGCCATTCGTCAAAGTCGGCATTGCCAACGTTTTCGGATAACGCAATAGGCGATCGAGTAAAGCACAAGAGAAGTACAATCACCAGGAAGAACACAATGACACCGGTAAGAAATATCCAGCCATAGGTGCCTAACATTGCTTCATATGTGGTGTGTGCGTATGTATATGGTGTGACGATTGGGATACGTGTAAAAAGAAGAAAAGAGAGAAAGAGAAAGAACAAGGTCGTTCCCTTTTCCGGTGTTGAATAACCCCTTCCTTTCCAGTCAGCTGACACACAGGATACGGTTTCACTGCATCGTTGTTCCTCACTCACATCCTTCCCTCTTTCTCTTCCCTTTTGTCTCTTAACTCCTTCCTTCTTCCTCTCAAACATAGCAATTGATGATTGATGTCTTTCTGTCTTATGTGTCGCAGCTTTTATTATCTTAATACTCCTGCTTAATAGTCACTGCTCGTTCATGCGATAAAATCATATTCAGTTAGCTATTCAACTTGTTATAAGCGTGAATAATTGGGTGCTGCAATAGGGCTACTAAGAAGAATGGGTGGGTACACAAAATGAGGAGAGCCATTGATGTCATACCATCCAATGATGTAATCCTTTGGCACTGTAAAGGAAACTCTTTCTATCGGAGACAAAGAGAGCCATGAACGCTACTTTTGGCTCATTGTAATGCACCGCATTGTTTTGTGGGGTTAGTGCTAAGCTGTTGCATGGGATCAACACCTTTTAGCAAGCATGGATTGATTGTTTAATAGCTATCATCTTTATTCTCAATAGTGGTGGTAATAAGTATAAGTAAAATTTTTATGGATCGTTGCTGTATTAAGCTCTGAGCACCTTGTCACCATATGTTCGAGCATACTTGCCAAGGGCCCAAATGGTAAAGGCAAACTTGTAGTTGGGATAAGAAATCATACCTTATAACAAGCAATAGCCCTATTAGTCATTGATCCGGTCATACCATTTGTTCTTTCACTTACAGTTGTGGTTAAAGACACCTTCAATATTCTCTTGAAGCCATTCACCGGTCTCTTGTTGACGTTGCATGATAAGCTCAATGCCACGACGAATAGGTTCTTCATGTGGATACTTGGCTTCCATCAATGCCATCACGGCCCAAGCAGTGTTGCACAACTGAGATCTCTCGTTTTGGGTATACACCTTGTCCTCGCATGATCGATAAGTCTCGCCCCATCCACCATCAGCTTGTTGCTTGGAAATCAAAAAGTCGCATCCCTTGCGCGCATGTTCACTGCATAAAACATATATCAGCATAAAAGATGGGGGCCATTATATATATCCCAACTTGCCTGTTTTCATAGTATTCTTGAACACTGGCCAGACTTTGGAGAGCGAACATGGCTGCGTAGGTGAAACAAATCGCCCAACATCCATACCAGGATCCATCCTCACGCTGAACTTTTTTGACGTACTCGGTACATTCCTTTGCAGTTTGCAAAACCTCATCTCTGCGATAATCAGGATCCACTTTTTGGAAAGCCACCAGACCCATAAGCACAGCGGTGGTGCACTCAGGATAGCTGTATTCTGTCATAATGTTGCCAAACACTTCTGCAGGATTGAGCTGCTCAAGCCAGTGGGGTCCACGGATGGTCTCATAGGTTGCAAAGCCGTCATTCTTGTTACGCATGGACAAGAGTACATCCACGGCATCACGTAACCGCTCCACGCTCACCAATTGGGGCATACCAGGGATTTTCTGCAATGTCAATACGCCCTTGATGCCTTCAGCTGTGCAATCAGAAACAGTGTAGCCTTGATCACGTGTACTGAATGGCCATGCACCCTTGGAAGTTTGACGATAGCAGCGCTCATAGTTGGGTACGTTACGACGAATCTACCCAATTCATATGCATTAATACCAGAGAAAAAATAGGTATATTGATAGATCTATTTACCTGAGTGATATCCATAAACTCCAATGCTTTAACCATGTGATCCCTGTAAAGCTCCACATCCGCCAATTGTGCTTCGGCAAGTGCTTGGATGATAAAGCTACAATCCCAGAGCTGACTGCCATTGGTGCCGTTCATCATCATTCCCTCAGGTCCCATCCACATGAAATCTTGGTTACGTTTGACGTGTTCCCGGAATTCGCGTGAATCCTTGCCATAGTGATCATACACCACCAACCAATTCATGACCTTGTTGACAGGGCCAATGTCCAAGAAAAAGGTATTCTCATCCTCCATCTGAATCTGCTTGACCGTTTCCTTGAGGGCCATACTACGGAGCCAGTTGAGTTTGGATGGCACCAATTCATAATATGTCAAGGCCTCTGTATCAAACGAAGATCAGTTTCAAATATATCCCTTGCGTAGAGAGTGTCATACCATTCAGGACATCCATCAATTTGGAATGGGGTGAATATAAATCAGCTGGGCAGATATTGTTGCGTTGCTTATTCCAATCGATTTGATCGTAGGGTTGAGTGTACAATTCTTCGCGCAAAGATTGGGTGAATTCGGTGAGAGGTGCTGTAAGACGTTTGGCATAAACGTAACCCATGGGCAAGTACACCATACGAGTATGTACCCACCAGTTGCCAGGATTGAATGGCGTCCACTTTGGCATACACCTAAGGCACATCCATCAATGTCAGCTCAGAGTAGAATAGAATCACGTGCTAATTCAAAAAAACACGCACCATAATTCAGGTGGCACAGGGTTCATTCCTTCCCATTCATATACACCGAGGGCAGCAAGATAAAACTTTCCCCATGCTGGAGCACCGGTAGCACCGCCTACAATACATAAGCTTGAATAAGCAATGCCTTGGTTCAATGATAGCATGATGATCCTTACCCAATTTATGCAACGTGTTTCTAGCCTTGACCATGGCAGGATGATCAGCACCAAGACCAAGGATACGCAAAGTGACATAATTCAATGCCGTGCCAAATACAGTCGAAATGCCTTCAATATGGATACCCCATCCACCATCCTCTGCATTCGCGCGATTCAACAAGTAACGGATAAGCTCAAGGCGCATTGGTTCAGGTACAGGTGTTTGTGTGATATAATGCACAATGATCAAGCCAGGGATCAGGAACCTAGCAACGGATACCGTGTCAACCACACATATAATTGATATATATATATGTAACCTTACATTGGACCGCCGTATTCACCACCCCAATGACCATCCTCGGTTTGAAGTTGACGATAAAACTCGAATCCATTACGTGCTGCTTCAAGAGGCGTTTTGGCTCGTGGTAACGTAGGTGCATTCTATATCCAAATAAGTTGTTAAACATGTGTAAACGCATTCAATGAGGTTGGCAAGGTAAATTACTGTTGGAAGACCGAGATGGTACTTGTCCCAAAATGTCTGTGGCCATTCACGACATTCTTCGTCAGTCTCAAGGTAATGCCATGTCTGTGCGCCTTCTTCTACGCGCAGACGCCAACGTGACAGATCGGTGAATGCTGGCGTTTCGGTGAGGTTGAGTTTGGCCGAGTGGAAGGTTTCCGGTTGCATAGTGAAGAAGAAGAAAAGAAACACGAAACACACACAGGAGAAAGAAGAGGGGTTAGGAATCTGGATGCGGACCTCTATACAGCTCTCTGTCGCCCCATAAAGTTACGCTGCATATTACTGGTGTCACATGTGAATCCAAGAAGCAATAAAGATTCTTTTTGAAAGGAGATCTATAAATCAAAAAGCAGTAGATGATGCTCATTTATCCCATGCCAATGTTGCAGTGATATACTTTTAATGCGTGAAGACATGAGTAAACGATAATACATGATTGATGGGTGAAATGCATAACGATATCCAAAGCAGACATCGGCGCTGATTTACCCGACCAAATGACATCAAAGCTTTGTTTGCTCTGCACTACACGATCTGCCATTTTATCTGCATCATCTTCCGGACATGCCAAGACCTTCATTGTAATGCTATATTAGGAATGCTATTCGTCTTGCGTTGAATTCCCGGTACACGGGTAACCAATGTCGCTCGTTATTCAAACTTGTTTCCTTGACAACCACTACTGCTGCATCGATCAAGCTTTTGATGTGGCCCCTGGCAACAGGCTTGACAGCTGCATAAAAGATAACCAATATCGTGCGAACGTCTACGCAAATCATTGAGGATCGAGGTTCCGTGACTTACATGCATCTTAGATAAAAGGGTTGCATAAAGCCACATTAAGACTTCGTGGTACTCAAACCATCGGATAGGTCTTGATGGCCATGCACACACTAAAAACCCGTGTTACAGTGCTCAAGCCTCGTACCTAGAATATCACGTGAAGGTGGCTAAAGACCAAGATGCCATAAATGGCGTACCCAAATAGATTGTTGGTCTATTGCTGGAGGATAAAGGATGGCCTATAGCAATTATTATCACCAACACATTTATTATAATACTACTGGTATCTTGTGCAATCATTAACAGCTACTACATTGTTGAACATGCTTGTTCAACCGGTAAAGCTTAGCCGGTATGCCCTGATCATGCCGATGGGAGCTTTGCCGCTGTTCTATCCAGATATTCGGGTCTTGTCCGTTTCAACCATCTTTTAGTTGTGGGAAGATGATTACTTTGCATTTATTTCACAGCACAATGAACGTGGTATGGAATATAGACCATAGATTGATATCCAGCTTATTACTCATGTCACTTGATTTGAAATAGCCAGTGTACATGTGGTATGTGTTTTGTTTGTTACCAGCCAAATTTGGATGAGTTTGCCCATTCCTTTTTCTTTTGCACCACCATGTGGATGGGTTGTATTCTGAAACGATTATAGCATTGCTCCGCTTGAACACAATCATTCCCTCCCCCCTTGTCTTTTAGGATACCATCCTGCTGCGTATGTTGTCACTCTACTAAATAAACTTCGGCACGGTATCAAAGCGCATGCAGGGGAAGAAGAAATGGGAGAGAGGGTGTTGTACTATGCATTGATCCCCATTATGGGACTATAGTAATGGGTTCGCTGCACCATCATCAAAAACGATGATGACGGGTAAATTATACCACACGACATCGGATGATGGTGCCATAAGGCCCGCGACATCATATATCGCCATTAGGACATGGTACACAATTCGCACATATATTGATATTTGAAAGCAAGGGGAACTCGTAGTAATGCCATGATGAGTAGTAGTAGTAGCTTGGTGCCAACAAGAATAGAAAGAAATGATGATGATACAGGGCACATGTGGCTCAAGAGGAATATACAAAGATGGCAACATATAGAATCATAGGAAGGATATGATGATCTAGACAGGTACAAATAGACTTTTATGATCGAAGATTGATAGTGAATGGGGATAATAACTTAGGACAGCAGCAATAACAACAATGTCCCTATCTAGCGCCGCTTTGGGTACTGGTCTCTTTTTCTTTTTTCCCCTTTGGCCCAACCCCTCCTTTCCTTTTATTTCTTTTCTGTATAACTTTGCCACAACCTATCTCTTTGCACCTTGTACCGTCAGTGAACAGAGCAGCAGCAGCAACTATCGCCTCAACGCACACAGCAATTCCTCCCGCGTTCTCACGCTAGCTTCACCTTTACCCAACTTCCTGACGTGTATACAGCCGTTCTCTCTCTTTTTTTCCCATCTCGATCCGATTAAACACACCACCACAACTGCATGGCTGATGCATCAGACCCCCAACCTAACGACACCAACGACAATCAGCCCAAAAACAACTCGAATAACCTGGGGGCTGCATGCTTTCGGTGCAGAGGTTTTAGGCATGTATATTCTTTGTTCTTTCTCATTCCACTCCTCTTTTTAACATTCATTATAGACATGCGTGCGACCGTCAAAAGCCAGCCTGTTCTCGGTGTAAACGACGAGGCATTACATGCACATATCCCGAAGCTGCCCCAACGTTGAAGAAGCTTCAAAAGGCGACAGAGACTCTTGGCGATCGTATACGCAAGTTTGGTGATCGATTAAAGTCGACTGAGGCTGGAATGCCCAAAGAATTTAGAGCCATTTCATTACAACGACTTGCCCAGCAACAACAACCGACAGCAACAACAACATCACCACCCACCCCAGATACAGCATCCGATACATTATCCATGGCATCATCAGAAGCAACATGCGAAAGTAGCAGCAAACAACAACCGCATCGATTAGCATCCACCAGCAACTTTTCTGTTTATCCATGCGGCAAATGTTTCAAGGATCTACAGCAGTGCGACTTGACACTTCCGAAATGTAGTCGTTGCGAGGCCAATAATTTCGAATGTGTCTATGGCAAAACAGAGCCCAAGGCAAACCATGTGTCCCAAGTATTGACGACGATGAACAAGGTTATGGATCAATGGCAGGAATCAATCGATCGTATGGCTCGTGACTTTGCGCAAAAGACAAGAGACTTTTCTCAACGCACCAACAATGCATTTCGAATGAAACCATTGCAGCCATTCGCATGGAAGATCACATCCACAGGTCGAGGATTATCAGTGGAAAGCAACGTCAACTCGTACAATGACCTTTCGAAGCTAGTGGATCAATTCAAAAAAAGTATGCATATTGGACCACCGGTGGATGATGGTGATCGAGACAATGATGATGGAACAGCAGTGGGTGGTGAATTGCCTGGATCTATGAGAACAGCAGCAACCGATGAACGGCAGAGGATAGCACAATCAGTGGAACTAGATGATACCAGCTCAGTACATACATCCTCGGGCTTTTCGTTTGCAGTGTGGAACTCTTGGTCACATCCCATGCACGCAGTACCTCAGGATTACCCTATCGACATCACCGATGAGTTGACAGATAACCTAGTCGAGTTGTATTGTCGATCACCATGCTGTTCAGCCATTCGACTACCGATCATTGATACAACTGAATTCATGAGACGTTATCACGATCCAGATAATCGCCCTTCCCAAGTACTGATCTATGCCATGTGCTCCATGTCAGCGCGTAACGCATTTCAATTGCACATGTGGAGTAAGCGACCAGCACACGAATCACCACAATACAACATGGGCAAAGCATTATCGATTGCCTATTGTCTCAAAGGACGTGAAATGTTATCCGAATGCTTCGATGAACCATCGCTCGACAATTGCAAAGCAGCCATTCTACTTTCCTATTGCAGCTATCAGAACGGCTATTCCGGTGTGATTTATATTTACGAGTGGATTGCATACAACATGGCACGAGAGCTTGGATTGTACGATAGTGGGCGCGAGTTTACTGAGGCTGAGAGCAAACTTGTATGGTGCTTGTATTATTTCAATACGTGGTATCGTGTCTTACAAGGTGGATCGAGCGCATCCGTGGAATCAAGTCAATTTTATCCATGCTGTCCGTTACCAGAACCACCGACCAAGCCAGTTATGAGTGCAATGAAAGAAGAAGAATCACCGATCAAGTCAGATATGAGTGCAATGAAAGAAGAGGGGGTGGAAGAGGATGAAGCGACTCGTCAAGAATTAGTGGATTATTACGTGTGGAGCACATGGTATTACCTTATCCGATTGCAGATCCTTCGACACGACGTCATGTCTCGATTAGTGGCTATCCAGACGACACCCGGCAAAGCAGATCCCAACATATCGCTTGAATTACTTGCATTACAAGATCGTCTTCAAGAATTTTACAGCAGTTTACCTGATGAATGGCGTAGTCCGGATATTGCAGCCATGGCAGCAGCAGCCAAAAATGGAAGTAGTAGCAACAGCCAGTGTTCAGGATCACCATGTGCAGCAGCAACAGCCATGGATGGATTATCACCATCATCAGCAGGATCATCTGATCGACATTATCATATCGACATTGCAAGCTTTGCAAGGTTTTGTATTTTGCATGTCCACATTTATTACAACATCAACAAAATCCTATTGTATCAAGCATTCTTTCCATCTGAGCACTTTCCAACCGTACCATTCTCGATTCAATGCTTATATACATGCGTGGATGCAGCATCGACTATCACACAAACGCTTGAATACATGTCACAACAACACGACGAATGCAACGTACCATTGATTGGATTCTTATTCGCCAACATTGTCTATATCAAACTACTCAATTACCACGAGCATGAACGATGGTCTGATTTTGCGCGTCAATGCTTACAACTCTCGGTGGACATTTCCAAAGCATCGGTCACCTACATGTATGATTTTGAGCGTGCAAAGACACTTGTGAGTGTTATGGAGCAAGATGTACGTGCATTATGTGGTCCTTCACCGCCATCACCTTTCAATAACATTCCCATGTGGCCGCATTATTACCCACCTCCACACATGCAACGGACCAACAGCGTTGATTCTTCATCAGATGGATGGTCACTGCGATCTCACAGCTCAATGCCTTCTCCACCTTATCTTCCAGTCACTTCTTCCTCCTCTTCATCCGCCACTGCAGCAGCAGCAGCCGCCCATCATCATCCTCATCATTCTCACCAATACAGTAAGCAAACAACAAGCATCACTGGTGTTCCTTCTCGTTACTACGAAATGATGCAACCATAGCATACTTCATTTGCCCATCTTTGTTTTTCCCTTTTTCTCTCTCTTTTTGTTCTTCCCATGATACCTATTACTTGTTTCTCTTTTCTTGTGTAATTTGGCTTTCCTATACATCTGTAAACATCCTCTTCATCACCATTAATATAAAAAGATGCCAAGCAATATTATTTCATATGGTAGTGGAATGCAAAGATATATATATACGTGTGTGTGTGTGTGTCAGTGTTTGCTTATGCACAAACTTGGGTATTGGATGGAAGAACACACTGCCATTTCTGTACAAATTGCCTGATACCGGAGGATTGCATCATGGATGGTGATGACATGAAAGCATGAAGTAGACCGATCATTGCTTCTTGGCATGCAACATGAACACGCTCCACCATCTTGTTACCATAGTATAACACTGAGAATGCCGCTGACAAGGTATCCATCAACTATACACCCATTTAATGCTCTTGCAATTCTTCTTTTTCTTTTTTCCCTTTTGCTTACCTCGATAATCATGCAACGATCATTGGCTTGGAACAAGGTCCATACGATTTGAACCAACCCGAATCCTGCACGCATACTTTCCATTAAGGCTGCTTCGACTTGGTTGGTAGTTGCCACATCGTTGTTGTTGCTAGGCAACTCGGTAAAGTAATCTGACCATCCACGATCATTATGCTGGGAAAGCGATTGCATCATATTGGATTGATGAATTTGTAGTTTGCCAGCGAAAAAGAGTGCGTGTAAGCGTAACGCATATCGGTTGACAAGGCGTGATGTGCTATCATTGGGATGTGGATGGTTGGTGTATGGAAAGTTTTTCCGAATCTTGTCACGCCAGGATCCCAAATCGTGATCATGTTGGCTGATACGAGCAAGACCTTCAAGTTCTATTTCAAGAGCAAGGAGGGGTAATCTTTCATCTTCTGATAGAGGTCGCAACCGAACCAGCGGCTGCTGCTGTTGTTGTTGCTTGTCGTATAACACAGGTGGCGACATGGTACGCATCGCTAATAGCAAATCGGTTTGCAACATCCATGCTTTGAGTCTTGCAAAATCCTCTTTTCTAGTTGCATTTTTCTCGGCCATACACATGTGTCGTTCTGCCAAGGACATGGAATATTGTTGAGTTGGTTTGCTGGTGGTGGCGGTGGTGGCAGCCGAGTAAAGTTGCATAAGAATCAAGGTTTCAATGGTGGTTTTGCTGGGTCGATCGAATTCCACAAGATCGTGAGCAAGTTCATAACAATCCTCTGCCAGCTTGTCCATGAATGGATAGATCCCAAATTGATCCGGATGACATACCATCCCATGCACGGCACTATATGCATAGATGGCACATACAAGTCCTGCATGCACGTGTCCTAATCCCACTAAAAGTCAACCCTTCTTCTTGTTGTTATGATCCTTGCTGTTGACTCACCTTGTCGATATTGTTCAAGAAAGCGATCTTTGTTTGTACGTCGATACGATGTGCAGTTCAAGTGCAGCCGCACCAATGCATCAAACACAGATGCAGGGTATTGGCTCAGCTGTTGTGCAAATTGGTTAAATGTACCAGGGCTATTCAACAAGCTGGCTGGGGTAGTATCACCATTGATATGGTTCCATGGATCATAACCACCACCAGGTGTAGTAGGTGTAGCTGTATTATTGGACGACCCACGAGCTAGCATGGCAGGTCTGTTTGTTGCTGCTGCATGAGCTTCTTCCATAGCAGTTGCCACCGGACTTGGAAGTTGGTTACGGATGTCGGACAAGGCGCGGTATAACTCGCCAAGTGTTCGGATGTTAGTCTCTACCTCGAGTAAAGAACGACGTCGACTATTGCCAACCGTCTTCCATCCTTTGGGAAGCCAAGCTTCTTCATCTTCTCCTTGTATATTAGGTTGCATTTGCTGCTGTGATGGTTGTTGCTGTTGTTGTTGTTGTTGCTGCTGGGAACATGGTGGCGTAGGTGGATATGTCAGCTCATGAATAAACTCATGATGGCTTGGATAAAATGAATCGGGTGGTTGTGTAGTGGTGGAAGCTGCGGTGCTAAAAGGTGACATATACGAGTATTGTGGAAGGCTCATGTTATCTTTGCAGTCGTTGCTTTCAGAGGTAGCCGTTGTAGTCATCATTCACAGAAAAGAGAAATAGATGCAAAAATATATGTATGACAGGAAGAAGAAGAAAAGAAAATGGAAATCAAGGGGAAGTGGGAAAGGGGGAAGGGAAAAAAAGCTGGCCAACCAAACAAAAAGGAGGTGGGTGATCAAGATGGCTTGCTTTACTTTTGCACTACTACAAAGGTTTTTTCCCGGAAACTTGCGCGGGAGCGCGTGAACGCGTGTGTTTGACAAATGCAGAAAAGTGATCGACTTGACGTACAACCATCATCTTTATTGCAGTGATACGATGCATATTTATCACCACTAACAAGAGAAACCGGTAACCTGTATCTTGCATACAACGGTGTGCAGTCTCCTTGGTGCCATCGGCTGGTCTCTCTTGCATGGTAACCATGCATGCAGTGCCACCACACCTTAAAATGAAACCTCCCCCCTATGTACCCACATTAGCGTGACACCGATTTCCATATGCATTTGTTAGTTACACATGTCGCGTGACGCAAGGTATATCCTGTAGCTGATAATATTCTGGGAAATGGATCGCATAGTGTTATCATCATCCTTGATTGCAGATGTCCAATGGAGCCATTAGTACGCTTCGTAGCCGTTCAGTGCTATACGACACCTAAAGAGAAGAGCAAGACCTGCTTCTGCTGTTGTCTATATTAGCTGATTGATGATCGTCGACAATTAAACCTTAGTTTACGCATTGGGGCCGATAACTTTAAACGCACTTGGCTTCAAATGGCTCATTGATATCCTGAAATCAGACATGTGTGCAGGTTCTACTTGTATGATATCGTATTACTGGAGGTTCATTGTAATACACAAAAGCCTCCCTTCTATAATCAAAGTGCGAAGAAAGTGGTTGCTCATGCTGGATCTTGCAACCTGTCGGCGATCCAGGTATCAAGGGCTCCAACCAAACATTTACATGCATAGTAAAATACCTTTTATTGTTGCGCACCAACCTCTCAAGTGAGTGTGCTCTTGAGAAATCGATCCAAAAAGCATTGGTAACAATACCATCTTCATCCCATTTCTGGCTACATGGAAGATGTTGCCATGATGTTTTCCGTGAAACGTAGACACTAACTTTTTTCTTCCATACCATAACTCAATTGTGAAGGACGCGTCATTTGATTTGATATGTTACGTTTTGATTATGTAAAATTGAGTCAGCAGCAGACCCTGATTTGGAGAATTCAAGATTACGCTTTATGCAGATCCATGCTCACTTGCATATACCCACAAAAAAGTGACCATCACGTTTTCAAGGACTTGTCTAGGCACATCACAAGGAATAGCTGTGGCTCTAAATACAATACCCGTCTCCCATGTCTGAATCAGCCACGCATTATATTGGTACTGGATGACTGACATTATCATATTGATCCCTTTTTTCAAAACTGTTAATGGGAGAGAGCACGTTTTGGGGAGGTGACATTTGCAATGTATGATCTTGCAACTAGCCAATTCTTTCATGCATGCGTACCCCTAGAATCATTAATATGAGGGATTCACTATTGTATTCCCCCTCAATGTTAACTGAAAAAGTTATAATGATGATGAATAAGAGGGAAGTGTGATTATTTTATTGATGATGATGATGGTGCGCACGGTGATAAAATGGCTCAGGAGCATATTTTTCTTTCAGCATGATAGGAACTGGGGATGACTTTGAGACTTTCGGACATCGGTAAACAGGATCACGGCTTCTACCGGGTGATGGATGCTTCACATGAGGCAGTTTTGCCAGAAAGCATTGCTGATTTCAGGGAGCAGGATCACATTACCCATAGTTGCAAAGGTACGCAATGTCGATAAAGGTAACAGGTACACACCAATATAGCGCTCGATAAGAGTGTAGAAAAAGATCTTAAATCCATTGATCATGAAACCTAGGCAAGCATCCAATCCCTGCTTGTCAATAGTCCTCTTTGAAATACTGCCAGGCCGAAACACACCAGGTTTACTGGAGGAGCTGTTGCTAGGTTTCATTTCACCGAAACCAGCTGGATGCCCCAGATTGATCTTCTTGCATCCGATTCATAAAAAGGGAAGCTGTTATATCACCACCATCATATAGTCTATGGCGTGCAAACTAACCCAACTTTGCATATGCATTCCAGGAGGAAGCACACCAAAAGAGTATATTAGTTAGCCTTCATGAAGCAAGATGATTAGGTTTACCTTAGGAACAAAGAGCCATATATCACAATGACCACAATAACAATGAAAAATAGAATAACAATGAATTGCTAAAGATCATTGCGAATGCCAGAGTACATGGATCGCTCATAAAAAGGGCCATGTGTCCACCATCACATCGATTTGGGCTTTAATAAAGCTGTCAACAATCAAAGAGATTGGGTGTGGGGCGACAACATCCTTGTTTATATTATCTGTAGGGGCAGTAAGCTGATAGAGTAATGGTTGTCAAGTATAAATCAGCCTGACATAAATAAATCCAAGTTAGAGAAGATGGCAACATCCGTCATCAAACAACAAGGACAATGTTGTTGTGCCCGTAAGATCACCCCTTCAATTGCAGATTAGGCCATCTGTTACACTTTAATAATAATGGTGCATGTGTATGTCTACGCATCTGAATGCTGCAGCAAACCGTAATACGATCCAACGGCATCGAGGAATCAAAAATTACCTGATATTGCTAGCAACAAGGTCTACCAGGGTCCATGATCGGGGGAAGTATGATGGCTCTCATGGGTTCTCTAACATCATCATACCACGGTGATTCCCTCTTTCAAGCTTAATATAGGGAGCGAGCATCTTTTCTCGTTGGGGGCATTTATAAGGCCTCGACTTGCAATTTGTCATTATACCCCTAAAACGAGTATCATTACCCAGCACACGAGAGAACCTGATACCAGATGATGAGGCGTTATATTATTATTTCCCCTTTAATCCATGTCGGCTGAGAGCTACTTATATCGATGACAATGATGATGGATATCTATATAATGATCACTAGCCGCCAGTCCAAAAAAGATGTGGAAGAATGAAAATGTGTGCTGATTGCCATGCGACAAGTTGTTGGGAACACAAGCAGCTGCAGTAGTAAGCCCCGACTGGATCTGGATCATTGTCCTATTAATGGCGATGCATTACAACTGTCCCTGATGTTTCAGACGCACCGACTCCGTCCTCATTGATAAATGGCATGATTTTAAAACGGATATCATTGATACATGACAAGAGTATGATACAAGCAAGGGAGATTGATCGATACGTGCAGTGTTTATCCTTGTACGACAGAATGATGTAAAATGAAACGATGTGCCTCGGCTGGGGAAGTCAGCAGGCTGGAATTGATCCAAGCACCACCCAAGGGAATATAGCGTGCTTTCTCTCTTTCTGGTTGTGTATGTGCATACGAGGTGCTTAAGGGGTTGCATCATAACTTTAAGGTAAAATATCTTATCTTTTTTTATCTTGTCCCTTTCCCCTTGCTCTTTCTTTTTCTTTTTCCCCCCTTTGACATTCGAGCACGATGGCTGACGATCGATCTGGAATATGGAAACTGCCATCAGAAGACGATCCTTCCCATTACACCATGGCCGGTTCAGCAATAGCTTGTATTCACGGTCGTCATTCGGCACAATGTGTGCGATGCCAACAACAACGCTATCACCAGCAGTTTCCAGCAACATTTGCATCCTCAGCATATCAACTCGCACCTGAACAACTTGGCACATCTCCTTTATCATCTTATCAAACCGCAGCATCAATTACAAATCATACCCAACAACGTACCAATGGATGGTGGATACCTCGTAGTACTTCAGGCAATAGCGTTACTGCCGCAGTAATGCCGGATGCTCAGCTGTCAAAATCACCTACTTCCTATATGGGAACATACAACAGCGACGATTACAACTACTTTGATGTCGTGTTCGATGATGGCTCACGTCAAAAACGATCTGTGTCCTTGTCGACTGTACCGCTCTATCTTGATACCAATGCAGCTAATCAATATCAACCCCATCATCATCCACAACATCCAATGCGTCGAGAGTAAGTAAAACAGTTATCATCATCACCCTTAAAAACTGAAACCAATGTTAATAATAGGGCCTCCGAGACAACGCTGCTGCTACCGAAACGCAAGTATGAAGGGGCCAAAATTCATAGCGACGACGATTCATCTGATGACGGGGAGGAGCAACCGGATCGATTATTTGGTCTCAACAAGAACCCTGTTGTACAACAGATCTATCAGTGGCGTAAGGGCCTTCCTCACAAACAAAAGATGATCTTGAAATGCAGCTTTGCATACTTTCTTGGTTCACTCTTTACATTCGTTCCATTTCTCAATCAAATTGTCGGCGGTACAGCTATCAGCAGCCATATCGTTGCCACAGTAACAGTCTTTTTCAATCCCGCAAAGTCAATGGGTGGCATGGTGGAAGCTGCAGGATTCGGCTTGCTATATGGTGTATTGGGGCTATTGGTATGTTTATGCAGTCTGGCGTGCATGGATTATCTTTTGGTGGACCATCACATGTATCTCGCGTCATGCATCGTTACACTTGGCGTATTTGTTGGTGGAGGCACATTTCTGGTGGCATTTCTCAAGGCACATTTGGATAAACCAAGTATACGTACGGGTAAGCATCATTGTGATCTATTGGTTGGCATGGATACAATGATTAACTTTTGATTTCCCAGCGTCATCCCTTGCATTCATTGTTCTCTTTTCGGTCCTTATACGAGAAACATCTGCCAGCAAGCCCTTTGATGCCACCAAAGTGGAATTGACATTCAACGTGGTTATTATTGGTACCATTATTTCAGTTGCAGTATGCTATCTTGTGTGGCCCACCCGTTCTACCAAAAAGCTCAAGTATGTCTTTTTCTTTGTATGAAGGTCTCTGGTAAAATATGGTACTTTCCTCACTAACCAAAGTTATATGAAGATCCGATATCAATGCCACCTTGGAATCCATCCGAGTATTGCTCAAGTTACTCACCAAGACGTTTTTGTTGGACGCCGATTTGCCGGATTTTACAGCCAACAAGCAGCTGGAGAGTGCCATCAAATCCCACCGCTCATCGTTTGTTGCATTACGATCTTCACTCAAGGAAGCCAAGCTCGAGTTTTACAGCCTTGATATGTGGCGTCATTCTGATGGCTATGATCGAACTGTATCAAGTCTTCAGCGGCTAGCACAGCATATTAGTGGGCTACGTAGTAGCTGTGGCCTTCAATTTGAAGCTATGCAAGAGCATCAACAACATCAACGAGGAAAAGCAGCAGCAGCAGCAGTACCCACACCCATTCCATCAGCTACAACCAAAAGCCAAAAACAGAAAATGGCATCGAGCAAGATTGAACCCGAGGCACCCATTCATGTCAAAGCAGATGAACGACGACGCAAAATGGAAAACGAGCTACGACGAGAGCACAGCATGGTGTTTTACATGGATGATGATATGATGGGGGAAAGTCCAAGTATGGAACGCCAAGTATCAAGTACGAGTGTGCTCAGCAACAACAACAATGGTCAACATTATCCCCTGGATCCAGTACCAGAGACACCTGGCATCGAAGGCGAAGGTGCTTTGGTTCAATTTATCCGCACAATTCGACCCCCCATGAAATCATTGGCATACACTTGCAAGCAAACCATCATCCATATCCAGGCACACTTTACTGGCAACATCACAGCAAGCACACCATCCTTTGAACTTTTGAAACAAAACCTGACAACAGCTTTGGCCGTGTTTGAAGAATCTGAACAACGTGCCCTCATGCAACTTTATCGACGTAAACGCAAGCACAAACGTGCCAGGCAACAATCATGGCAACAACTACAACAACAAATGGACCCACGTCAATTACATTCACAATTGATGCAGCAATTTCCGGCAGAAGATGTATTTCTTGTCTACTTTTTCGTGTTTTGCATGGTCGAATTTGCCAAGGAGTTGATGTGTTTGATCGAGGAAGTACAAGCTGTGTTTGAGAGCGATTGTGATACCATGGGATTCTGGGCACATTGCAAGGAATTCTTTCATCTCATGTTTGGTATGTTATTTTGGGTGTTTGTGTTTGTGAATGTTGTCGAGGCATGGATCACTGACAATGTTTATTATGCAGCCCGTGCGTCACGCCCGAATGATGATTTGCCAGAGAAACATGCAGCAGAAGAGATTTTCATACCCAACAATCACAACACCACCAATACACTTCAAACACCATCACCGACCACGTATATCCGCAAATGCTTTCTTCAACTTTGGAACTTCTTTTCCTGGTTCAGAAATCACACGGTGCGTTACGCTATCAAGGCGACACTCGTTTCAGTTGGGGTGGCCATGCTGGCTTTCATTCCTGCCACACAGCACTATTTCAGAGAATACCGAATGGAGTGGACTCTCATTACAGTAAGTTATCCTTTTGGAAAGGAATGAAACAACAAACTAAGTCGAATATTTATATTGCATAGATTATGGCTGTCATGTCACCTACGGTGGGTGGTACCAATATTGTGGCAGTGCTACGAGTACTTGCAACCATCCTGGGGTGCATCGTCGCGGCACTCGTATACACTGCCTTTAATGGCAATGTTTATATGCTAATGCTATGCACGTGGGTGTTCTCTCTTCCATGTTTCCATATCATCCTCAATCACAAGCATGGGCGATTTGGCCAATTTGCCCTATTGGCGTACAATCTGGTAGTCCTCTACAGCTACAATCATCGTGACGAGCTTGATGTGGGCGATGTCTACGAGTTGGCTTGGAAACGGTGTGTGGCTGTGTCTCTTGGTGTCATTATTGGTAAGCATTTACTAGAAGGATGAGATGGAAACGACCATTGATTGACGATGAACTTGTTATTTAGGACTTGTGGTGACCGCATACATTTGGCCATATGAAGCACGCAAGGAGTTACGCAAGGGCCTTTCTGATCTTTTGCTGCATCTCTCTTGGCTATACAAGCAACTCGTATCCGTTTACTCTGAGACAACATCTGAGACAGATGCGGATGCCTATGCACTTTTGATTGAACAAATGTTTTATGATACCCGCACAAACAACCCTGACGCACCAGGTACAAGCAGCAGCAACGGTAATAGTGGTGGTGCTACTACTACCGGCAACATGCCAACAGCAGCTGCCATGGAAGCTTTGGCTGAACGCAACAAGATCCGGGCACTTCGGTTCCAAAAGGTCGAATTAGCACTTCAAGTGAGCTTGGTCACGCTGCGAGGTCTTTTAACCCATGCTCCCAATGAGCCCCGTTTAAAGGGACCCTTCCCTGTAAAGATGTACGAGTCGATGCTTTCATCCTGTCAGAATATTCTCGATAAGCTCTTGTCAATGCGCATTGTCATCTTGAAAGACGTATGGGCCATCCAAGTACGTCGTGCACTTATGCTACCCGCCTGCAAAGAATGGATGGATATGGCTGGCAACATTTTATTGTACTTTTATTTGCTCGCATCGGCTCTTCAACTCAAGACCCCATTGCCACCCTATTTGCCGCCAGCTGAAAAAGCACGTCAAGTCCTCTTTGATAAACTCGAAGAAGTATTGCCATCTACTTCAGCAGCCTCTGCCCAAGATGAGAGCTACATGGTCTTTTACGCTTATCTAGGAATGATGGAGGAGGTCATCCAGGAATTAGACAAGGTAAGGGAAAAGGAAAAAAAGGGGGAGCAACTCAAGTATTGACCTGTGTTTGGTACATAGCTCGGGGAGAATATGAAAGAGCTTTATGGTACACTGGTACCCGCAGATCAATGGGTTCGGTGTTTTGGTTTATTGGAGCCCATGGAACAAGGCAGCTTGGATCCAGCATTCGTTTTCAATTTTGACAAAAAGCCATAGCATACATTGCTCATTATACCACATCATCACTAAAGAAAAGCTATTATCCATTTATCGACGTTGTTTGGTAGTGGCGGGGGGGTTTGGTAATCATACATTATGTATCAAGAGGAGGCGCTGTTGTGGGTTGTAAATGTGTGTGTGTATGTGTTTGGAAACCTAGGGACCAGAATTAAATGATGTAGAGACGAGGGAGATAGGAAGGGAGCCATGATGGTTGATGTGTGTTTATATATGCAAATGGGTTGGCTTATGCTTTCGCTGCTGCTGCATGCTGTTGCATTTCCTTGAGCTCTTGGAGACGTAATTGCATTTTTGGCACTTCTATCAGCTTTTGTTCGATCTGCAGGGTGGAAAAGTGTGAATACATGATATCCCAAAGCATGAATAATGTACACTTACAGCATTCTTTTCCTCCTGTAAAGCAAGACGTTTTTGTGCATCCAGCTTGGTAAATACGTAGCCGCCTTGTCCGTCATATTGAAGGATAAAGTTGTGATATTGCCAAAGGGAAGGTCGATGGGACACAGTCAACAAGGAAATGCCGAGATCTGTCATTTATTACATGAACGAATTGTCAGCATGGTGCGGATTCCAGACAACTCTACAAAGAACTTACCTGTAGCATGAGTATACATGATCTTTTCAATATCCATACTGACAGCACTGGTGCCTAACCATATCACACAATGTCAATATTTTACATCTATATCTTGGATGATACAAACTTACATTCGTCAAGGATAGCGTAACGAGGAGAGTGGTAAAAGAGACGAGCCATGGCAATCTACAAGAATAGAACAATGTCAATTCAAGCTATCTCATTTGGCGCCCACAATGACCCCACTTACACGCTGCTTATCACCTCCTGAAAGAGCAATGGCCCATTCTTTTTCAGCATCCCAACCGCCTTCGCGCTCAACAATGTGCTCGATTTGCACAACTTTGAGGATCTTTAAAAGATCGTCGTCGGTCACATTACCTGAGTAAGCATGTAGGTTAGCGCTATGCGATATTTCACATCCCCTTAATACTCACGTTTCTTCATGTCTTCAAGCGTATCGGGATATAGGATTCTAGGTTGGATTATTAGGCCATCATCCAAAGTAAACGTCATTGTTGCATGATACTTACTGGTCTCGGAGAGTGCCCAAGGAGAGGTATGGTCGCTGAGGGATATAGAAAATGTCACGATAGTGGGGTTTGTGAAGTGTGCCACCTAATTCCATGATTTAATACCAAATCCTCCCTATATCAAGCATTATTGCTTCTTACCGTAGACGGGCCACAGGCCACCCAAAATACGGAACAAGGAAGATTTGCCACAACCATTAGGGCCAACGATCAGCAAGTGCATGCCAGGCTTGACGTGGAAAGTAAGTTGTGGAACAAGAACATCGCCATTGGGACTGATGATAGGCACATTGATGAACTCAATATTCTCGCTTTGTTCAATGACACCACGGCCTTCCAGCATCTTTGCATTGGCATCGGTTGAAACGGATGAGACAAGTCGCTTTTGGTATCGACCGGCCTTGACATCTTCAAACACATCCAAGAGATCCGTTACCTAATACAAAAGCGACATGAGTATTGATAATAGCAGCAACATGATGACCATAAAACATACACGACTCGTGTAGCCAGCAAGTTCGGTGATTTCCTTGTAGGCATACATGATACGACCAACAGCATCTGATGAGCTCATGAGCAGACGGCGATTGGTGACAAAGCCTTCGGTACGACCACCAATATCTCCAATGGCTGAAATGCCAGGCACCTTGAAGAAAACGGGTACAGAGCACAAGACCAATCCACATGCACCCCAAAAGTATTTGATGACAAAATCTTCAAGCATGCCGTGTGGGACTCTTAGGCGGAAAATGCGGTTGACGTGTTTGATGAGAGCGTAATAGCGTTGATCCAGAATGCCCTTTTCCACATGTTCACCATCAAACAAGGCGATCTCTTCGGCATTTTCAATCACACGCGAGTGACCAAAGCGGAATTCACCTTCCAATCGTTGTTCCTCAGCAACCATTTTACCAAAGGAGGGTGTATAACGACGCATGGTGGCTGAAGACAAGTTGATGATCACACTACCCAGCACCACAGCTTCAAATCCAACGCTCCGTGTAAGCTGATAATTGTAAATGAAGACATCCAGGATGGGTTTGGCAAGATTCGAGTACAGCTCGGCGAGTGAATTGCTGAATTTCATCGTATCAACGGTGATGCATTGATCGGCGTTCTTGATACGGTCGTCCAAGTTGCCCACTGCATAAAATGTCATATCGCTTAGGTATTGTTCATGAATGTGGTGTGTCAGCCGTGTGCGGAATGCCAATGCCAGTTTGCTTTGCATGTAAGACAACTATATATGTGATTGGATGAGCTATGCCAGTTAAAGAGGAAACACGCCATTTATGTCATACTTACCATGCTGTTTGTGTAAGTAGCCGGAATAGCAACGGTCATCCACCAACCGATGCCGAGCATAAATTCCTTCAATTTGCCTCGTACCAACGCACTAACAATGCGACCATCCAAAGATGCAACATAGACTGATAAAACAGTTCGGAATACTACAAGATTCATGTTAATACACACACACATATTCACATTCACAATGTTTGGTGATCTACTTGCCCAAAAAGAAGGAATGAACGACCAGCATCCAGAATTCCTTGGAACGTACACCTGGCATCACAATACGTAAAAGACGTTGGATTTGTTTGAAAAAGGCCATATCCACCTATGGAGGGCTCTTAGCATGTATGCTTCTTCTTTTCCTTGTCATCCTTCCTCTACATACCTCCACTTTGCGTTTCTTCTTTTCATCAGGTGCTGGTGTGGTTGTATCCAATCGTGGTTTGGTTGGCTTGTTTGTCTCTTTCTTGAACAGGCGGATGGATTTACGAATAGATAAAAAGGAGCGCACCACGAACAAGAGCAACAAGACTCGCCGTATGGTGTCTCTGTGCTTAAGATATAAAGACGCCCATTGCTTTAGCATGGGAGCCATTGTACTCCATTGCGACAATGCAAGCTTGGAGAGGACGTTCGGCATTGACGTTTGGAGAGAGTGTCACTGGAGTGCAAAGAGAAAAAAGAAGGGAAAAAGGAAATTGAGAAGCACACGCACAAAAGTTGAGAAGGACAAAAAACTGCACGTGAAAACTCCAGGGCAGATGAGAGTGGTCATGACGTATGGAAAAGCACATGAATATGTAATCTATCCTCGGTCATGGCTCCCGTGGTAAACAACCACCCATTTTGTTACATGACAATATAATAAACCAATCTTGTCATAGACATCATCCTTTATAATATCTTTGATTGTGCCATCCAGTATATACTTTGACCAAGAGATAAAGACGCTTTATTCATTATTAAGACACATAAAAGAATCGGGATTTACATTTATCTATTGCGGGGATGGTGATCATGTTACACAATGTCGTCTCCATTGTGATCAAGAAGAGAAGTTTGGATACACCAGCTTTGGAAATGGAGACCTTTTCCTTTGTCCAAATAAATACTGTGATACCAGCGTTGCTCACATCTCCACTTGCCATTATGCAAAGGTTTATTCCAATCTTCAAAAGCCAATATGATAACATTTACAGAATGGAGGCTGAAACGGAGGTCAACTTGAACGCAAGGGAAGGGTAGCCATCGGACGAAGCCAAACATGATTGCTGTTGCCTACACTTTTTTCATAAAGTTTTGCACAGTCTGGCTAAACGCTTGGTATTAATATGGGAAGGTGTAAGCATTGGCATAGGCATCATAGGCATAGGCATCATAGGCATAGGCATCATAGGCATCATAGGCATCATAGGCATCATAGCCATAGGCATAGGCATCATAGGCATAACCATAGGCATCATAGGCATAACCATAGGCATCATAGGCATAGGCATCATCATATCCATAGCCATAGCCATAGGCATCAGATATCGCCGTCAGAATCACGAAGATCACACGTATCCACCCGCCATATTATAAATAAAAAAGTGCATAGCAACCTTGATTAAAAGGCAATTGATTCCCAGTTCCTGGATAGCAACATGTTACCATGCCACCTGCAGCATAGCACGTGAATCATAACAAGCTGGTATGCACATGTCCACAGACATCATTTCATTCTCTTTTGTATGTGTGCGATCACCACGCTCAAAAAGATTAAACCACCGGTGAGCGAGGCGTTGCTACATGGATGTCGGTATTACAATGTATCGTACTCTGAAAAAGAAACTGCATATCATCTTTCTTCCTCTCCCCCCCCCACTTCTCCTCCTCCATTCGGCAACATGTCTACAGCAAGCAATGAACTGGAAGAATTCCGTCGTCAATGGCGACAAGAAGTTGAGAGCCGTAAACACCACCACCGCCACCAACAACAAAAACAACCGACACCGGTAGAGTCGCCACCGACAACCACCACCACCACCACCGATAACCTGTCAATCAAGAAACCAACATCGCCACCCTTGATCAATGGACACAATTCAGCCACAACACTGCAACAACAAATGAGCTCGCTGTCAATAGAAGAAAATGAAGAGCAGCAAGTAGAAGAACCAGTAAAAGAGGAGCCAAAAGCAGTGTCAGCTATGGATCATTACATTTTTGCTGTCAACAGTGAGCGACAAGGCAGGCTTGGTGAAGGTACAAAAAAAACATATAAAGCTGCTGCGGTAAATATAACATGATGTTTATATATAGCATTGGCTTCCTACCGACGTGCTTTCAAGATGGATCCCGATATTGATTATGCTTACAAACGCCATTATCAGACACACATTGCACCCACATTCAGCAATGACCAGCAACAACAGCAGCAGCAGCAGCAGCAGCAGCCAACTTCACCCACAAACCAATTTCAGAATCGCAAAGACGATGATTTTCTGCATCTAGTCCCTATCGGGCGTGAGTGGCAAGCACCATCGGCCGATCGAAAGGACCCATTGGAAGAGCTCATCGATGAAATCACAGCCAGTCAACCTATTGAATATATCCCTTTTGTCGATTACAAACCCGTTCACGTTGCCAATGTGCCAGGTAATTTATTACCTTGTTGGAGTGTGGAAGCTCTTTTTACTCATCATCCTCGCTGATTGTTAGCCGAAATTATGCTTCATGTGCTGCGACACCTCATTTTACGCTCCGTCTCGTCGGTGGCCAATTTTGCATTGGTGTGCAAGAACTTTTTCTTAATGACAAGGTCACCTTCCTTGTGGCGATATGCATGCGAACATGCCTTCAAATCACCCTACATGACAGTTGACAATGCTCGCAAATTTCAAGCGGATTACGTAAAGATCTATGGTGGCCATTGGATGCGCATGTTTATTGAGCGACCCAGGTTACGATATGATGGTATCTACATTTCTACATGCAATTACGTCAGGTAAGCTGCGGTTGGCAATATGTACACAAGGCAACCACTAACATGGCATATGTTATTAGACCTGGATCCAATGAAAACACGTATAATCAACCAGTGCATTTGGTGACCTATTACCGGTACTTGCGATTCTTCCCCGATGGCACGATTATCAAATACTTATCGACGGATGAGCCAGCCCAAGTGGTCCGCTTGTTGACTCCTGAATTCAGTCGGAAGCAAGTATTCCGTGGGCATTTTGAGCAATCAGACGGCACGGTGTATATCGAAATGAAGGATTGGCTACGACCACGAGAAGATTTCCGTATGACACTAGAGATCAAGAGTACGCATCGTGGTCGACATAACAAGCTCGTGTGGCTGGATTATTCAAGTTTCCCAGATGGAAGAGAAGAGGATGAAAGTTCATATGATCTTAAAATGATGAAGCCATACTTTTTCAGCCCGGTACGCAGCTACCATGTGGATCCACCCTCTACACCACTCCATGATCTTGTTGGCCCACTCACAAGGAGACGCGGTACTGGCAGAGTATTGAAAAATTAGAATATAATATAGATCGATAGACATTTTGATCATCTATTTAAATTTGCCTTTTTTTGTTGTTGTCCTACTGCAAATTATTTAGACTACAGTGGGGTTGCTATGATGGGACGGTAACCGCTCAATATGCTCGACGCATGGCTTTTCAACATCGGCTGATGAACCAAAGCGTTGAGAATGAAAACGATGCTCTACATCATCTTCCTTGCTCCATCGTATGACCCAGCATGATAAAATGGCTATGCTGACACAGGCAATGATAGCCATGTTCCTATGATCAAGATGCATGTTAATAAGGGTAAATGATGGCGATGTAGTGACACTACCAATAAAAGCTGAGGATATCAGATGTGCATCCAATGGCAGGGGCTCCTGGTTGAGCTGAACGTAAGGCTGGCAATGCAAACAACATGGTAAGCCCAATCATACTTGCATGGGCATTGATATGTCGCCTACAGCGCACCACCTGATAACCAAAGAGCAACATGACAAGTGACATTGCCCACATGAGTACACACACAAAGAGACTAAAGCCAATTGTCGTGGTAGATCGGCCTGTGACAATATGCAAGCCAACACGATCTTGGTTGGGTTTCGATGGTATCAATGTAGGCTGGAATGCAAATGATGTCAAGCTTGCACTGAGCTGAAAAGTAATGGGGATAGCATGGTTTGTATCATTGACATAGGTTGCTGCCACTTCAAATGACCCAGTATACTTGTCAAAAGGATAATCGATTTCATCGCCATCATTGTAACTCAGGCTGACGTCCAGTGGATTATCACTCTCGCCTGCTTCAATGGTATAGCTGATCATGGATGAAAACGATACCCTGATCGGTTGGCTATTGTGATGCACAATAGAAGTTAATACGCGATGGCAATGATAAAGAATGATGATCAACGTACTTTAATTGTCCATATTGATTCGCCAGAGTCCCATTGGGCTGTACAATGCAATGCATACGAAACTTTTTCTCTGCAAAATCAACATCGAGCACTGTACTACTAATGTGCAAGGATTCTCCATGTGTGTTTGCAGCGCTGTACCGTATCAAGGTCGTATCCCTATGCCGTATGCTCAATATGGATGCGGTCTATATAATAATAACGCCATTACCTGCCCTCCATTGTATACACCTTCCACGTCGGTACTGCATGTAACCATACATACATCAGTCCAAGATCGGCAATTCATTGTGAGAGCTCACCAATGACTGCGATAAGAATGGATGCTACCATAAGCACAATGAGTGCACGCCAACATAATTTGCTCTGTGGGAGTTTTGATACAAGACTGTTCTTCATGACTGCGTAAGAAAAAAGAAAGAAATAAAGAGCCAAATGGAGGAGAGGAGCAACAAAAATACTGTAAATGAAAAGGGGGTTCACTTTCACTAGTTTAGGGGCACTCTATTCATTCACAGTGGAAGATAAGCCATACATGCCAATCAACCCCATCACCCAAAAAGAAATATGCTACGCTTGGATAGTGCGAGCCATTGAGTCACTAGTGCCACGACTTGAATATTACCATTATTACATGATTGCGAGATGTTGTCAAAAGAGTATAAAGTGGTAGTGGGATCAAGTTTTGTGGTGCTACGTGAGCATACTTTTGCTGTGTGTGATCTAGTGACAACGTGCAAAGCAATTCCAGGGACCAAGCAGGCTGTGCGTTACGTTGCTCGGTTGTGCGTGAGTGTGTGTCACATGAAGCAAAAGGGATTGATCTCTACGACAACTGACGGACTTTTTTTTGCGTGCCAAGAAATTGAAGGTGCTGCAATAAGATTAGAATTAAGGCTCTTAGTAACCAATACAATGGATGAGGAAGCCAAGTTGAACATGTGCATTACTTTCCAAAGCAATTAACAAGTGCTTTGATATGTGAAGAAAAAAGTGCCGTGTGTGATGCATGATATGAGTGTGTATCGAGGAGGAAGAGAGCTGTGTAACCCACAAGCACACGGACATTGCTTTTCTTTAGGATGGGGGTTTTTTACATGTGCAAGTACGCGTGTACTATGCAATATTATGCGTGCCATCGATTGGTATGGATCTGAGAGCCCTTGGTTACCTCCTTGGTTGTTTGCATCCAATCTTGCATATAGCATTGGTGCATCAGTAAAAGTGTTTGTAGATGAGTAGTTGCAGTAGTAGTAGCAGTAAAGAGGGGTCATGTAAAGCAATACGATGTAAACAAAAGGACTAAAAGTGGATATGATGGATGTTTACATGATTACTCGTAAAAGGATGATGAGGAGCGATCTCAAAACAAGATGCTTGTTGTTGCTGCTGCTGCTGCTGCTGCTTCTGCTGATGTTGCTGCAAGTGCATACTCCCAAATAAGGCTCAATACCCGGGCCCCGCTGCTGTGCTTTGCTTGCTCTCTCTTTCTCTCTCTCTCTCTCTCTCTTTTTCTTTCTCTTTCTCCACGTACTTTCTTTTCCCTCTTCATCACCTTTACAAGGGCACTTCGCATGGCCGAGAATCAAGTGTTTGGATTTCCTCATGTAAGTATGCTTGTTTCCCAGGAACCGCGTCCCATCTTTCTAATGAGCAACAGCAGAACAACCCACAGTCTGGTTCGAGCACCAATAGTCCACGCCTTTTGCCCATTCGCAAGGTATATTATTTTTTATTCCCATTCATATGGTTCATTAGCTAAAGCTGTTGTTTAGAATGCCTGCATTGTATGTGGCATATGCTTTACGTGTTCCAAGGTAAGTTTTAGGAGGAGGAGGGGATTTCAGTGTATATATTTATATATGATGTATATAGTACTATGGAGAAGATTGTGTATGCAACGAGATCCAGCCACGACGCGGCAAGAATCTTCCAGAGGGTACACTTGATTCGAGGGCCAAAAAGCTACATCCCCAGGACAAGGATGATTACGAGTTTTCCATGAAATGGCTTACTGATCATGCACATGGGATGCATAAGGACGAACATGGAGCAGTGGTGGGTCTCAGTGATATGGCACAAGTGTCTCTTTGCAAGGCACATAGCAGCACATTGTACCGCGCCCAAAAGAAGCACGAACGTAGCAAACAGCAGCCTTCTCTTCCGCCGCCTACTATCTCGCCTCCGCCAGAGTATAACGGATTTATGGATATGGATTATCATCGTCCAATGGATTATTACCATCATCATCACCATCCTCCTCCTCATCCTCCGCCTCCTTCAGCATCCTATCAGCCCATGATGATTGATGGCCGCAGTAGTCTGGCTGCAAGAGTACGCAATATGGGACGCATTGAACAGTATCATGGAGAGCCACCTGATTTATCCAACATGTCGAGTTCAACATCTCTCAAACGTAAACGCACTGAAGGTGCTGCACGATCCAGCGCATCTACGCCACTTTTAGCACATCCGTATACATCACCCTCGTCTCCGATACCCCACGTAGATAACAACAATAACAATAACAACAACAATGGTAGCTGCTTTTCAATGCATCAACTTCCACCATTGCAACAGCAACCACCACCGCCACCACCATCTGCAGGTCCACATCATCCATTACCACATCATCACCATCATCCACCTCCACCTCCTCATCATCCTCATCATCAAGCACCATCTCCACGTAATCCTACAGCTTCCATGTCAGCTCTACCATTACCACGACAATACCAACCTTCATCCGATGATGGTATTCCTGGTGGTCTAAGTAGAAGAATGTCGTCTCCTCAATATCACTTTCAACAATCACCACCTCCAGGCCCTGCACCTTTTGCATCGTGTTCATCATCTTCATCGCCATCTTTGGACGCACCTAGTGTGGATACAGTGTCTTTAAAGAGCAGCAACACACAACAACCCACCTATTATGTTCGCAACTTGGCCATCACGGATTCATTCACTTTTCGTGACTTATTGACCGAAGTCGAGATGATTGGATCGCCACCAGCAGGCAAACGTATTGTGATATCGGATGAAAAGAATGAGAGGATTTATCCTATGGATCAGCCTATCCGCAGTGTCATTCGACGACCTGTTTCTACACATGTTGAACTTTGTCTTGGTCTCAAAGATACGCCATCAATCGATTGGAGCACGTATACCTCATGATTTTGTTATTGTTCAAGTACGATCTTTCTTTTATCATATAGATACCTTCAGAAAAATACGGGGAAAAAAGTTATCTCTTTCATTATCTCTCTCTTGTCTCCCTTTCACGCCATCATCACATATCCCTTTTTCTTTTTCGATTTTCTTTCCTGATACTCTTATGTATTGTTGATTTCTATCTCTATAATATACACTTTCATGTCGGCCTAATATTACTATTACTGGGAAAGGACATTGTTTTGAGCTGCACTTGATTTGGAAACCAGGACACTAAAAGATCATCTCCTTTACACACTCATACGCACATACACACGACATAATCGTCTTTTTACTCTTGTCATGCCATTTTGGAATCCTCGCAGCCCCCCACCTCATGCTGGTGCTATGAACAGCAACGTAAAGAAAGAAGAGCCTTCCTTTTGGTATCCAAGGTATTATAATGTTGTTGTTGTCAAGGAGACCGTACTACATGCCAACTACTATTGCTATTAGGAAACACGATTTATCTGCTGCTGCATGGGAAAACCAACCTATCATGTCGCAATCTGATCCTGTCGTCGAGATTAAATATACGTATTTGAAGGATCCACCACCCGCCCCAAAGAAAGAATAGTAGTCGATATGCATATGTCTCCTATATGTATAGACGTTGTAGACTAGATTATTACAATAACGTTCTACAAAGTTCATGAAATGTAACGTAGCATGTTCCACTACATGCAGACGACTTCTTATCTCTTTTTTTCTTCACTGCTAGCCATAACCATTTGAGTGCCTACTTGATATTGGGTGAAAAAAGCTAGCGGTATGGCGGGAACACATACACACACAGCAAGTTTGTTGATAAGGGGTATTGTTTGTTGCACATAACTTTGTCCTAAAAAGGGGCTCACAAAACTACAAGTACATATCATTCATGTCTCTCACCCTCTTTCTCTTTTCCCCCACTACAACATCAGCATCAACCTTTTATACGGTGTGAATCTGTAAGGGGTTATTGGAATTCAAATTCCAGTTATGGATCATATATCAAGAACGCCGTTATACCATCCCTATGGCGGGAAACATCTATGTCTGCCGACGATTCTCAACTTTTTCTTCTCAAAGAATCGAGCAATGTTTTATTTCGTGAAATTTGAGCACAGCAAATGATTCGTGATTGCAGATGATGATGGGTGGCATTGTTGTTTGATGACATGGATATTGCCACCTTGCCTATCTCAAATACTGATTCATCCAACGACAATCAATCATACCAATCTTTTTGTGCAGCCGTCCTATCCATATATCAGCCTTGTCACCATCCCCAACAAACATTTATCGGTGGGAGGGAAACTATAATCGTGGTTTGGGAACGATAGGGAAATGGTACACTAGCAATTATATGATCATCAACGACAATGATGGTGATACCATGACAGACGCAGGGACTTCAACAACTCGTACGGCGAATGATGCTAAACTCCAGTTTATCAAAAGACTACTTTCTTAGGGACATACTTATGGCACCTACAAAATATCACCTTTTAAGCCGCAAGTGGATCTATCAGTTGTTGATTTTCCATCACTATGCTTGACCACTTTATCAGTTCGAGCCATCATAACAACAATTCCCACGCCCGCTCACATATAAATAAGGCTGTTGTCACCAACACTATTACGCACCTTTTCTTTCTACTTATATGCATACCATCATCAATCAATGGCCCTTAGTAAGTCTCAAGGATGGTCTTTATGCGATCCCCAAAATGAGGGTACTCATGCATTCATCTATGTAGCTCACTTCATTGATCATTGGTGCCTAATGACACTTGGCTGTGTTCCGTGATGGATCCTTTGTGGTAGGTATACCTATCATTTATAGGTAAAAGGCAACCTCAGACTGATGGAAAATTTGGGACTCCTTTGTAGGTGACATAAGTCCACGCCTTTCTTTGCCTCAACCCATCCAAGGGTGCCATCCTTGCTGTCTGCGTAGGGCTCAACGACCAGAGGATCAGGATGGCGAAGAGGAACCTGTTTATGAAGGCCATAATTCTATCATGGATTATATGTTCAATTCCTTTCGCAGTGATTCGTGGACACAACACAGATCGAACATAGCATATTAAGGTGCTCATACTCAAACACACATCTTCAGAAACGAGCACCGACCGGTTGTAATGGAAGATGAATCATCGTCTTAGTGAAAAAGTGAGATCGAAAAGAATAATAAATGCTTCAGGTCTAGGCTTACCCATCGAGAATTGATCAGGTAACCCTAGATCAACCCCTTCACCAAATGTGTTATTGACCCAACTGTAACGATAGCATTCATTTGTTTGAGCAACGTTAGAGGCTATAGTGTTTCCTTTGTTGTTTTCAAGAGGTTTTCTTCAATCAACCGGAGCTCTTATTAATCTTCTTCTGAAAGAGCCTGCTGTGTTTTCTTTCTGCTTGCTCTTTTTTTTTGCGATGTAATCCTTAAAGTCGGTAGTCTTTCGATTGTGCATGATTTTGCAATAACCACATATTAGCCATTGTGGATACCTTGCAATGAATGAGAAGCTTGTTTACCTGATATTGATGAAAATGTGAATAAAGCGAGAGGGATTTGACCCGCGGCGTAGGCATACTGATTTTATTGCCCCCTTATAGTGTATGTAAGCATGGCCTATTCATGTACTCGTGCCATATTGTATTACATCTCACCCTTTCTTGAGCATAATGAATTAAGCTTGCAGTGAGCCAAGCAGTGTATGTAACAAGCTCGATGTTGGTCATCATCGCTCTCGAATTTAACGGTGTTACAAACGAACAAAAGGAACTTGATACGATGCTGTGAACCATGGCACTGGCTATGGGTTTTTGAAGGTATCCCGATCAAAGACGACATGATGGGAACAAAATAGAGATGTGTGGAATAAAAGCGTTGGACGACAACATCCATCTTGTTTATATTATTGCACGCTGGGTGTGGGTACTTCTGGGGACCACAAAGAATGATAAAATGTTTGTTGAAAATGGTGACGCACTGATAGATTGATGCTGGATCCTTGATGTGATCGATTGTGCATGCATAATTCAGGATCTGAGATAGCAAATTGTCGATTTCCATCATCCAACATGGTATCAATAACCCAAATTACTTGCTGTGCTCAAGTTCCCCGGAATAAAACGCTGTTTGAGGATGTATGTGTAAGCGTTCGTTTTAAAAGAGATGTCGCTGTGATCTCCATAGTCGATAAGCATCGTTCAATGGTAAACACGACGAAAACGGGAAAACAGCAAAATGCCATGAAAACACATCACGTGATCGACTTCCGAAGGTGTCGGATGATATTTTAGATTTGTAATGTTGCACATGCTGCGGTGCTGAGCAGCCTTTATAAAAGGCTGCTGCAACACCGAGAATAAATCTTTAGCTTTTGATCCGGTGAATCATAGTTCTTGTCTATATTGAGCGGGTAGTTGTAAAGAGGTGTTTACATCCCTGGCTACGGTGTTATACCGCCAGACGACGCAAAAGGATATACGACAATTGGTAGCTGATGAAGTTTCTTTCCACTTGCCTGCTGCTTCCTCTTCACCCTCCGTATCAAGTTTTTTCTCAAGGTCGTTTCTCCAACGCAAGCTGGTTTCTGTGCTCGTTGTGCGGTGTGCTCGTCTGGTTCTCTGTTGTTTGTCCTTCCTCTCCTCTCTGTGCAAAATCTACTATCCTTTGGTCTCGCTGCTTGGTCCTCTTTGTTTTCTCGTTTTTGCCTTTGTGCCGTCGTGAGCCCTGGCCGAGTAGCCAATAAGTGCTCTGTTTTCGTTCTTGCCCGTGTGCCGTCTTGCTTCGTGATCTGGACGTTAAACCTTCTTCGTGGTCTTGTCTTTTCGTTTCGTTTCTCTTTTGGTGCCCTGCTGTCGTTTCTATGGTGATTATGTACGAGGACGTACAACAGTTTGGAGGGAGGATAATGTCGGATGATATTTTAGATTTGTAATGTTGCACATGCTGCGGTGCTGAGCAGCCTTTATAAAAGGCTGCTGCGACACCGAGAATAAATCTTTAGCTTTTGATCCGGTGAATCATAGTTCTTGTCTATATTGAGCGGGTAGTTGTAAAGAGGTGTTTACATCCCTGGCTACGGTGTTATACCGCCAGACGACGCAAAAGGATATACGACAAAGGAAAACAAAAGATGTAAAGGACCGAATTCTCGGTGCTTTTCATATGATTCCAATGAGGTTCGAACTCATGCCCTCCTGTGTGTTAGACAGGTGTGATAACCAACTACACCATGGAATCATGTTTTCTTGCTTCTTGTTTTTTTATTCGGGCGCACATATATAAACCACAAAATTTCCATATAGAGAAGACAAAAAGTCGTTGTATGTTGATGAAAGTAGCACCATGATGTAGCGGAGTGGCCAAGGAGTATGATATTGAAGACGCCATCTTGTTTGGGAGGATCGTTGTGGAGCAATTTGGAGTAGAAGTAGCTGAATTTGCTTACGTAAACTTACGTAATCAAAAAGGGTCCTACCTGAACCCTGAACATATTAACCAATAGTTTTGGCGGATTCGGCTTCTAACGGTGAAACAGACCACATGTAATATAATAAAGGTAGTAGTTATGAGGCATCCATTGATGGTTTTTCAAAAACACCGATTTATTTGTCAATAAAGTATAACATTGTTGCTTGTCATGTGGACATAATAATATCCATAGTGTTTTACAACTTGTATTTTTTATTTCTAATATGTGGACATGGGAGGTTTTTTATACTTTAAATGATGGATGATGTCTAGATGTAGAATTGTGATTTGGGGATAACCAGGTGTGGATGCGAGGCTATGCTGGATCGTTGTGTAGACAGAAAAAAAAAAAAAGAAACCCGCTCATGCTTGCGCACAAAAATTCTTCCTCCCGACACACTTACCTCTTCACTATACCCGATCGCATCAACCATCGCAATGGGATCCGACAAGGCAGCAGACAGATCCGAGGCAAAGAAGAAGCATTCGAAAAAGGAATCGAAAAAGAAGGCAGCCAAAGAGTCAATCGAGGTATGCATTGGCTTGATCGATCACAGCTCGCGTCTGGTTGCATTGACACTTTACACTTATTCTAGGCTATTCATGAAGAATCGTCACCAAAGAAAGAGGTAAGTTGAAAAGTTGTTGTGTCGCATTGGCAACTCATGGGTTCATGTTGTAGAAAAAGAAGAGCAAAAAGAGCAACAAGGAGGATAAAGACATGGACAAGTCGACTAGCGTTGAAAAGAAGGAAGATCATGTAACTACTGAAAAGGTAAGTGTATATTGATGCTAGCATGATAAATGATATATTGATTGGATGGCGTATATACAGGCTGATCAGCAATCAAGCACGGATGACGCTGACAATGTCGACTCAACCACCGATAACAAGGCAAAGAAGAACAAGGTGATTATAAAGAAAGGGTGGTTAAAGAGGTGAGCTTATACTGATGGTAAGATAGGGAAAGAAGCGTAAAGCCAAGTCGCAACCAGAAACCACTGTCAAACGGGCTGCTACATCGGCACCAGGTGAGTGACCCCAGAGTAGGGGGGGGGGGGGGGGGGTTGTTGCGGGTGTATGTTAATCGAACGAAATATATTAGATGGTATAACCTACCTCCGTCAATTTCATTCTGACCGGGAGTCATGGAAATTCAACAAGGTGCATCAAACATGGCTACTCAAACACATGTATGATCTGGATACGGTAAGTGCTTCAATATAGTTCCCGGATTGAATCGGGTGCCCTAATATTGGATGATGCACGTAGATTGAGCAATCTGACTTTGACATCTTGGTGGAATACCTGAAAGGTCTCAAGGGAGCTGCAAGAGATGTAAGTGGCAAACCGGGGAATGATGATGATACGAAGGAGAGAGATAAGGTTTCAGAATGGTATAAATTAACCAATATCACATGAATAGCGAACATTGACACAGGCACAAGACATGATTCCTCCCGAAACAACTGATTTTGATCAACCTGAATTTGATGCAGAAGCCGCTCTCGCAGCTGTCGCTCCACAACCTGTTGCAGCACCAACACCAGCAAACGAAGAGAATGACACCCCTGTCGTCAAGCGTGCTCGTGCAGTAGCACACGCCTTGTCTTGTTGATCAGCAACCACATGTATACATACACACGCACACACATATACACACATATACACGCACACATGTCGCATATATTCAACATCGTTTTGTCAATATATTACTACTACAACCCATGAATCATGAATGCAATATGAAAGGACCACTTTAGTGATTCAGCAAAAAAGAGAAATGTATTAAAAGGATGCGCACGGATGTTGTTGCAACAACAGCTTGATCCCAGCCTTTGTACAACTTTGCACCGCCACCATAAGAATGGAATGCCAAGCCAAGCTGAGGCGTGTTTGTGATATTGTTGTTTATGTGGTCAGGTTCCAAGGGTTAAAAGGGAGGAGGAATACATGTGTGTGTGAGTGTGTGAAATTGGATATGAGGTGATGGTTGGCTATGTTGGGGGGAGGTTAGGCAGGGGTGGAACAGCAAGAGAGTATTGGTGTTTCCTGATGGCGTGGTACAAGAGGATTGCATGACATCTCGATGTAACCAGCTGCAGCAGCTCAGCGAATGACTCGGCGCCACAATACAATTTGTTTGTTGCGTGATTGGAAAAGAGAAAAGCAGCACTGCATTGAGTTATGATTAGAAACGACAAACGGCGTAGTCATTTTCATGGCCAACCAGTATTTTCTTTTATGCAAAAACGGAATAATCGGACCGGGCAAAACACCAAAAAGCCCATACGCAAATTAAGACAGGATGGTCATGCCGTCATCGACGTACATGAATACAACTCGATAATACGGCTGTGCCAACCTTTTTGGTTGTCGGAAGTTGATTCCCACCACCCCTTTTTTGGTTTGTATCTTTTTAATCACGGCATCTCGTTTCCTGTTCATTTGCCTCCCTCTTCTTCCTTACAATTCCCACCTTCTTTCTTTTCAAGTGCATATATCACTCGACAGCTTATACGCCACATCAACTTATCCTTATACACACAAGCACACACACACACGCACACACACAGCATCCGCCATTATTCGAGACATGACTACAACTATCAGTAAAAGTACAACCCCCGCAGCCGTAAAAGCATCCGGATCACCAGCCAAGAAGAAACAACGAAACAATGCTGCCAAGAAAAGTTCAGTTGCTACGGCATCACAGCAACCTGTTTTCCCAGCCAACCGTGACAATGTATCCATTGACCAGAATAAACCAGTATTTATGGCAGCCGCAGCTGCAGCCGCAGCTAACGATCTTGCTATGGTATTTCCATTCAGTGGTATGAATACCAGCAGCACGGAGCAACAATCATCGGCCTTTTCAGCTAAGCCGAAAGAAGTATCAGCAGGTCCCCCACGTCACGAGAACACGACATTGTTACCAATAGCAAGCTCACAAATGGCGACTGGTTCTCCCGCACCACCACCAACTGCAGGTCCGATTGCATGGCACCTGTTGTTATCGTACTATTATCAGCAACAGCTTTTGTTACCTCCTTTGGTTAAGGATGATGTATTTCTAGCAGCACCCTCTATAATCAATGACAATGAATCTGTCATTACAACCAACAGCAGCAATGATGATGGCAGCAACAGCAGTGCAACAGCAGCAGCAGCAGCCCCTAACTCAACTGTTGGGTGGGCCCCTACCCCTTGCTTGTCCCCCGTAACATCTCCTTCGGACTTTTTGTGCAACCACGAGCCGCTCTTTGACGGCATCGAGGATCTGCAGCAGCAACAGCAACAACATAAACACACACATAACAGCAACTATTTTGACGACAATGACGATACCCCAATCACCTCCAATATCACCAATGATGATCATCCTGCTTCTGAAACAAGTGATTCACCTGCAACACCACCGCCATTATTCGATTGGTACGATTTCAAGGACGACAACGATAATGCCGCACACATGCCTACTCCTTCGCCAACAGCTTCCGATCATGAATCCTGCAGTCTGTTTGGTGATGTCGATGAGCCACTTGATTTCGATGATGAAATCAGTAGCATATGCAGCGATGAAGATATCACTCGACGACGAGAATTGTCATTTGATGATGATGAAGAGGAAGATGAAGACGATGAAGACGATGAGGAGGATGATTATGCTCTACCATCATCAGGCACATCACTCAAACGAAAGCGATCCATGTTGAGTAGTGATGAGGAAGATGATGATGATGAAGGTGACCAAGGTATCATGGAGCATGTTGAAGAAGATCAAGAAGAATCGACCAAGGATAATATACCAGTATTACAACGTTTGCATCGTTTACGACTATCACCACCAGCTGCATCCAAACCAACAACAACTACGCGCAAAACACCCGTGAACCAGCAACGTAAGCAGAAACCCAAACCTGCTGCCAAGAGACGCACCAAGAGACATTCTGGTAGACGTGGTGCACGACCTAAGACTATTCCTGCTGCTGCTGTATATGATGATCTGGAAGATGAGCAAGATGGTGTACACCGCACAATCTTTGAGCGTTTGACGCATGCTGGTATTGATTGGTGTCGCTATTGTGGTACAACCGAAGGTGTAAATTGGCGTCCAGGTCCTTGGGGCAAACGCACCTTGTGCAAGTAAGTAATCACAATATGGATGATGAGTGATCCTTATATTAATCTCTGCCTTATAGCAAACACGGATGTGACTACAAGGGTTATGGTATTGCAAGCCGACTACCACGATTGGATCTGTCCGCATTTTCAAACGAGAAATTGGAAGATCGGCGACGACCGGTAGTGCAGCAATTTTGTGTTGTCTGTCAAAAACCAGAATCGACCAATGACAACAAATTGATCCCTTGTGAAGGTGGCTGTTCTCGTGCTTATCACCAACAATGTCGTATTCCTGCAATCACAACGGCTGCCTATCAAGATCAGCAATGGTGCTGCAGCACCGTTTGTCGTGAAAATCGCAAACGCAACAAGGTTGGGCCCTATGAAATGTGATTTTACTTTCCATGCTCGATTTTCTTTTTCTTTATGCACGGCACAAACAACATATTTCCCCTTATTTCATGGCATCACATACAACACAAACCCATTAAGCAGCATACATTACACACACTCACACACACAACACATGCAATTCAACTCCAGCACTTTTCATGATTCCCCCATCCACACACACACACGCACTACACACACAACATATATATCTGCATTGATTCCACATTTGCATCATTTTCCTTCTCTCTCTTGTTCATACACATGGATCATATATATATCACGTATATCTTAGTGGACCCTTTTTTTTCTTTTGTATAGCGTATTAGAATGATACTTCTTTTTTTCCCTCACACATTCTGTCATGTCACATGGTTCCAGTAAATGTAAACGCCGCTGTCCTCCCATCAATCCCCCCAATAAACAAAGCAGCATGTAACACTAGTATTTTGCAGTTGATTCACTTTTTTACAAGGAGACCAAAAAGACGACAACGATGGAGGATATCGTTGCAAGGTATGTGTTTTCAAGACAGAATTTGAATCGATCCAAAAAAGTGAAGCGTGTGCACAAAAAGGGCCGCCACATTCCATGCTGAACAATCACCTGGTATATCTTTTTTCTTTCTATCGTTGTTTTTTTTTTCTCCAAGGCGACCACGATGCGATCACGTTTGCTTCTATCTGGTAACAAAGAAAGAGGGAGTGTATAAAGGCAAGGATCACGAGAACCAATAGGATTTACGTTTTGTATAGGCATAGCATGGATGCTACTCTTGTTTATTACACATGGGGTGCGGGCTGACTCTGGTATAACAAAAATGGGGGATGAGGCGTGTGTTGGTTGTACTACATGGATCAGCTCACATGTGCATATGTAATATACTCTGGCAGATACCATGTTGTTGCCTATCTGGAACCATCCAACAAATGCACCCAGTGCAAGCGGTACCAATAATCCTGCCCCTCAAGCAACTGCATGTGCGCATCAAGGCCATATTGCAATGACTTATGTGAGTTAGACCGCCATGATCATTGAATAATGTGATTGACGTAGTAGTATATTAGAACGAGGGACCTAGCGATGTCACTGCCAAGGTATTGAATGGACTCAAGGCTGGTCAAGCCAAAGCAAGCTTTTTCGTCAATGCTACCTGGTAAGAAAAGTTCGATGTACCTGCTATTCTTTATAACTGACACCATCAAAAGGTTGTACACCCAGCAATACGCCATGATTTTGCAACGTGCATACAACGACGGTCATTTGATCGGCATGACATATCGAGCACCTGGTGATTCATCTGAAGGACTTACTGACCAACAGATCCGTGATGATGTTACCAACACGGCCAAGGTGATCGAGACATTGATTGGCGTTGCGCCCAAATATATCCGTTTGCATTACTCGCAACCCGAAGACACCCGTTTGGAAAATATTGTGCGCGATATGGGCTACACACTTATCTACTATAACCTTGATACACAAGATTACAACTACAAGAACAATCCTAAGGGACTTGCCGAGTTATATAAATCGACCTTTGAAAAGCAGCTCGATACATATGACTCCAAGGGATCCTTCATTTCAGTGCAATATGATATCCCTGATACCGGATCATGGCAAGCCATCTACGATACCATCAACGAAATTGATAAAGCTGGTTACACAATGGTGCGCTTGGATGGATGTCTCAATGATAAGAAGCCATACAAGAAATGTAAGTATGGGGTCGGAATGGAAATTGATGAGGTCGCTCATGCGCATGATAATTTCACAGCTGCTACATCAAAGGAATTCGTCAGCGACAAGCATTCATTGGGTGCATCGAGTTACAAGCAAGGTCAAAAGATGGTTGATGAACCACCCCAAGTGACGAGTGACAAAAAGTCCGATGATGCCGTGAATGAGGATAAGGAACTGCAGGAGAATGAAGCTGTTTCTTGGTCCTCCTGGTCAAGCTGGATCAGCACGGCATGCTTTGCTATCATTATGTGCCTTTTGGCTTAATCACCATTATCTACGTATTATTTATTCTAATAAAGAACAAGGAGCACAACAATCAAATATAAATGGAATGGGTTCAAGAGTCTATAAGAACCACCACTAGGCCTTGGAAGGTGCTTGCTAACCGCTTTCACATCAGGTAATCCATCCATCAGCCATATTGGGTTGGCACGTTATAGAAGCATTCACCTGGATCTCCACGTAACTTGCCAAGCGTATAAAAAAGCAAGCTCCTCCATGTAGCTGCAAAGCTATTTGATTGTGTTCTCTGAATTAATCACGTTGCATCATGTCGAGATCGACTACCGCAAAAACTCGTGACACCCGTGAAAAGTATTGTTTCCAAAGGTATGTATTGATATACTTGTTCTTCGTCTATACTATCGACAAGGCCATATACATCACCAAAAATTATGCTATCGAATACAGCCTTTGTTCAAGACACAATGAATCAATCCCCTTTCTCTCGCCTCTCCTTTTCCTTTATCACAGCATTTACAAGTGGATATAGAACATTCCTCATACATCTTTCTCTAATACATGGGAAGGTCCAACTCAAGTTTCTGCCCTTTTTGGGCGTGCATTGTGCAAAAGTGGATGGACTGAAGTGGCACTTCATGCGTGATGGCGACTTATATGCAGCTGGATTGATGACGATGGTAGTACATGGTTGACAGGTTGCACAAAGAGTGATGCTGATGGCTGCCATGGAGCAGCGTATAAAGTACGATAATTGGGTGCATCAAGCACAGCGGTCAAGTTGACAATGGATACACTTATATATCCAATATCTTCCATCCCATATACCAAACCAATATCCATATCCATATCCATATCCATAATTCATATCCATATCCACAGAAATTCGTATGTATTGAATCAAGTTGCTACACGTAGATAAAGCTGCTTCTATACAATGGCTATCTGCTGTCCACATAAGAAAGGCTGCAAGGCATGCTGCTGCAAGTAAAGAACGTTGTTTGAGATAATGGTGTAAAGGACACGCTATATAGCAACTGCTGCTACTTTTGGTCGCGGCAGAGGAGTGTGCAAGAGCGTGTGTTGTAGAGTGACAAGATTGTGAACGCTGTTTGAGACAATGGAGAATAGACAATGCTCATGGCAACTGCTGGAATGAATGCTGTTATACTCGGTCGTGGTAGAGGAGTGCACAAGAGGACGTGCACACGCCATGCAGTTACCATTCAGGCAAAGACAATCGGATCAAGGCAGTTGTAGGCTTGACATGATGGGTTGAAGTAGTGCAATCGTTCGCAGGTTGTAGTTGTACTTGAATGCGGCAACAGTTGAGAATGGAAGCGGGAAGAGACAAGAAGCTGAGAGTGGAAGAAGTGGGAAATTTATAAGAGGCCAGGCACTGCCCTACAAATCCATGCACATCATAATTAATCCATGACCTTGATTGCCTCTCTCGAACCTGAAACTTTCACACAAGATGCTCTTCGGCATGCTGATCAACTTTGTCTTAATAAAGAACACACACTTCATTTAAAAATTTTGAATGGGAGAGCATAATGTGGGGTTTACTATGATAGCGGGAAATTGGGAAAGCGCCGGATTTATGAAAAAGTCAGTTAGTATGTAGTATCTTGGGATTCCCCATTTCGCACTTGAAACTTGGTCAGAAGATTCGCTGGGTCATTCTGATCATTCCATTCATTTAAAAATCGCAGGCTTCACTATAAAAGTTTTGAATGCGGGCGACCCAAAATGTAGGATGGACGATGACAAAAGTAAGGTCGACGCTCCCTAAGCCCGAGATCGCCCATCTCGCCCCTGAAACTTTCATGCAAGGTACTTTCGACCGCGATGAGCAATTTAGACCTCATAAAGATGCCACGCTTCATTATGAAGATTTTGAATGGCAGCGTCCAAATGTATGGACGGGAACATACATAAGATGGATGGCCCGCGCCCGCCGATATTGGCCATCCCCAACATGAAACTTGGTCAGAAGGTGCTCTCGGCCACGCTGATCAACTTTGTTCTCATAAAGACGCCACACTTCATTATGACAATTTGAAGAAGCAGCCACCTTTATGTTTTTCATATGCTGAAAAGCATGATGCTATATGACAAGTGGTGTTTATTCATTGCAAAGTTTCATGCAAATGAGCTGTGTTGCACAAGCACGCCCATGCGCATCATCCGCTCTATCAGGGTTAAGGTACTTCGCAATGAACAAACACCACTTGTCATATAGCATCATGCTTACAGCATATGTAAAACATAAAGATGTTCATAACTAAAAATTCTACAATGAAACGTGGGGTCTGCAATCGAACGAAGTTGCGCGGCTGGGTGAAGCGCACTTTGTGTGCAAGTTTCACGATCGTCGTGGCCAATCTCACATTCACCCAATGTCACCACCAGCCTCATCAAAAAAAATTCAAGAGGTCGACCCTCGGATCCAGTTTGGCTGGTGGCGACATTGCGAAATCTCGGATTGGCCACTACGATCGTGAAACTTCTACACATGATACTTTCGACCCCGACGAGCAACTTTGCTCTATGAAAGACCTCAAGTTTCATTGTAAAGTTTAGAGTTGTAGGGTGTTTTATGTTTTACATGCATGCTATAGGACAAGTGGTCTTTGTTCATTGTTAAGTAGCTTGACCCTGATAGTGCAAAAGATGCAGAGGAATTCATGTAATATAACTCAGAGGGGCAGGGCTAAAAGGGTTCTTATTGGTGGAGAGTGCATGACAGACAATCCCTAAATAGTAAGGTACCCCCCTATGACAGTATGGTTAACGAGCCAAAAATGATCAATGCATCCAAGACTACGAGCGGTAGTGGTGTTGTTTGTCTCCAGGGTTCGTTTTCATATAAGGTATACATACAAGGTAGCTCATGCTGGTAGTGCCATTGCCATAATAGGTAAGCATTTTGATTTATGTACTTGTGCCACAGAGCTCATCTTTCTTAACCGTAATGATTTATGTAAGCTTACAATGGACCAATCTTCTGTAACAAGCAGTGTTGTTGGATACCATTACTATGAATTTATTATCATTGAAAATACAAGCGTCTATTTGAACATGTATATATTCGTTATTGACACTACCCATTGACTAATCAGCATATGAACAAGGAAGCTTTTTTAATGAATGTAATTTGACAAGAGGAGCAAAAGCGTCTCGATACAATGATGTAAGTAATCCTATCTCGCCTTTCGGTCTTCAAATTTCTATCCTTCGTTTCATTCCATATGCCAACCAGTGGATCACAGAGAATCAGCAGGTATCATTGCGTCATTGTATTCTTTGTTGCTGCCGCCAGAGGTATCTTCATCCATGATTGTAGAAGTAGCTGTTGCATGCATTGACTTGAGTGTTGCAATATCATCCACGGTGGTAAACCCTCTTTCGTCAAAGATATAAGGACCCCTTGTCCATGCCATCCAATCCATCATCATCCTCAACCGTATACACATGGTACAATTCATCGCTCCTGCTGACGACGCGCCAAGTAGCCAACGCAACATTCCAGGATTCCACATTACTCCACTTGATTGCATCCATCCATCCCTCCATAACCATAGCAAGCCCAACAAGAAAGAGCCTCTGTGATCGCTGCTGATATGCTTCCTTTTCCATCCGGCTGTTGGTCTATCTCGTTCTTAGTCATTTTCATTGCAGCTCTGCCAGGCGAAGAGTGCTTGTATTGCTGGGTACTTGATAGCTTATATGGGGTCATTCACTGGAAATCGTATGTATTGAAGCACGTTGCTACACGTAAATAAAGCTGCCTCCATACAATGGCGGACAGCAGGAAGACGCGGCTGTAAGGCAGGTTGCTGCAAGTAACTTGAGACGATGGAGTAGCAACTGTTGTTACGTTGGTCGTGCAGAGGAGAGTGCAAGAGCGTGTGTTGTAGTAGAGAGAACGCTGTTTGAGACAATGGAGTGAAGGCCTTGCTACTGGTAGAAGAGGGACGAGAAGGTTGTGTACGCGCCATGGAACTTGCCATTCAGCCAAAGACCATCGGATCAAGACAGTTGTAGGATTGACATGATCGGTTGAAGCAGGACAATTGTTCGCAGGTTGTAGTTGTACTTGAATGCATCAACGGTTGAGATTGGGAGGAAGAGGCAGGATCCAGGGAGTGGAAGAGCTGAAAATTAAATGTCAGGCACTGACATACATCATACACACACACTGAAATCAACCCATGACGTCGAGATTGCCTACCTCGAACTTGAAACTTTCACACAAGATGCTTCTGGACATGCTGATCAACTTTCTATTAATAAAGAACCCATGCTTCATTTGAAAATTTTGAATGGGAGGACGTAATGTGGGGTTTACTATGATCGACGGAAATTCCGGACCCGCCCGGATTCATTGAAATGCCAAACAGTATGCATAATCTTGGGATTCCTCATTTTGAACTTGAAACTTGGTAAGCAGGTTCTCTGAGTCATGCTGATCAACTCCATTCATTTAAAAACCGCACGTTTCATTGTGGTGTTTTATGAATCCGGCGGTCCAAATATAAGGAGAGATGATGGACAGACGGAACGCGAGTAGGGTGCATAGCGGACACCCCCGCGGTTGTCCACCTCCATCGCTAAAGTTGGTCAGGCCGTGGGCTTCGACATGCTGATCAACTCCATTCAAATAAAAGTCGCAGGCTTCATTGTGAGAAATAAAATGGGAGCGTCGGATGATAAACAGATGGGTACATATGGAGTGTGGACGGCCCCATCACCTTGAGATTGCCCATTTCGAACCTGAAAGTTTCACACAAGATGCTTTTGGGCATGCTGATCAATTTTGTCATAATAAAGTCTCTACGCTTCATTACGAAAATTTTGAATGGAAGGGTATTAATGTAGGAGAGACTATGGTGAACGATGGGAAATTAATAAATATGACACTGAGCTCGTCTGTTCGCTGCCGTGGACATTGCTCTAGGGCAGCTTGTTATAGATGTAGTCACCTATTATCAAGATATGCTGGGTGAGCCTAAAGGTATAAACTGAATGGATTACATGCTCCTATAAGCACGCAGCTATGAAGCAAGGGATGATGATTCAGAATGAGGATGACTCTGAAGGCGACCATCAAAGCATGGACGAACCTCATCGGTGGTGGATAAATCACCCCACAGTCAACAACAGGGCACAGCATCACAACAAGGCCACATGAAGACGCTATCCCAACAACTACAAGTTATCGATCCATGGTCGATTGTAACGAGGCCTAAGAACGCGAATCATAATAAGCGACATAGACTGTCAACCCCATCAAGGTAGGCACGTTAATTATATAACATCATGGTAAGACCTTTATTCCAAGAACGCGTTTATATAGGTACTCGTATAGTAACTTATCTACTTGGACGAAGCCAAGGCACCCATAGGATCATAGGCAGGAAGAACAGTGGGCTCGGTATCCAACAACGACACCAATTTGCGTGGCACATATGACTTTTCGAGGACAACCTATGAATAAAAAATGTATTGGTATAACGTCATTGGGATCATTTGCATTAAAAATGTGAAACAAACCTGATACACGAATTCTGAAAACCACTCATCCGTCATGATCCAGAAGCCTTTATCACCTGTTGAATCGCCCCACGAGTTCTCCACACGCCAGCGGATTGGCTTGCCAGCATCATCAAGGTCAACGCCCGAAAACATCATGGCATGTGTCATGAGACTTTCGCCATACAGCAAACGCTCTTTCTTGGACATGCCAAATTCGGTGTTGAAAGCGAGAGCATAGTCGTAGATCTTGGTATTCATGACAGCCAATGGGTTATTAGAGAATTGACCTGTAACATTACATGATGTAATGTATCATGCAGCCATGAGCATATGTTTCACGTTGATCACCCAAATGGGCAACATGCATTCACTTACCCACGTCGCATCCAAACCATACAGGCTTGCCAGACTTCAACGTATTGATGGCCAAAGTCTTCATGGTTTCAACAGCGGTGTTCACATAGCGAATAGGCTGTCCTCCTACAACATTGCCCAAACGATCCACTGTATAAAGGGCGTCATATTTGTTTCTAGGGTCATTGATCAATGACATGGTATCAGCAATCTATACATTCATATCATTAGCAATCTTGGATAATAAACTCTGATTATGATAAATGAGCTTACGGGGTATTTGACAATGTCCTTGAAGAACTTGGTAGGTGTGAGATTCTTGATGCCAATGTATTTACCATTCTTGTCATGGATTTCCCAATCAAAGGTGGATGGTGGTTCGCCCAAAGAAATAACCATGATGCGATAAATTTCTTGCATCATTTGCTCCTTGAGTAAACGCACAGATGCCTCTGAAGCATCTTGTTCAGCCAAATGTTCACGGATCTGCACAGCAAATTCACGCAACTTGACAGTGACCAACCAATTGAGACGGCGGGAATTGGATGAAGAATATGTTTCAGGATACACGGATTTGGGCACCACGCCGTATTTTTGTACGATCGATACAAACATATCCCATTGTCCACCATCACCCACGGGTGACGACAACAAGTATTGCACAACGCGATCATTCACATCCTTATCAGCAAGGTCAATCATGTTCTCCAAGAACCAGTTGGCCTTTTCTAATTTGTCTATTCGTTCGGAGTGAGTATCATGAGAGCTTATCAGATGGGCGTATCCGCATATCCCCTATCATCACACGACACCCAACACCATCATACCATAGAAAAATAGGTAGCTCTGGGACAACTCGAAATCATCATCAAGCTTGTACTTTTCAATAACAGCCAATCTTAGCACATTGGTACCAGCAAACAACCAGCAACGACCCGAAGAGCGTTGGTTTGTGATTTTGCCTTCCACATCAATCTTGACGTTGAACACATGGTTGGCCTTGATAGCTTCACTACGGTTGACCAATACGTTGGTAGGATCGTTGCCAACGACTGCATTCAATGCAAGGCGGTTCTTATTATCATCCCAAAAATCCTTAGAATAGCGTTCCAGGCTATCGGAAGAAATAGGTGCATAGCTTGCATGGATCTTTTCGATTTGTTCCTTGTCCAACGAAAGTTTGGCAAGCGACTTGGACAATTGTTGCTGGGAGATACGAGAAGAGGTGGCAGCTGACGTCATTTCTGCTGCTGCAGCTGAGCGCTTTTCATCATAATGTGAGCTTGCTTTGGATTGTTCAGCACCCATATTGAATAATGTTGTATGTACGTGTGTGTGTGTGTGTGAAAAAAGTGAAAAGAGAAGAAAGAGAAAAAAGTGAGGGATTCTTCCCCACGTCCCACTCATCCTCATCACGTCTTATCCGACACAAACAACGACAGCCGATAATGTAGGTCACACGACCTGGTGCGGGGAAATAATGTATTAAGTCAAGTGCAGAGCGGATAATGATGCTGGAGGAGGAGAGAGAAAAAAAAGCGACGTATATGGTAAAAAGTGCCACAATCAGGGCTTTGATGAGAAGCAACCAAAGCAGGTATTGATCATACTAGAGAAAGATAATGGGGATGATAAGGATGCTTCTTGTGATGATCGATGCGTTGTTGTTGCTTGGGTATCCATATAATAATCTTCTTGGGTAATGCTGCTACCATCGTCGTCACTATCGTTCACCTCGCCGTTACAAGAATGAGGTGCCATACCACGGTCACGCAATATTTGATGTGTCCACAAAAGATATAAGCCTTCTTCGTTATCATTCTCACTAATGGTCGTGTGGGGTGGTGTGGAAGGGACACTGTGGTCAGATGGCACCATCATTGGATCTACCTCTTGAATATAGCAAGTCATTGTGTCAACAGGGACAAGCGGGATAAGGATTAACCACCATTGTATTACCTGATCCCCATGCTGTGCTCATAAATGAGCCATAAGCCTTTGGTAAAGATAACCGCAATCCATCGACTACATTCATAAGAGAATACCATCAGCATGTTAATTGAGTGATGCCGATTCAATTCCGCGTCGTCGGATAAATGGATAATGTCAATTACCTTGAGAAGCTGCTGATGAGGATGGTGCTGGAGTAGGAGGTCGTTGTTGTTGCTGATGATGATGATGATGGGTGAATTGCTGTTTATATTATTATTATTAATTGACATCCATTGGTAACCAGCAACCCGATTTGCAGTATGTATGAAAAGTAGAGCTTACCTTATCATCCATTGGTATATAGGCGTGAGTGAGTGTTGAAAATAAACGAGGGAGGAGTTTTTATAGCGTCAAGTGCAAGGAAAAGAGAAGAGAGTGGAAAAAAGAAAGCACAAAGGTCGGTGTGAGTTATAAAAGTAGTGTGTGCGTATGCAGTAATGGCACAGCTAATCGGGGTCAATTTTATTTTACAACAGATCAAAGGCGGTAGATGCGAATGGCGTTTGTGACAAAGAGCTTTTCCTTATCCTGTGAAGACCAATCATGGACAATTTCCGCTAGAATCTCGAGCCATTTGCTCCACCGTGTTCCATTTTCGCACACAGGCCAGTCGCCACCAAACATAAGTCGATCGATACCAAATGCCTTGCGTGCTACTTCCACAAATGGCGCAAGTTGCTTCGCAGTGGGAGTGGATGTTTCTGTGACTAGACCAGACACTTTACAGCTGACATTCGGAAATTGTGCTAAGGCCATCATGTTATCCTGCCAGAAGGTGAAGGCTGGTTCGCCCGGATGACTGTCACAGGGAGGTTTGGCCATGTGGTCGAGCACAAACGTAATCTCGGGACACTGCCGTACCAACTGAATTAGAGGAGGAAATTGAGCAGGACTTTCATTGCAGTTGATATTCAAGTCAAAGCTCAAATTATATTCACCCAATGCCTTAACGCCTTCCACAAAGGGTGGTTGAGCTACCCTTTCAGGATCAAGTGATGGATCTTGGATTAGATAACGTACACCCCGTAGTCGCTGAGAAGGTACAAGCTGTGTAAGCAACCGCAAATAGTGTCGTACAGGCTGACCTTGGTCTACGGGTGCATAAGCTACAATGCCGGCAATACCACCAAATGCAGCTGTACTTGTTTTGTTGAGTCTTTCAGCATATTGGGCGATCCAATCTGCTTCCACTAATCCTTGTCGAGGATCCACATCCGTTTCCACATACACAGCACCTTGTACTTGAACGCCTTTAGGGATTTCCCTGCTGTATTTTTCACCATCACGGCGCTCGTTAAAGTGCGGAGCACTTGATAACCATGGCACACTGACCCTTTCAGGATCCCAAAAATGGACATGAGTGTCGATCACTTGGCAAGGTGTGTTGATCTGGACCATAGTTTGTTGTTGTTGTTTGTGTGAGAGCAGGGGAAAGAAGAAAAAGAAGCTGTTTAAAGGAGAAAGGGGTGGAATCTCGGTTAAAGTACAAGTAGGGATTTTCTCCGAGTTGTCAATGCGTGGGAAGCCCAATCATATCGTATGTTGTGGTGATGGTGCAGCAATGGTGACGCTGCCCTGACACATGGCATGCAATAGTAATATTATACGTGTTATATGCTGATTTATTGGCGTAGAAAAGAAGATGTAATAATATTACTGTGATAGAATAATATTTTATTGGTGGGTGAGGGTGGGATCAATGAAGAGCTACTACTATGATGATGATGATGATGATGATAATGATAATGTCGGCTACTGCCATTTTGAGTTTAATGACTAGTATGTTCCAACCTTACAAGATGGCTGTGCAACAACCAGCCAATAGGTTCATTGTATTCGCGTATGGGTGAGTGTCTCTTTGTTCTGTTTCTTTGTCGAGGGATATCGAGGACAAAGGCTATGCGGGCTTTTTACTGCTTCCCCTTTCATGCAGCCAGGAGTTTCTCTTTGCTTTACGCAAACCTCCTTTGTCAACCATGACATCGCCACCCTTTCGTATAATCAAGACGTACACTCCTCGGCCCTTGGGTAAGGCTGGTGCAATGTCCCATGTCTTTACAAGAAACACCAATCCTGCCGAATTCCATCGTCATGTGCTTCAGGCCCAAAACGCTTTCTCCGTTTGCAAGTTCCAGCAATCCATCAACCACTACAACAATGCCATTCAGGAATTGAGCGTCAACCTTGCGACCACAGCCTTACTTCAGCGTGCTACCATACATGAGATAGCTGGATCATACAGTAACGCCTTGGAGGACGCAAAGTCAGTTATAGCGATCGACAGCACCTTGCCTGATGGATATTTATCAGCCTGCAACACGCTATTGCTTGAAAACAAGTACCGGGATGCTTTACTCCTTAGTCGAGAAGGATGTCAAAAGGCAGATTGGGATCATCCACAATACGAAGCTTTGGTCGAACTGGAAAAGAGCATTTCACGCGAAGTCCACAAGCAAAACCGGTGGCTCATGAACAAGCTTCCCTTTGATGTCGTTGAAAATGTCTTGAGGATGCTTCCACTACTCAGTCGCATTCAACTATCACTCTCTTGCATGGATTGGAATGAGCTCCTTCGTGAATGGACCGGCATGTGGCATGATATACGGATCAGTCATTGTGTCTCTCGTTCTTTATCCCAATTCCTGGATTGTGTTGTCGATTCTCAAGTGCGCACTCTTATCATTGATGTGGAGATTCTCGATAAATTGCAGTCGATATGCTTACACGCTGCTACTCATTGGAAGAAGCTTGAATCATTAGGTATGGCCTTGGGTAATGGATCATATCATCGTCATCAGTATTACTGACAACATTATTTACTAGAGCTACATTACTTCACACAACGCCAACTCGTATTCCCAATCATTGAATCCAACGGTTCTACTCTTCGACATATTCGTTTCAAGGATACACGAGGTATCAAATGGGCTGTTGAACCGATCCAGTACATTCTCAAGACATGTCCCAACCTCAAGTCATTGGAATGCGCACGTGATGAATATGCCGCCATTTGTCCACGCATGGTCGCACAGCCATTGCACTTTGACACACCATTGAAGATCACCTCGCTAAGAATTACCCGTACAACCTTAGCCGATTATCTTGACAAGTTGCTGCCTTGGTGTCCTGATCTACAGCATATTGTTCTCGATGCTCATGATCATGATAAGCCTCAGCGAGTGGAGATTCTCGATCACGTTTACGTTCATTGTCCCAAGCTGGTGTCACTCTTTTACAGTGGTTCTGGATGCTATTCTTATAAGAAGCAAGGTGGTCATGAGTATTACAATCAGCGTGCCGCTACTGATGATGGGCAGTATGGATTACGGTGCCTTGTTTATATTGCTGGTACAACCAATGAGAGCTACAAGGCGGATAAGCAGATTATCAGATTCCTGGAAAGAAGCGAGAATACTTTGGAGAAACTTCATTTGGCACTGGGTTGTCAAGCAGGTGGACATCGATTGCTATACAACTACAATCCTTCCGGTCTTGAAGTTATACAGCATGCTACGAATCTCTCATTTCCTCAGTTGCAAGACTTGACGGTCTATGAACCACCCAATCGTTTCATCCAGCCATTCAACAATTATCAACATGGACGACAACGAGGACCCAATACAAACGTGCCATCCATACCACCCACTCGTGCAATGGCGTATCTTGGCTCCAAAGACATGTGCAAGCTACTAGATGGAGCACCAGATTTGGCAAAGTTGTGCATTCGATCGGATACATTGATCACTGATATGGTATTGGAAAAGCTTGCCGAATTGAAGCAGCTACGACATGTGAATCTGGGTTATGCTACCGAATCCATGAGGGAAAGCATTTACTATCCTAGTGGTCATTCCAGCATGTATCCGCTCCCAAGCTATCTGCAACTCGATACACCCTACAGAACCGTTGGTCCTAACGAGCCAAGTTTCTCGACGCAAGCAATGATGGCATTTGTGGAGAATTGCAACAAGGTGGAAGAGTTGATATTGAGCAACTTTTCGGGTCGAATGGATGATGATCTATTGTATGCTCTCACTCACAGCAAGAGTAGTATTTGGCGACTCGTATTGGGAGCTCCTTATGAATTCACTACCCGAGCCCTGATCCGCTTTGGACAACAAATGCAAGATTCGGTATTGACACACTTGACAATATTTGGCATGGATCATGAGCTGCATCGTCGACGTGCTCGAATCGGCAACATTATGGCACTCACAGGACTCAAACATCTCATACAACTACGCCTTTCGCTCATCAATAGCACAGGCTTCAAATCATGCAAACCCATCCTCGCCCGATTCATCCTAGCTTCATACAACACATCACGCCTAACCGTCATATTCCAAAACAATGCTTCCATTGAACTGACTGGTGAATACAAACGCATGGCACTTGCTCAACAAGAATGCAACCAAGATCAAAAAGACGACATGATGGACGAGGATATGGAAAAATCATTGTCACCAGCACAAACTCCCCAATTTCATATTGAACATGTCGGTCGTTGGATGACCACTTATGAGCTATTCACATTGAATGCAAGTTCCCTCCACGAACAAGATATCTGAACATAGCATACCATACCATTTATCACTTCATTATCATTCCCTTGCTTTGCTATTACACTAAAAATTGCTGTTCGAATAAAATTAATATTGATCAAAAGGAATCATCAACCAGCTGCACTCAATGTAATATAACAGGAACCATTGACGATAGATCATCCAGAAAACAAAGGGTTTGAAATAAATAGGTTATGATTTATTGCCTTGCTGATAAGATAATTGACCAATATATATTCCTTCAACAGCCAGAAGGGGTGATCCAAAAAGTCACGTGACTCAAAAACAGAAATCAAGAAAAAGGATCCACAACTCATTACAAGCTGTCATCAACTAATCGAGGCTACCAGGGGTCGAACCTGGAATCTCCTGATTCGTAGTCAGGCGCCTTATCCATTTGGCCATAGCCCCTCGAGTTATTTTTTGATTTTGGATGTACATGATAGACCACAAAATTTCCATATAACGCAATGGGACGTTGTTTAGTATTGTTGGATAGAGCACAAGACGCTGGATGTGGTGGTGGAAACGAGAAAATATTTGGGGAGATGTGGAGATAGTAATTTGGAGTTTAGAATGTGATAGGATTTTTATTTGAGAGTGATTCAAGGCCAGCAGCAGCTCCACTAGCAATGAGATAATGAGCGATGTAAGTGCATTCTATCTTTGCTTGGATTGTCATTCCCATCTTCAGCGTGTGTATCATATGTTATGTGTATATCTATGTAGCATACCGTGTAGCTCCATCAAATGACTGATTTATTGACACCCTTCAGGGCATCTAAATGCATGTATGCATGTATGTAAGTGCAAGTTTACATTACAAGACGCATGAACCGTCGTATATAATCAAAGGAAATACTTGAACATCAATATAAATTCATGCAGTAAGATATGTGTTTATTTAAGAGGAATGAGACAAATATAGCTGGCTGTCTATAGCATGTTACACTATGGTGTCAGTGTTACCGACGCGAGAAAGGGAATTCACTCCTCGGCTTTCTTTTGCACACCAATCCATATACACACACCATGGGGGACGACACAAGTTTTGGCAATAGGCATAGACGTGCTGCTTATAATCCTCTTCGACCTTATTGCCCACCCATTCGACATCAACTCCACAACTACACCTCGATTGCTTCAGACGATGCTACGACCGACATTGTATTGACCGAGGATCTCGGCGAGGATCACGCTGTCTTGCAAGAAATGACCACGAGCAGCTTGAGCTTGGCAGCCTACAAATACCTAATGACCGTGATCAACAACCCCTTGGACGTGGCAACAACATTGCTGCAAGTTCAATATGCACCTCATACAAGTGTGGAAGTTATTGCTTCTCACGAAAGTATTGTAAGTGTTTGGGAAATAATTGATTGGATGGCTGGTTGACAGTAAACTTGGTTGACAGCAGCAGCAGCAGCAGCAGCAGCAGCCTCAACAACAACAACCAACAACCCCTGATGCATCATCGTCTTCTTCAAGCGAGGATGAAGATGGATTCTTTGCACGACCCAAGCCTATCGATAGAAAAAGAAGATCCATAAAGTCGCAGCGTCGTCGATCGAGTCAGCAGTTGAATATACCACGTAGTGTCTATGATGATAGCAGGCGACCTGAATACCAAATGGCCCCCATCGAAGAAGGAGGCATTACCAAGGTGCTTCAACGTATCACACAGCAAAAGGGTGAAGGATGGATGGCGCTTTTCAAAGGTAAGGAGAGAAGAAGAGGATATTAGGAGAATCGACATTAACTGGTTTCCAGGCCAACGTCTTGCATGGATACACGACCTATTGTGGGGAATCATGCAACCAGGATTACGTGCATTCCTCAATGATACATTTGGTTTATATGACGACTCAGTGGCTGTGGATAAGATTTGGCCGAATGTGATTACCTCCGTTGTCAGTCATATTGTCGTGGGTGTATTGTTGAGTCCTCTGGAGATTATACGCACTAGGTAAGATATGGAGTTGAAAGTAGCGCTTTGCAATCATCATCTAATATGATCCCATTAGACTTTTAGTACAATCCAGTTCTCGCAGCAAATACAAGAGTATTTTTGGTGCACTGAAGGATCTTTACAAGGAGCATGGCAGCATACGCAACGTTTATGTTTCCAATAATCTTATTCCCACCGTCGTCTATCACGCTGTTCGACCACTTATTGCCAGCACCATACCAGCCACCATTGATCGCAAGCTGGGCGTCTCTGCGACTGATTCGCCTATCCTTTACGGTACTGCAGAGTTATCGTTGCGTTTGTTGGGATTGTTGGTGGTATTCCCCATTGAAACCATCCGAAAGCGACTTCAATGTCAGACACCCGACTTTGATACCATGGTTGCTTTACGACCGATACCCTATTCAGGCATGTTGGATGCAATGTATAGAATTATGAAGGAAGAAGGGGCCAAGCAAAGACGCGATATACCGATCAAATCGGGTGCATTGACTGACAGCAGTGATACGGATGAAGACGATTTCCTGCCAGCAAAACGTAACACAAAGGCTACCACACCTACGAGTGCATGGGGTATTCGTGGCCTGTATCGAGGTTTGAGTATTCAAGTAGCAGCAACGAGTGCTGATTTTATTCTACGTGTGATTGATGGTAGGTACAGTCAATGTCTATCCAAGTTATAACATGTCAAGTCTAATGATTGAATAGGGAGTGATTGGAACGATTTAGCATGAATTAGATAGACACGCACACACACACACAGAGAGAGATAATAAAAGGAAATGGCCTGGGTTACGCCCTTTTTGTTTCATTCATTCTCTTTTCCCACTTTACTATTACTACTACTATGCGTATCGTATACTCAGCCCTGGTTGCATGTATACTTGCTCTCATTCTGCCATTGCCACATGCTGCCGATTACCAGCAAACAGTACTCTCTGCTCCTCCTCGTGAAAAGCGGGTCGCGATTATCGGTAGGTTACTGCTCGTCTATATACATAAAAGGTGTTGGGTATTGACATTGGCTCTTTACGTAGGTGGTGGGGCAGCAGGCACCTCTGCAGCGTTTTGGTTGAAGAATGCGTTTCCAGCTACAGCAAAGTCAGGTCTACGAGTATCGACAACGTTATACGAACGCAACGATTACCTCGGTGGAAGAAGCACTGTCATCCCTATCAAGGATGATCCTGAACTTGGCCTATTTGAACTGGGGGCATCCATCTTTATCGAGCGCAACTACAATCTGATCAATGCAACAAGACGCTTCAATCTCAACCTTACCGGGTTAACGGAGCTCCCTTTTGAACGTGGTTTGGGCATATGGGATGGCAAGGATTTCTTGTTTGAAGAAAGTGGCAACAAATATTGGGATATGGCCAAGCTCTTGTGGCGATATGGTTATTCTCTCATTCGAGTAAGTGTCATGATAGTAGCAATAGATTTGAATACTAAGCGACAATGGAAATAGTTCAACAATCATCTCGAGTCAATCATAAATCGCTTCGCAGACTTGGTGTATCATGGCAAAGACAACGTATCTCCCTTTTATGATGTCGATACAGCACTTGGACAATTTGGACTGGAAACTCTGTTGAATGAGACATCATCCGATTACCTTGAAAAGCGACATGGCTATGCAGAGCTCTTTGTACATGAATTGATCCAGACAGCTACAAGAGCCAATTACGGTCAAGATGTTCATTTACTTCATTCCTTTGGTGCTTTGGTATGGATTATATATGCATATGCTAATGGCTATATTTAACAACGCGGCTTATAGGTTTCTATGGCAGCATCAGGAGCATGGGCAACCGAAGGAGGCAACTACCAAATATTTGAACAATTTGCCCATCGATCAGGAGCTGATATCAAGCTTGGAAGCACCGTTGTCAGTATCCACAATACCACAGAGGTTGATGAGAATGGCCACTATATCAAAAATTACGTTGTCACCACGGAAGATGGAGCTGATGGAGTATATGACGCGGTCTTGTTGGCATCACCTATGGTAAGCAGCAATCAAAAATGTCACTTGCGGTGCGCTAATAGAGGTAAAAAGCATCTTGCAGGAATCGATATGCCTTTCCCAAATGCCGATCAAGCTCCCCGAGAATACCATACTGTACATGTCACGGTCATTGCTGGTGTGATTGATCCATCCTACTTTGGCCGCACTGCTGATACCATGCCTACGCTTGTTGTCACTACCGGAAATCCTTTGAGTAAGGAGGCTCTATTATCTGCAAGCGTTGTGGTATTAATATATATCTTTTACAATCATATAGCATCCAACTTTGAGAATGGTGAGCAACCGTTTACCACCTTTGGAATTCACAAGTACTTTGAGGATACAGGCGAATATGTCGTCAAGATGTTTTCTTCCAAAGCAATGCCAGATTCAGAGCTTGACAAGTTGTTCACCAGCCGCAGTTGGACCTATCGCAAAGAGTGGCAGGCGTTCCCAAAATTGTTCCCCATCCTTGAAGCTAAAGAATGGCCACCTGTGGTCTTGCATGGTTTTGACGATGACTCTAATAATGGTGTGCTTTACGTCAATGCCTTTGAAAGCTGCATCTCGGTATGTTAAGTAACATCCTCCCCCGGCTTCTCCGTCTAATGCCAATATCACTTTAGACAATGGAAACTGAGACATTGGCTAGCAAGAATGCAATCCGTATTTTACGTGAACAATGGTGTCAGGATACATCATGTGTTCCTTTTGGCGATGGATGGGGCGATAATATGTAGTTTTTCTTTATCGAGAAGGATTGACAAGATAAACATCAGACATATTTTCTAGTTGGAGATTACGTCTAGGCATGCGTTCGGCAAAGAATGTATGGATAATGCGCCACTCGGCAGCAGAACTTGGCATTGTGTGGTCTTTGTTGGAGATGAATACTTGAGAAACAATGGCATCCGGTGAACATTTACGTTTGATGATAGAAAACTATGAACAAAGAAAATCAATCATTGTTTTGCTCCTTTATCATCATCGTATGCCTTTACCTTCTTCTCTGCTTGAGATCGTGAGCCTACAGTGCTGTCCTTTTCCCCTTGTGTTACAAGAATGTATCCTCCATATCCATTGCCAATCTTCTTTTCATTCTCTTGTTCCTCTAACAGGTATCCGCTGATGCTGATAACACCTCCCAGATTACGTATTTGGCCAAAGAGTGCGAGATCCAATGCAACTGTACCGCCTTGCGAAAAGCCAAACAAGAATATCCTTGAAGGTTCAAATCCACAGTCATCAATAAGATGTTGGAGTAGCTCTGTCAGCTGTTGTCGTGTTCGAACGAGTCCCTTGAGACGCTCTGGACTAGCAGGTGTCAATACTAATCACCACATATCAGTGATCCATGCTTGTAGCAGTACAATATTTTATCCTACTTACGCTCGCCTGTCAGGAAATCAAAGCTTGGATACCACTGATAGCATTCTTCCATATACGGCACCGGCTCGGGCGCTTGTACAGCCATCGTAGCAGTCTGTGGTAGTTGCAACTTGGTGCCCAATGCTGCAAAGGGTCCTTTGGTATCACCTATGGACGACATTCAATGCTTAGTGAAGAGCCCTTGTCTTGATCGTCGCGATCGCGCACACATACCGAGACCATGCAAGAGAACAAGTAGATTGAAGTCAATGCCGTCTTTACTTGGTGAATAGTCGAATTTCAACTTGCACTTGGATTGTTGTGGTGCATTCGCTTTATTCCTTTGTTGCTGTGGCGAACTAACGTTGAAAGACTGCATTGGAAAGGAGAAAGTGGGTTATGCTACAGAACAGCTTGACTCTTGCACCTCGATTTATTCATTCCCCGAGGCGAACCAATGTTGCCAATGTAACCTAGCAACAATATACACTTATAGCCTTACAATAAAAAATAGCTACACAATGAAAATATCTTTTGTGATAGGAGAGATGGTGACAATGGGCACAAGCGGTAGAACGCCAGCTAACAATAACCATTTAAAGACATCTTTATCCAGCTTTGGATTTGTGAAGATGCCTGATAGGTCATGAATGTAATCAAATAATCATCACAATAGTCAAAAGAGAACCATAAAAAGTACATGAGTGTAAAAGCGGTTTATATTGGGTGTGTTATAAAAGTAGACCAGCTACAATAGGAGGAAGAAAGTGGTATTACACTACAATTTAAGGGCAAAAGACAACAGTGTACTTCTTGGAGCTGCAAGCAAATGTGCTCTTGGCATCATCGTAGGCATAAGAATAAGCATCAGGGCAGCCATCCTTGAAAGTCTTTGCGAGAGAGCTAGCCTTGCACTTGTCAGGGGAGTTGTATTGACCAGTGCAGCAGTATTCAGGAGTGCCATAAGCAGCACAAGCGCTCTTGCATGCACCATTTTCACCTTCGAGACCCTTAGGGCACTTTGGAAGCGTAGCACACTTTGGAGCACCACAATCGTAACCAGAGCCAGACTTGCCTTCAGGAGCAATGCTCATGGCCAAGTTGAAACCATCGACAAATGAAATGTCGTAAAAGTCCTTGCCACCCCAGCCGCTGAATTGGAACTCGGCAAGTGAAACAGCAGAGCCGTAATCAGAGCAACCAGATTTGCCCTCTTCACAACCCCAGAAGCGACCTGACCAACCACCGTCGACTTGAAAGTCATGGGACGAACCAGCGCCCACATCTTGATTATCAGGAGAACCAGTGTTGCCATTATCGAGCTTGTAAACATGAAGACCATGGCTACACTTGTTTTGGATGGTAACGGTAACACCACCACCCTTGCCACCAGAAGAGGAAGACGATGAAGATGAAGAAGGAGCAGAGGAGGAAGAAGAAGAGCTTGAAGTGGATGATGAAGAGCTGCCAGAGGAAGTAGCGGATTGTGTGGCAGAAGGAGAACCGGATGAAGATTGAGGAGCAGCCAAGCTGACGCCAGCGACAGCGAGGAGGGAAATGACCTTGACAAAGTTGACCATAATGAATGTGTGTGGGTGTAGAAAAAGAGTGTAAAGAGAGAGAGAGAAAGGGAGAGTGTGTGATAAGAGAAGGAATTGAGTTGTTGATGTTGGGTCGTTGAACGATTCAAGGTTGCCCTTTTATAACATTTTGAAAGCTATATCGGCCCTGAACCACTTTTCTACGTTTGTTTCGGCTAAGACAGTATACACGTGCCTGTTGTTTCAAAGTAAAACGAATATCTCGTTTCTGGTTCGTCACAATCATTGTAAAGAAAATGTTGGCCATTGTCTAGACTCTCGATTTCCATTGTTTCCAATTGACACAGATATCTGTTAAACATGTGGGAACCCGTTGCCATGACACTGGTTGTGAGTGACATCCATATGTGCCTTGCAGATTTCTATATATCCAACACATTACGAGTTGGATTGGCCCAGCGTATGAAACAATTAGGCTTTATCATCATCATGATGGAAAATGACCGCTTGAGCATTTGACATCTATTACTTGCACTGCATTGAAGATCGATGAAAACCCGATTCATGCAATCGCTGAATAAGGCTATAGAGGTAGTACAAAGAGCTGTGATGTGCAGAACCTGGAGTTACGATGTACATGTGATTCGAGACCGCTTGTTTCATGTACGTTGTCTGACTATTTTCGATCAGCAAGCGATCCAACACAAAGTGACGAATATGATTCAGTAGAACTCTTGGCATATTCGATATCCGAAATCCTGCCATCATTATTGTGTAATACATAGCCCGCTCTCGAATAATGGAGCTTCAAAGCCAAACATGTATGAAAATATAGAAATCGGTGTTTAATTGCTTGGCAGATCTGCTATAGATGAGACCAACAAAAGGGAAGAGGGAGGGAGTGCTCGTATTGAAGTAGTGGAGAGGATCAGAAGCGTGATAATAAGGAGATCATGGTGTCATTTTGGAACGTGGAGTCATATCTTGCTGTGTGTATGTGTAACTGAATGGGTGGATGTTAAGTCTTGCATGGTTGCTGTGTGTCATCTAGCAACATCCGCCGGATTGCTTAGGTTGCACCGATGCACCTTGGCCGACCTTGACGGTTGACTTTGGTTGTTGTTGTTGCATTGTTGTTCCCATTCTATCCTTGATTTGCTTGGCCATAGTCAAAAATGCTTGTTCCACATTGCTGGAATCCTTGGCTGATGTTTCTAAGAAGGGTATGTTCAACGATTCTGACAATTCCTATAAATGATCATAGGGTAAGTTATTTATGGCTCATAAAAGTGATCACAAGTAACCCACCTTTGCTTGCTCAGTCTCAACCACCTTCTTGTCAGTCATATCACTCTTATTGCCAACGAGCAACTTGTTGACACCTTCGGCTGCATATCGATCGATTTCTTGCATCCATTGCTTGACGTTGTTGAAAGTATCTTGGTCTGTGACATCGTAGACGACAATGATGCCATGAGCACCTCGATAATATGATGATGTAATGGTGCGGAAACGTTCTTGACCAGCTGTATCCCACTATCAACCAATGTATCAGCACTTGCACCGTTTCCTCCTCATTCAACTTACAATCTGCAACTTGACAGTCTTTCCTTCGAGCTCAATGGTTCTGATTTTCTAAGAGCAAAAAGAGTCATTGGATTAATAATCATGTCAGGGGGTTGAGCACAAACGCATCTGGTGATCCCACCACATCTTCCCTCCTTTCCATCACTGCCCACCGCCGCCGCTCCAAATATGCATCTGCATAAGCAACGCATGTCCGCAATATCAGTAACTTACAAAGTCCACACCAATGGTTGAAATGTAGCTCTCGGTATACGTGTCGTCAGCAAAGCGAAGGAGCAAACAGGACTTGCCAACACCCGAGTCGCCAATGAGGAGTAGCTTGAATAAGTAATCGCTAGAAAGAGAACGAATTGAGTTCATCCGTCAACGTCATCTCGTCCCTCACAGCATTGCCACAGGATAGCATTGAATCAACAATAATAAATGGGATATACACGTACTATTCAGGATTCATGTTTCGTATGTAGTGTATGGAAATAAGAAAAGTGGTGTGTGTCTGTGTGGTGAAGTGTACCAAGAAGCGAAGTGAAGCACGAGGAGGTCAGCTACGCTACCTCATGTCGTGACTGTGGCGCATATGGCAAGTGCTACATCAGTGCCATGGCACATGATCTCACCTTTACCCTTGTAACAAAGAACACCGTATCACTTGTCATCATTTCTTTATAATCGACACCTATCTTCACCATCATCACCACCAAGAACAATAACATGATATAACATCAAGTATGCAAAACAATAATGTCTATTATTATGCACATTATGCACTATCCAACATGATTCCCGATCACTTGCATACCAACTCAACTTTCAATATGAGAATCTCCGTTGGCAACAAATGCACTGCACTGTTGTCCCAGTAACGGCAAAGCAAAATTAAGCATTACATGCACTACATTCCTCCATTACAGCGGCTTATTATTATTATGATGTCTATCTGTGATATGAAGATGGCGTTGATGCAGCAAACCAATATAATGACACATTTTATTTTTGGAACGTATACATAAGGGGTTCTTGTAAAGGGTAATTGTCTTCGCCTATGCTGGTGTGGGTTGAACAATGATCCAAGGGAGTTTTCCTTCAGGCCCAAGAACAATGAAATTTAGTGCTGCATGATCCACCCTCTTGCTCCCAACTCAGCCATGTTTTGTATACACTATGAATACCTGCATCTGCACCACCAGCCATTTTTTATCATCCTTTCAGTAAAGATGGAGCATTATGGTACATCAGACATCCATGGCATGCATTAATCGAAGGCCAATATTATTAGCAAGTTGTTGGTGTTGTTGGAGAACAGTATTACAAGCAGGGTGTGAAATATACTTTTTGATACTACGCGAGATAAAGAATGCTGCGCTCAAGAGACGAGACACAGGGATGACAAATGGGCTGGTGAATGGTGGTGTTGTTTAATGAAATTATTGATCCAGGTGTTTGCAAACGACAGGAATTTGGACATGGGTTGCACGACCATACTAGCCCTTTTAGGCATCATACATCGAGCTTGATCATTTACTTGGTATACACATGCAAGCTGCACCGGATGGATGAATAAATCTGGCATTGATATTTCTTCTACACAGAGTATACCACTTGAAACGAGGGCCATCCTAATACAAAACCAATGCACTATCTTGACCCCATCTTATCATATCTCACAAGCATCACAATAAACAGCATTCTCTTTATAACATAGCATCAACCAAAACATGATTACAATCAAGGCTGAGGAAATACGGAATGCAACAAAGGGCTTGGGCAAGAGATGTGGGACAAAAAAGTTGCAAGATATATTGCAGACCCGCGTGTGGTCTCATCAATAAGATATTGCGATCTGGAACACGAGGCACCCATTTTTGTTTTCCCTGCATCATCTTTCAAAGTCTAGCATACTTGCACATCATAAGGTGTGTGTGGGATGGCATAATGCAAGATAAGCCTTGATGAAAAAGCATGGGCTGACCGGATACGTGGATGACGCTAAAACGATTGATGCATAGCTTTACAAAAGCAAAACACGCGCGGTGACCATGTTTGTAGTGATGTTACACAGGTTAGAAGAGGTAAAGATTGTTTTTTATTTCCTGCGGCCGTTTAACCCAATTCAGTATACGATAGCAATAGCTGACGATGTCGCCATTCTAGTGCACAGCCTTCCCCCTAACCGGCTTTTTGACGGGCTAAGGAAACAAGGGAAGCAAAAAAACAACATGAAAAATGTGCTTCCTTGCACAATTCACAAGCGATCGACGCGCCGCCTCGAAATGGGCATATTCCGTGCAATCCTAAATGATCTTCGAAATGTGCCACCCGCAATTGAATGCACCAGAAAAAGAGAAATACAAAGGGTGATCACGACAAAAAAGCACATATCGGGTCGAGTGGGCAACACGATGGAAGGAGCGGAAGTTCACTTGGCAACACAAACTTCCATCAATAAAGCAATGCAATCTATGCTTGTGATACCTGAACCTGGAAAATTGGCAGCCGCTTGACCGCCAGCCCGCTGCTTCTCCCCCTTTTTCACGTTGCTTAAATATCGCTAATCGTATCAGCATCTCTTTCTTTTCCCTTCTTGCCAACGCTTCTTCTTCCATTTGGAGACACCCCCAACCCATTCCCTTCTTTCATCAGCTGTGATTAACGTCGCAACCAGCAATATCGCTGTTCCCTTTCCATTCTCTCTTCATATATATCCATTGTGTATCAATAGCAGCAATTACTATTTCCAATGCTTCTTCAGCAAGCTATCTCTTTAGCCACACTCGGCCTTATCGCCTTCACCAGCAATCAGCTCACCGTTTCTGCTGAACCACTTGCAGTCGTTCACGGTATTAGCGGTCCTCCAATCAAGCTTTCTGCCAATTACCTTGCCGCTTTCGATGACGAGAATGCTCCCGATGTCGATTTTGAGCTTGTGGATAACACTGGTGATGTCTCTTCCAAATTGATCTCTCTCAAGAAACGTGGTCCAAGCTGTGCTCAGTATTACACTGGTAGGTTACAGCATAATTGCAGTATAATTGCAACCCATTACATATTAAGAAATCAATGCTGAATTATTATACGCCTAATAGTCTCTAGCGGTGATACTTGTGAAAGCATTGCCAAGGATTATGGTCTTAGCACCAGCGAATTTATCGACCTTAACTCCCAAATCAACAGCGGCTGTGGCAACTTGCACATCAACAAGAAGTACTGTGTTGAGAAGGGCAGCGGTAGCAGCGACAGCGGTAGCAGCAGCAAAGACTCGTCTTCTGGTTGTTCCGAAAAGCACAAGGGTAAATCAATTATCATGATGATAATCAAAGCCATGCCATGCTCATATTATGTATCATTGTGTAGTCTCTGGATCTGATACCTGTGAATCCATTGCCAAGAAGTATGGCATCTCAGTCAACAAGTTTTATGATTTGAACCCCAAGGTCCACCGTGGCTCTTGTGACAACCTTGACAACGGCAAATCCTACTGCGTTGCCGGTGGTTCTTCTTCTTCCAAGTCATCTGGCAGCAGCAGCAGCAATGATCATGATGACGATGTTAGTGACAAGCTTTCTGGTCTTGCTTCCAAGACTTCCAAGTCTTCTGGCAAGTCTGAAAAGCGCAAGAAATTACAAACCAAGGCTGCCTTCACCTATTACTGGATTGCCCAATCCGAAGATTACAAGGGTGGTTCCAAGGTCGCTATCAAGACTTGCAATGGCAAGACTATTGCCAAGGTCAATGAAAACTACGCTGACGCTCTTGTCATGGAAGGCACTGGTGTTGTTAATGACAAGATTGTCAACCTTGGTGGTTGCAGCTGCTCCAACTACAAGTGCTTTGAGGAGATCGATCGTTCTGATGAGCCTTATGGCATCACTGGTGTGTTGACTTTTATCCTCAATCAACGCTATTGCTCACGCACATTTATTTTTTCTTTCAAATAGCTTATGGTTCTGCTCTTCGTCCCTATGTCAGCATTGCTGCCAATGATCTTGACAAGGGTTCCAAGATCTATGTGCCCCAACTTGATGGCTGGAAGTTGCCCAACTCAAACAAGAAACACAATGGCTGTCTTTTGGTTGACGACCAAAGCTGGAGCTTTGAGTCTCATCACATTGACTTTTACGTGTTCGAGCAAAGCAACTATGATAAGCTTGATAAGGAGCACCGAGTTACCAAGGTCGATATTTACGAGGGTGGTAGCTGCAAGCTCTTGAACTACCTCTAAACACCTCGCTTCTGTTTTACCCCCACTTCCCACCTGATCCCGCTTTCCTTTGCACAGCCCACAACCCACACCCCCTTTTTTCATAAAGCGCGCCTACACGTGCCTTGACATTCAATGTCTCCTTCTCCTGTTGTTTCCATTATATACACGATGTGACAAATGCAAAACTTAAAGCAATGTAAACGTCAAACCTAATATGAGCATCCATGCAAACAACATCCTTGCGTCTCATCTTGAGCTGAAATGTACAAATTATCCATTTTACATGATATCATGTGTGCGTTCAATTATTCGTTGTGTCCGATGATAGCTATTCCCTAAATCACCATCCATAATTTCACACGTTGACGTCCACACACACACTCCGCGTCTGTGCTCTAATACGTTATAAGGTACACTTTCACCGATGCAATTGCAATATTGATTGGTCAGTGCTTTGCACTTTGTGTATCGTCCAAGATATTAACCACACGAAAAGGGAAAATTACCTGCAATTGGAAGAGATATCAATATGTAGGTGCAATTGCATGCATAATGCCTGTTTTCGATAATACACGTCGCATTGAATAGGTTGAGGCGCTTGTAGGAGCATATAAGAGCGCGCAGCCAATGCAATGGGTATGTTTTGTATGCAATATAAAAGTGGATGTATGCCTTAGCTCATACCATATTTTGCCGTAATTGGATCATTTTATGATGTGCGACGTGAACAAATGTCCATGTCGTCATGTGGGCGTCGTGTGATCTTTTAAGCCAGCGCATACAAAGCAATTGAGCTTGTGATTGGAATCCATCCAGGTAATCTTCTCATTCGCTTGGTCCGATGTCCATGGATGCAGGCAATCACATGCCTTTTATCCAACCTCACGCATATTATTCGCTTGCAATCACCATCCATGTTGTGTGTATACCCATGCTGTTGCAGTGAGCATCACCCTGGCAACCATTACCATAGCAATGGCATCCAAAAAAAGACATACAAAAAACGCAACGTGGTGTTGAAAAATAAACGTTGTCATATGTTCCAAGATAAAAGCAGGAGCTGTTGCACACCTTCCAGGCGATAATGGATGCAGGATATTGACCGTAAATAATAGGTGGCACTTGCATATTGTAGCATGCACATAAACTTACGCTCGTAACATGCATGCTCCCACTTGTAGAATTTCCTAATCCGTGACCAGTAAGAGGGAAGAAACTGCCTTCGTTATCCCACCTTGCCACCACGTATCATGTAATCATCACCATAACATCAGGCACGCACATGTTGTTGACGGCCATTAATGATTGGATACTGAGTTTGGGTAAGATAGAAGCAAAGGAACGGCGGGCGGATGTGGTAAACGGCTGACACTCGCCACTGTGATGTTGACAGCCATTTTGTAGAGGGCTATATGAGATATGCAAGGGGACTCTGATTGCATATGGAATATTGTGCCATATTCTTTGATGTTACCATTACCATTTACTTAACAAGCATTCAGGTTTGAAGCGTGTAATATCATGCAATTGAGCATTTTCTTTCGGAAGGTTCCCCGATAAATGGGTGTCAAACATAACCACTCATCTAACACGAATCGCTTGTTCTTGGTTGTCCAGACATGTGAGCATCGAAAAATCGCATATTTCCTTTTCAAATTGCATAACCCATTCGGCCAACCTGGGTTGTTAAGTGACAGACTCATTAACTGACATGTTCTATTTTCCCACGAGAAACCCTGAGACGATCGTTTTCCAGGAAGCTGGAAATGAAAGGGTCGCTTCCGTACCACGCAACAGCGTCAACAACAAAGGCACTGCATGATGCTTTCAGGATGTATCGATCACGCGGTCTGAGCACACACATGAGAGAATAAAGGCCATGCAGCTTCCATTTGAATGCATAATGTACAGAGACATCACACATGCTCAACTTTGGTGTCTATTCATGTTCGAGAAACCGAATCAAGCCTCGCTATCATTCGGAAAACATAACAAAAGAAGGTTTCAACTGCACATAGTCAAAGGGACCCGCGTCAAACTGCGCTCTTTGTATGCAAGAGACATCCCCCACATATATAAACGACCCATTTGTGTGTTTATCTATTTCATCTTCATTGATTGTTGTGATTGCAACCTCGTCTCTTTTAGCCTCTTTTCTTCTTCGTCTTCCATATACGCCCCCACAAGTTACTATTGGCCATCTTATTCCATGGACGAGAAGACCGAAAAGACTGATCCCATTGCTGTGTGCGAGGAGATTGTGAAAGCCCCTCTAAGTAGAAGTGGGACATTAACTTCTGCTTTCGAATACAACATCACCACGAATGAAGATGGGGAAGGACCCGAACCCACCGAAGAAGAATACAAGACCTTACGCGAGGTTTCTGACAAGGTCCCATACGCTGCCTACTTGGTCATTCTAATTGAGTTTTGTGAGCGATTCACCTATTACGGCTTGAGTGGTCCATTTCAGAATTACATCCAATATCCCGATCCAGGCGAATGTGAGTCTCTTTATTCCTTTCTCTCCTTTCCTCTGTTTCTTTTTTTTATCCCATCAAAACTCAACATCATGTTGTTACCGCTATTACAGATCCTGCCAAACAGCCCGGTGCTATGGGTAAAGGACAACAAGTCGCTACAGCTTTGACAACTTTCTTTCAGTAAGTGGGCGTTGTTTGCATCATAAGGGTGAGATTTATAAGAAATTTTTCGTTTCTGCTTGCCTCGCACAGATTTTGGTGTTACATCACTCCGGTAAATAAGCAACTGTCCCTTTCCTGATATGAACATCGCTTATCTGACATTTGCTTGTTTGTGATTTTTAGATTCTTGGTGCCATTGTGGCGGATCAATATCTGGGAAAATACAGAGCTATCCTCGTTTTCAGCTTCATTTACTTTGTCGGCTTGATCATTCTCACATGCACATCCATACCTGCTGCCATTGAATCGGGGGCTACTTTTCCTGGTTATATTGTCGCCATTATCATCATCGGCCTTGGTACTGGTGGAATCAAATCCAATGTCTCGCCTTTGGTTGCTGAGCAATACCGTAGCCGTTCACCTTTTGTGCGCACGCTTAAGGATGGAACTCGTGTTATTGTTACGCCTCAAGCCACCTATCAAAAGATCTTTGCTCTCTTTTACTGGGTAAGTTTACTTGACACATTGGTTATGTAACACCATCCTCTTTTTTTTTTTTCTCACGGCTAATATGGTTGTAGGGTATCAACGTCGGTTCTCTATCAGCCATCGCTACTACTCAATTGGAAAAGAACATTGGCTTTTGGCCCGCTTTTCTGTTGCCAACATGCATGTTCATCCCTGGTATCTGCGTCATCATCCTTGGGCGCAAACGCTATGTACAAAATCCACCTCGTGGTTCCGTATTCGTGGAAGCTGGCAAGCTGTTCTATATTGCAATGACCAAAACACGTAACCTTGAAGCAGCCAAGCCATCCAACCTCGCTGAGACACATCCTGAGATCGTGGTCACCTATGATGATGTCTTTGTTGACGAGCTCAAGCGTACCTTGCGTGCCTGTGTCGTCTTCTGCTGGTTCCCAATCTACTGGTTGTGCTATTCTCAAATGACAAACAACCTTATATCTCAAGCAAGCACCATGCTTACAGGCAACGTGCCAAATGACATTATGCAAAATATCAATCCCATTGCATTGGTAAGCTGTTTTACACGTTCAAGAAGACCTTTCAGTGGGCTAATACGGTAACGTAGATTATTTTCATCCCTGTCGTCGATCGTATTGTATACCCAACATTGCGACGATTTAATATTCCTATGCGACCCATTGCTCGTATCACGATCGGTTTCTTTTTTGCTGCTGTGGCCATGTAAGTATTCATTTCCTATGATAATGCTGGTTCTTACATATATATTTCAGGGGCTATTCAGCTGCCATTCAAGCCAAAATCTACAGCACGCCACCCTACTATGATCATCCTCAAGGCCAAAACTGGATTTCAGCTGCCTATCAGATCCCATCATACTTCTTCATTGCTCTGTCCGAGATTTTTGCATCAATCACTGGCCTCGAATATGCCTACAAGAAGGCACCACAATCCATGAAATCTATTGTCATGGCTTTATTTTTGTTGACCAACTGCTTTGCTTCTATTCTCGCATTTGCCCTCGTGTCAGTTGCTGTGGATCCCAAGCTCACTTGGATGTATACGGGTATCTCGTGCGCCGCTGGCGTGTGTACGGTTCTTGTGTATGTATTCCACCACAAGCTCGATGATAATGATGCAAAGGACGATAGCATCGGTCGCAACCAACAACAAATGGAGCAATATCAGACGAAGGGTCAAGACCAGGCATGAACAACACCATCATCTTCAATGTAGAGTACCTTCCACCTTGTACAGTAGAATTACTTTTGTACCAATATCATTATTAAAAGGATAACAAGGAGACACACCTTGCAGGTTTTCCATCACATAAGCTCCACAATGAAAAATGTTGCCATAAATACCAACAATGAAAGTATACGAAACTTTTTTTTAGAATTATATAACGATTTATATATATAACTAGCTAAAGAGCCGAGTATTTACCTAAGCAATAGAATCACGTACAGCGTTAGTGACATGTCATTGCTTTAAATATCCGCCACATCAGGATGAAAGATGACGCCCTCATAGATCTTGGTGATAAATTTGAACATCATAGCACTCAGCAGTAGCAAATATAGTCTATAATCCTCGGGCCTCATCCATATTTCCATCCTGATTGTGGTGATCATGGTACCAGAATCCTACCTTATGTACACCGCGTCACGCCCGAATATAACTTGATAACGCTAAGAGAAGAATAAACTTGAATCAGAGTTAGCTCAAGAGGTCGATGATAAAAAAGCACATGCACAAACACGCTTGTTGGCTTGTACAATGAGTATCAGTAAAAGGTTGGTTCCATTGTGACAACCCCACATAGTGCACCGGCGAAAGTGCGTGGTTGATTGCCGGTCAAACGCAAATTACAAGCATCATTTGCATTGCACAATCCAAAAACAAGACACGTACACGCATGTGTTAAGATGTTGATGCTTACCAAGTTGATACAAAAAATAAAGCAAAGGGAAAAGAAGGAGGAAAAAGTGGATTACAAGGTCAAGGTAACCCTTATACTTTACAAAAATTTTTACTTCTCCGCGGATGAGAGGCTTGGTACGTTGCTCACCGACCGACTGGGAAGGGCTGTCCCTGGAATTTCGAGCTCAGAACGGAAGAGGACCACAGCTTGAGGATTACACTACAACGTCTACATAATGAAGCAATAGACCGGGTTTTGTTATTTGTACGTTGATTATTCAAATCGGAATGGCGCAATCCCAGGTGGGTTTTTAATTGCTAACATCAATGCCTTTGGATCATCAATATATCACGAATACCTCTGACAGCGAGTCCGATCAAGGCGAGTGCCTTTTGTGATGATGGGATTGATCTTATGATTGTTCGACTCTCTTTGTCAGGCGACATTCAGCCAGTTTATGGATGGTCTGGATGTCGATTTCACCCCACAAGAAGTGTCTAATTTGGCAGGGCAGACCAAAAGATATCCGTACCAGATGCCGTTATTAGCACTATTGACACCCACACTACCCCAGAATCTGTATCTTTATCCAGCACTCTGTTATATCCATATCCATATCCGTATCCGATCAACACAATGATCCCCCCAAGGAAATCACGAAGGGCATGAAATATGCTGTAGATGAATCCCCAACCGATCCCATTGTTGATATTGACAAAGATGTATATTTTGCATAATGGTGCAAGGCGAAGAATGGAGGTGGATCATAGCTGTTGTTGGGTATACTACATCAAAGGAATCGACGAGCGATCATCTTGACCCGGTTGTCGAATTGAGGATTAGCGATGGGAGAGTTCTTTTCATAAAAGGGATTCATCAATATCTAATAAAAACAAAACGCATCAGTATCAAGCTAATCATCATCATCATCATCCCCATTGCCATTTACCTTAATATAGAGCTCATACACGTCGTTGAAGAAGTTCCTAATGCTGTCCTCTGACTTTTGATCGTGTAATAGCATGAATTTGACGTCTAAGAAATCGATAATTAGCCATAATAAACGAGAATCCTCTGCTTTGGTTATACTCACTGTTTGCAGTAACAAAGGCTGATACATATTGCTCGTTGAACCGATCGACTGACTTTAGGTACCTGGGTCCATAGAAACCGGCCATCAATATACATGTCTCCACGCATATGTAGAGTAACACCCCCGTCTACTTACATGGCCTGCGTTCCCCATTGAACCTCTTCTACCACATCGAGTGCCGCATGTGCAATAAATTGGTTGAGATGCTTATGGTCATCACGCTAGTGTGTCGCGAATGGTTGAGAAGGGGTGTTGGTCATGTTCGAAGCGCTGTGTCGTTTACCTTGTTATGTTCAAGCAATGAGGATGAGCGTGAAGAAGGGATAATATCGGTTTCATAGATAGGGTTGTCAGTGGCACCAACGATGGCAAAGTAGTAGATTGCAGCCATTGAAGAGATGGTGTGTGTGTGGGTTGACACGAGAGATAAAGAAGTGGACAAATTTATCGCTGAAACCGCGAATAAAATGATATCATGCTTCCAAGTGAAGAAGGTATATTATTGTGAAAGAGTGCGTTGAATATACAATTGTATGTGTTACTCTTCTATCATGGTTCAAATAATATGTTGGGTATCCATGCCATGGGCAAAATCCATAATGACAATCTTTTGGTCTTGACTTGTACTACAAAAGTAGAAGAACAATGAATACACAGCTATTTTCTTCCCTACTACAACAGCATACCTTATGATCTTCGTCTCGTCAAACATCACATCAAACACCCAACTCGAATGACATGCTTCAAAATGATGTAATTGTGCTCCTGTACGAATATCCCATACACGTATGCTTTGGTCGTAACTGCCACTCACGATCTTGTCTTGATCAAAGTGTAAAGCCCGTACAAGCCCCGTGTGGCCTATCATCATTTTGGATGTGAGCCCTGATGATCCATATAACCTTTGTTGCCTTCTTACATACCTGAACAAGTCAAAATGCATTCACCCGTTTCTATGTATAACCACGTTACTTCAATGTCTATTACCTAATAAAGTTGATAATCACATACCTGCATTCCAGACCTTGATCTTGTTATCGTTACTACCACTGACAATTCGATGACCATCAAAACGGATACAAGCGAGCCCACGCGTGTGCCCTGCAAAGTCGCGTAAACATTGTCCAGTCTGCATATCCCAAAGCTTGATGATCGCATCACCAGAAGCAGATACAAGACGATTATTGCGGAATTGGATAGCATTCACAGGACCACGATGACCATGCAATATGCGAATTAATCGACCATCTTCACGTGACCATAGCCTCACAGTCGCATCCTTGGAACAACTTGCGATAATCTTGTCGTCAAAGCATACGTCGAGTACACCTGATGCATGTCCACGAAGGCGTCGAATGACTTGAAATGTGCGCATATCCCATACCAGGATTGTATGATCGGATGAGCCTGACACCATGATATCGTCATCGTATTGCAAGCAAAGCACACTGGCATAGTGCCCTGTCATTGTACGCAGACATCGACCCTGATGATCCCAGCACTTGATGGAACGATCACGACTACCAGTAACAATCTTGCTGGAATCAAATTGTACGCAATAGATGCTATCCGCATGGCCTTCAATGACACTCATTCGTTTGTCGCCTGATGACCACCGCCGATCCAGTAGAAAACGTTCTCGATAGAGTTGCCGATAATCAATGGTAGTATCGTCCTCATGTTGGTCTCTTTTCCTTCGATATTTCTGAGCAGAAGGCCAACGTGGATGATGAATGTATAAATTACGCCACAAGATACGATCCAAGCAGAGGAAATGCCATCGACGTGACACCAAGCTGAGTACAAGAATGGTTTCAAAATCACAGTGGCGGAGAATGCATTGAGATAGCTCGACAGGTAATCGATCCAAGATATCTAATCATCATCATCATCAGCCATTCATGTTCTAGGAGCGGTATTTGGATGAGAGAAAAAGGAAGGGGGGTTTATAAAGAAGACTCGAGGAAGGGAGGATTGAGGGATGTAATAATACATGAGGAGGAGGAGGGGAATGACTCTTACCATATTTATATGCATCACCACTCTTTTCCTCCTCTTCCTGGGAGACAGTGCTGGAGAATAGCTTTTGTTGAGACTGATGGAATCCCTCATCGATCGGTAGCATAGCATAACTCCCGCATATGGTGTTGCTACGTGCGCGTAGTGAATGAGTGGTGTCGCTATCTTGTCGGCATAAGCATTGTTGCTCTTGCTGCTTATTGTCGTCGTCGGAGGATGATGGTGATGATGATGCTACTTCAAACGTCGTTGACGAACATATGTCTGGTACTTGGGAGTTGCTGGCGGTGGTAATCTGACTGGCCAGTACAGCAAATGACGACAATGTGGTGCGTCTTAAGTAACGAGCGATTCGGCTCTTGACGGAACGATGTTGGGAATGAGAGGTGATAGGTTCTTGAGGCGGCATAACAAGTGGAAACGAGATACACTCTCACACTCAAATACACGCATGTACACGTACACGTCGATAAGTGCTTGTGTAAGAGATAAAAGAGAAAGGAGAAAAGAAAAAAGAGCAAAAGTGTGCGTGAGAGGTGGTATCAGGGGCAACGACTGAAATAAAAAAAAAGAGAGAAGGCTGGCTTGCCACCACCACACAGAGGAAAACTGCCCCCCCTTCTTTTGACATATGCAAATCGTCTCCGTTAAATGCGTGCAGCCAATATCATTCCCTCCTTTACAATTAATTGTTTTTGTCACCAAATCTCTTCTGTATCTTGATAGTCCCACTTTTGAATACACAACGCTGACACTTAATCCATCCATATGACTACTTGTACCTAACTCCACACTAGATCACAGAATACTGTTGTTGATAATGTATGGGGTGTAAATAATGCGTGATCGCTTCTTTTGGGAATCAGGGCTTTCTCATGCCATTGGTGATGGATAATGGACGACGATCCATGTTGCTATCGCCATTTGTCTACAACATCAAACTTTATATTTTTGCTCTGTCGATCATTTCTCAAATGGATACAGGGGCGAATGATTCTTGTCCTTGTTGCTCTTTCTTTTATTGCTATTACCCTCGCCATCCTTATATCTTCCCACCGATTTATCCACTCTCTATTATGCTAAATCGACCGAGACGTACAAGTATGCAAAGTTATACGTCACATGTACCGTGCATGCATAAAGACATCGGGTGATTTGAAGAGCATTTGCATCCTATTCCAGCAGCATAAAAATCAATGCTGTCTAATCTCGATGTATCCCTTGTTATTTTGAGCTCATAGTCGTAGTAGTAATCAGACACGTGCATGGCATCAGAAAACGTTGTTGAGCAGCATGTGCATAAAAATGGAAAAACGACGAGTGCATCCAAAATGCGGATGGTTGTAGCACAAGGGCAGAGCAACGTTGACAATGGGCTTCTTTTCATTACACTGATGATGGTGGAAAAGTGGTATGTTTTGACCATCGTATCTACGTACGCTGTGCTGGGTCATGTAAGACATTTGCCATATCACATGGCTTGGTAGCGCATAAAAATCAAAAAGTCAAGGTTCTGGAACGCGCAGTTTTCTCTCTTTTACTTTTCACTCAATCTCCCAAGATGACTATTGACTACTTTTGCAATACACCATCCGATCAGTGGGACTTGATCCATACCATTGTCTCATACGACACCCAAACTACCCACAGCTCTTTCCGCAGCTTGTGCCAAGCTATTGAACGTGATTTGCTCCAGTTTAAGGAAGCCACAGAGGATCAAGAAAAGAAGGCCTTGGTGGACAAGCTCATTGATAATGTCAAGGTATGCATTGTCGTTTATACATGACGCTATTTGATCTAATAATGATCTTTAGATCTTACAAAACTTGAAGTGCATGAGCCATCGTGAAGAGCAGGCATCGACCCAACAGCAAGAAGAACCTACAACGGCTGGTTCTGGTGCTGCTGAAGATAGCGCCAACAATGGTACCCAACCACTTACTCAACCATCCCAAGATGCTTGAACACCCCTGTGCTGGTAAGTGGAAAATAGTCATCATCCTTCATCTGCCACGATAATCAGACATGCTGATGATTGGATACGACAGATAATATCATTCACCCTTACTATAACATCATGGGCAAGATCTTGCTAAAATGTCATGCATGATTCCTTTCCAGAGAACACCATAATAGCTCACTAGTTACACCCCCAAACCCAATGTATATCATGTCCATGTGAAATAAGATGCCGGATGCATCATTTGCTCAAAAGTTTGAAAGGCATTTGCATGTTGTGTGTATTGAATGGTGGTCTATAACAAGAATTTACTGCAAGGAGGAGATCCCTCATTTAAAGCACTTTCATTGTCTTGAATAAGGTTATATCAGCTTGATGGATGCTAAAAATGACAGATCATGCTGGCAAACGTACTTTAATTGGTTCATGTGCTGCAAGCGGGATGAGAAACCAAAGCGTAACGCCTTGCACCAACCGCAGCAGAACAAAGAAACATGCTACTACAGTGATAATGTGCCCTATGTTTATATAAACAATAAAAGCGAACCAGTGATTTATTTATTGTGGCTGTATATAACTATTGTGATGGGTTATGGGTTGAATGAGGGATAGAGATATGGGCTCGTAGTATCGCTAAAAGCTGTCACGGACGGGGCGGACAATGACGTATAGGAGCGGATGTTGAGCATCTGAGCGAAAGAGAGAGAGAGAGAGAATACAGCGGCAAAAGAAAAAACAGTATCGCGGTGTGGGCGCGACAAAAAGACACTCGCTGGTTTTACTCTGCGGCAACCACTCCTTTCAACGCGTATGTAATCGATCCTGGTACAATGATGCATTTTGGCTCCCGTTCAAGCTACGACTATCAGTGTGTGCAAACATGCTGACTGTTTTACTGGCGATCGAGAAGGGGAGGCATTATGCATCCCTACAAGCTCTTTATTTTTCCATATATACACTGACACACTACAATTTCTTTTAGTTTCTCGAGACTTCTTTCGCCATGGACGCTGCCACGCTTCTCGCTCACTCTTTGTCTCCTGGTGAGTTCGCTTGTCATGAGGAGTGGAATATCTGTCTCGATCGTTTCTTGTGTCTTCTAATGTTGATGGGTTTTTAGATCGCGCTCTTCGTGAAGATGCTACCCAAAAGCTAGAGATGGTAGCGCAGGAAAACTACGTAAGTCATTATATCAACGAATGGATTCGAGAAACAAGAGAAAGAGAGAAAAGGGACTTGTTGACATGGTGGTTTTTTCATTCTATAGGCCAGCTATGTTTGTCAGTTGATGGAACAATTAGCAAACCAACAAGCTGAGGAGACGATTCGTATTGCTGCTGGTCTTGCCATCAAAAACAGCCTTTCTGCCAAGGTAAGGATACGAGTGTATATATCTATGTGATTGGAAAGGGAAATTGACATGCACTATCATGTATAGGAATATGCACGCAAGGAACAGCAGGCTCAACGTTGGTTGTCAGTGGATGAGAATACTAGGTCCCAAGTCAAGCAAGGAGTAAGTGAGAGTTGATATCAATACAATGCTGCGGAATATTTATCGTGGTTGCATAGGCTCTCATGACATTGGCATCGCCTAGCAAGCGAGTTGGTAATAGTGCGGGTCAGGTTAGTATCGGATATGTATAGGTGCTATATGTGATATACTCATACACCATCACATAGGTTGTTGCCGCCATTGCAGAAATCGAATTGCCCCTTGGTCAGTGGCCTGATCTTATCCAAGTGGTGCTTCAAAATGTGACTGGCTCGGATAATCCAACTCTCAAGGTTACAACATTGCAAGCTATCGGTTATGTGTGTGAAGCAACGGTAAGTGTCATTCGAGAAAGAGAGAAATCATGAGAGCATAGTCATGTTGATACATTGATCATACTAGGATCCTGTTGTTCTTCAAAGCCAATCTAATGAGATCTTGACTGCTGTTGTTCAAGGAGCCCGAAAGGAAGAGCAAGAGTAAGTATTTTTTTTGTCATGCTTGTATTTGTAGATGAGGATGATTGACCAATATATTCTAGTGCTGAAGTCCGACTTGCAGCTCTCCATGCATTGAACAACTCCTTGGAATTCGTTAAGGATAACTTTGAACGAGAGGTGAGTTTTATCCTATTCAGGTTATTTAACCAGACTGACACGTGATTCTTTCTTTAGGGTGAACGTAACTTCATTATGCAAGTGGTTTGTGAAGCTACCCAGAGCGAATCACCAGAGGTCCAAGTCGCAGCTTTCGAATGTCTTGTTCGTATTATGCAACTCTACTATGACAAGATGCAGTTGTATATGGAGAAAGCCCTGTTTGGAGTAAGTGTGATCTCGACTCAAGATGAAAGAAGCATACTAACATACATACTTGTTATTAGCTTACGATTGCTGGTATGAACCATCCCGATGAAAAGGTGGCTCTTCAAGCTATTGAATTCTGGTCTACGGTTTGCGATGAAGAAGTTGAACGCAAGGAAGAGGCTTACGAGGTAATTACAGAATGTGCGACACGTGTGAAATGTACATATATTTATTCTTGTTGGGTATATAGGCTGCTGAAGCTGGTGAGACTTCCGAACATCCTCTCTACAACTTTGCCGATCTTGCATTGGGTGACATCTTGCCAGTGCTTTTATGGCTTCTTACCAAGCAAGAAGAAGACGAAGATGAGGATGAGTGGAACGTATCCATGGCTGCTGCTACTTGTTTATCTTTGTTTGCTCAATGTGTACGCAACGCCATCATCGGCCCTACCGTTCCATTTGTTGAAAACAACATTCAAAACACTGACTGGCGTTACCGTGAAGCCGCTGTTATGGCATTTGGTTCGATTATGGATGGTCCTGACGATTCGGTGCTCCGACCTCTGGTTGACCAAGCTCTTCCCACTCTTATCAACATGATGACTGATCCTGTTGTCAATGTCAAAGATACCGTTGCTTGGACACTTGGCCGTGTATGTGAGCTTCTCATCAATTGTATCAAGCCTGAGATCCATCTTCGTGATATGATTTCTGCCCTCGTTCTTGGTCTTCAAGATAACCCTCGCATTGTCGGCAATTGCTGCTGGTCCCTTATGAACTTGGCTGAACAACTTGGGCCCATGCTTGGTGAAGAAATGCCTTCATCAACCCTTTCAATGTACTTTGAAGGCATCGTCACAGCCCTTTTGCAATTCACTGAAGGAGCCGATAACGAAGCCAACTGCAGAACCTCAGCCTATGAAGCCATCTCTTCGCTTGTCATGTTCTCGGCTAACGTTAGTATTCATCTTTGTGGTTTTCAGTCATCCATGTTTTACTAATAGTTTTGTCAAATAGGATTGTATCCCAATGGTCCAGAAGATTGTGTTGACGATTCTTGAGCGCTTGGATGCATCAATTGCTATGGAGGTAGGATTCGAAAAGCGTATTATCTAGGTGATATTAATGCATATATATGAATGTAGAACCAAATTGTGGGTGCTGATGATCGTGCTGATCATAGCGAGCTTCAATCCAGCCTGCTTGGCGTGCTTACAGTAAGTGATGCTACCTTTATTGTGATAAAGCTTAGTAACATTCTTATCATAGAACTGCATTCGTCGTCTCTCGCATGACATTGTGTCGATTGCCGATCGTATCATGACCTTGTTGCTTCAACTCCTTAACAACCAATCCAAGCAAGCTACCACTACTGAGGACGCCTTCTTGGCTGTTGGTGCCATGACCAGTGCCTTGGATGCCGATTTTGCTCGTTACGCAGAGACCTTTGTACCTGTCTTATGTACCGCCCTTCAAAACCCTGCCGAATATCAGCTTTGCTCGATCTCTGTTGGTCTTATCGGTGACTTGTGCCGTGCCTTGGGTGAAAATGTTGTACCTTATTGCAACACTTTTATGCAACTCCTTGTCCAAAACTTGCAAAGCCCCATTCTTCATCGCACTGTCAAGCCCAATATCCTCTCATCCTTTGGTGATGTCGCATTGGCTATTGGTGACAAGTTTGAGCCCTACTTGGAGGTGGTCATGATGGTGTTGCAGCAGGCTGGCAACATGCGTGCTGAAAAGGATAACTATGAAATGATCGATTATGTCAACACTCTTCACGAAGGCAACGTCGAAGCATATGTTGGTATTGTTCAAGGCTTCAACGGCTCACCAAAGAGTAAGTGATATACACGATGACACCAAGGCTTTTATACTAACGTTGGTATCTAGTTCCCCTCTTGTTGCAATATATGCCAAACATTTTCCAATTCCTGCAAGCTATTGCATTGGATCCTCATCGTTCTGATTCCTTGACCCGGGCAGTGATTGGGTTGCTTGGGTATGTACTACATGTGTTGATAGATATATTTCATTTTACTAATTTTCTTTATAGTGACTTGGCTGATGCATTCGGTGGCCAACTCAAACAATTTTTCCAAGTCGACTGGGTACCTCATTTGCTTCGTGAAGCCAGGACAAGCCGTCACTATGGCACTACCACAAAGGAAACTGCTCGGTGGGCTAAAGAGGTGAGTAATGGTTGATGTACAGTGAGTGGTATTTGGTCAACATGTGCTAACGCACCATTCTTTGCGCATAGATGATCAGACGGGCAACTCAGTAAATACGCAACATCCAACTTGCACGTCTTGCATCATATCAGTAGCCCTTCCTTCTCTTGTAATCATACGTGTATTTTTTTCTTTGCTTTTTCCTTTCTTTTCCTTTGTTCTTTTCCCCCCGTCAAACACACACACACCATCAAGCCCCATCCCTTTGTTAGCAATCCCACCCATTTCCCCCCTTTTGTGCCACTTTTTTTTCTTTTATTCACCACCACTAACCACTACCACCACCACCTCCCTGATATACACACACACACACACAATGACACCCTACTATTCAATGAGCATTTTCCTTTCCACATAAATCACATAAAGAGCCACTCCACTCACAACATACACATTCCTATCCATGTTATCCACTTGCATTAGTATTATACAATAGATATAAGAATTTTGCTCCTTAAGGGACAATGAAATGATTGTGCGACACGTTTTGATTTATTCACGTTGGGGTCATGATAGGAAACATAGAGGGGAAGACATTATTCATAATGACCGAAGGAAAGTCTTTTGCACCACAACCATGAATGGAAAGCCTTGAACAGTCAACGACCATAGTCAACGTGTAGAGAGAGATGATGATGCGCTTATTTGGATCTAGCTCTCATCTTTTTTCTCTTAGCCTTGAGACGTCTTTGTCTTTTCTTTCTCCATTTGCCTCTCACTAATGATGAAAGAATGGATGGATGAATTAGTACATGGATGGATGGATGATGGATGGATGGCTTGGATTACATACTTTTCGATAAGTCGACAATCAAAAGCAGAGGAAGAACACAAGGATCCTCAGCCCGCCTCCTCCTTTATTGGATTTTCCGAACGCCTGGCACATTTGAATTAGCGAATTCTTGGTCACGTGTATATCTAACAGCCAATGAAATTAATATGATTGAGGAAATAGACTTAATAACTTGAATAACATTGAATTGAAGTATATGTCTGAGCTATACGAGGCTGAAGTGCCACATCCTGCCATATCATAACTATCAACTTTCAAGATCTAAATCACGTACGTTACGACGTTATTGGCAAGGTACAACAATAAAGAGGGGAGGTGAGTTATACAATCGAATACAGCCCCTCAAGAAACAATGAATCAGTCAGAACCTTTCTCCTTTTCCTCTCTTTATTTGCTTTATCATAACATTTAAAAGTGGGTAATCCAGGTTGCCCATACCATGAATCTTCCTATAGTATAACAATAATGCATCAAGTACGCCCACGCGACGAAGTCCAACTCAGAAAGTTTCTATCCTTTGGGCGTGCATTGTGCAAAGGCACGTAGGTGGATGTGAGGTGGCATTTGACGTATGGCGTGTCATGGCATGCGGTGGATGATGATGATTGTGCATTGTTGACAGGTAGCACAAAAGGTGATGATGATCGCTGCTATGGAGCAGCGTGTAAAGCATGGCAACCGGATACATCAAGTTGACAATGGATACCCATGTTGTATAGATATACTTCCTTCCATCTCCAAGCACTAAACCAATATCCATATCCATATCCATATCCATATTATCCGTAACAAGTCGCATGTATTGAATCAAGTTGCTACACGTAAATAAAGCTGCTTCTATATGATGACTATCTGCTGTCCATGCAAAAAAGGCTGCAAGGCAAGTCACTGCAAGTAAATTGAGACAATACAATGAAGGCCTTGCTAATAGTAACTGCTGGATTGATCGCTGTTACGCTTGGTCGCGGTAGAGGAGTGTACAAGAGAAGGCGTGGTGTCAAGTAACGCGGGTGTTGTAGTGGGGTGCATACGCCATGCACTTGCCCATTCAGTCAAAGACTTTCAGATCAAGCCATTCGTAGCATTGACATGATGGGTTGAAGCAGGACAATCGTTCGCATGGTGGTAGTTGTACTTGAATGGGGGCAACAGTTGAGATTGGGAGAAAGGGGGAAGAAGTTGGAGTGGAAAAGCTGGAAATTAAAATAGGTTGACTTGCCAGACACATCCTTGAACACTATAAAACTAATTCTTGACTTTGAGATTGCCTCTCTCAAACCTCAAACTTGCACACAATATGCTTTACGTCATGCTGATCAACTTTGTCTTAATAAAGAACCCATGCTTCATTTGAAAATTTTGAATGGGAGGGTATAATGTGAGGTTTACTGTAACCGACGGAAATCTGGAAAGCGCCGGATTTATGAAAAAGTCAGTTAGTATGCATAATCTTGGGATTCCCCATTTTCAACATGAAACTTGGTAAGAAGGTTCGCTGAGTCATGCTGATCAACTCCATTCATTTAAAAACCGTATGCTTCATTATGATGTTTCAATGAATCGGGCGGTCCAAATATAGGACGGACGGAACGCAAGTAGGGTGTATAGTGCACACCCCCGCAACTGTCCACCACCATCGTGAAATTTGGTCAGGCCGTGGGCTACGACATGCTGATCAACTCCATTCAAATAAAAGTCGTAGGCTTCATTGTGAGAAATAAAATGGGAGCGTCCGACGATGAATGAACAGGAATATATATAGGATGAACGGCCCATAATCTCGAGATTGTCCACCACAAACTTAAAACTTTCACACAAGGTGCTTTCGGACACGCTGATCAACTTTGTTCTCATAAAGACTCCACGCTTCATAGTAAAGATTTGGAATGCGAAGGTGTAACAGTAAGAGAGACTATAATAATGAATGGACATGGAATTAAATGCTCGCTGCCTTGGGTGTTGCTCCAGGGCAGCAGCTTATTACAGAGGTAGACTCGTATCGTAACTACAACATGGATGGCTAAGGGCTTCATGTTCTTATAAAAAGATGGATACATTGTACTCAGGTCTCGCGTAAACGACGTGTAAGCTTATTATGGTAAGGTGATTGCTCCATATGTAGTGTTTGGTGTTGACAACAAAAACGTGTAATGCAAAATGGGTGTCTAAAGGCTTGGTATTTTTTTGATGTTCTACAGTCTTCAACTCGGGAGTCATGGGAACGACGTAAATCTAATTCATGCAACGTTAAAAGACTTAAACCTCGTTAACATTTTATGTCTTGCTAGGGAATGTATATCATATATTCTTTGTGAATGAAGGAATTAAGATGCTTTGATTATAGAATGTAATGTAAGGCGCATCTTTATTGTGATGAATAAAAGTGCAGACAGCAATGCGCCCTTTGCTGATGGTTGAGCTGGGACTATGTACTACCATATTCAGCCAGCGCCAGGTTGTGGTGGTCTCAAAGCTTGGTTCCGAAAACTGAGTCACATTTTTTGGACAAAGGGATCCAAAGGTCGCTTGAAGAAAAAAAACTTGGGTTCCACTCTCTCTATACTTGCAACAATGTCCAAGCGCGCTGCCGATCGCCACGATGAAATGGAGCACGACGCCAAGGCTCCTGATTTAGGCACTGGAGCCTCTCGCATGCGCACTGATCAAGTCAATGACAATATGGGTGACTTTGAAGACGCTTGGGAAGACGACTATGAGTCTGGTGAAGAGAACCAAGACGGCGATGGTATGTGTCAGCATCATTTCCATGTACAAGGATGATATATTGATATAAATCATTAGGTATGGAAGTGGACGAGGAAATGGATCAAGAGGATGATGAGCAACAAGAGGAACAAGAAGAACCCGAATTGCGTACATATCTTCCTGGCCAGCCTTTAGAAGAGGGTGAAACGCTTGAAGCTGATCAATCGGTTTATGTCATGTTGCACAATCTCGATGTACGTGCTCCTTTCCTCAGCTTTGACGTGCTTCAAGATAACCTTGGTGATGAGAGAAAGAATGTAAGTATCCATGATGCGTGTGTCTATGCATGATAATAGCATCTAATGCTGGATGATCGATCTAGTTCCCTGCAACTGCCTATGTAGCAGCTGGTACATCCATTCCTGGTGCTCGTGACAACGAGGTGTTGGTTATGAAAATGTCGCAATTACACAAGACGCAGCAGGATGATTCAGAAGATGAGGACGATGATCCGGATGCTTTGGATGAAGACCCTGTACTCGAATATCGTTCTATCCCACATAATGGTTGCGTGAATCGTTTGCGTGTGATGCCTCAACAAGATCAACGACATATTGCAGCTACTTGGTCTGAGACCGGCAAAGTCCATGTGTTTGATTTGTCACCTTATATGAAGAGTTTGGATGTGCCTGGTACTGCTCTTCCCAAGTCCAACAAGCCATTTGCTACTATCAACAATCATGGTCGTTATGAAGGTTATGCTCTCGATTGGTCCAGTCTTGATGCAGGTCGATTGTTGTCCGGTGACAATGCAGGTCTCATTTATAACACCACCATCACACCTTCTGGTGCATCCACCGACTCAGCACCATTCCGTGGACACAAATCCTCGGTGGAAGATTTGCAATGGTCTCCTTCAGAGCGCAACGTGTTTGCTTCATGCTCGGCTGATTACACTGTAAAGATTTGGGATACTCGCAACAAGAACCGATCAGCTGTCAGTGTCAAGGCAAGCAATTCGGATATCAATGTTATTACCTGGAACCACAAGGCTAGTTATTTGCTTGCTAGTGGTCATGATGATGGTGTCTTTAGCGTTTGGGATCTTCGACAATTCAAGAGCAATGCACCTACACCTGTGGCCACCTTTAAATGGCACAATGCTCCTATCACATCTATCGAATGGCATCCAACTGAAGAATCTGTGCTTGGTGTTTCTGGTGCAGATGATCAGGTTACTTTGTGGGATTTGTCTGTGGAACCAGATGCTGAAGAAGAAGGTCGATTCACAAGTGAGGGCGTTCAAGTGCCTCCACAACTTTTGTTTGTGCATCAAGGCCAGAGTGAGATCAAGGAGATTCACTGGCATAAGCAGATTCCCGGTTGCGTTCTCAGCACAGCCAATACTGGTTTCAACATCTTCAAGACCATCTCCATTTAGAAATATACATATATATTATCCCACTCTCCCTATCAACCACACTCACAACTCCCATCACTATCGTACTCATGTATTCAAAATCACACATTCACACCATCATTTGTTCTCTGTATTCTAATCATCATTCCCTTTTTGCTTGGCTCCATGATCACCTTGCTCGATTTATTGTTGGAATTGGATATAGGATTAGGGGAGCATGGACATAATGTGTTGTTGCCATAGCCGATGCCACATGGTTGCCATGGATGCACCAACAAGAGTACCCACAGATACCTGTGCCAAAGTATGATGCCCTAAACGTACACGCGACCATAGTACCATGGCAGTGAAAATGTATAAAATACTAGCGAGTGCAATGGTGAGTGGTGTAACGTAGCTCACTGCACAGTGGCAGTAGGTGGCAAAAAAGGCCATGACTTGGGAGTGTGAGGATGGCATTCCATAGGATGTCTTGCTGCTGATATTCTCATGTTGGATGGATACACGGGGTCGAGGTTGTCGGATAAGGTGTTTGAGTATCTTGGCCGTTATGGCACATAGGATTGAACCGGTGAAAAAGTAAATGAGATGCAACGATCCAAACACTATGACAGCCACCATGGACATTGAGATCACTAGCCATTGTGCCTGGATCCGGGCACCGGGTTAGTATTGTTGTTTCCCTTTTTTGAAAGCTTTCAACTCTATGTTCTTTTTCTCTCCAACCCACACACACACCCACGCGCGCGCAAGGAATGTTTTTAGCTTGCCTTATCAAGGACACGTAGCAGACTCATAGCCATGAGCTGGTATTTGTGAGCGTAGTAGTGCAAACGAATGGGAGACGTCTCCTCGTCGGGATTTTCCAAGATGTCAAACGAACGTCAATGGCTTTCAGGAACAGGAATTGGAACGATTTGGTCCCTTCCTCATCACCCACTATGAAAAAGATGCTATACTACTGATAAATGCAGAAACTGATGGTGGGTAGAAACCATCATTGCCATTTGCAAATAGTGGAAAAGGATACAAAACAATACATAAATTACAAGTGAAAAGATCTTACAATGTAGATATAAAAAAGGGGTGGGTAGCCTATTTGGTGGAGATGTGCGTGCGTGTATATATATTTAAAATGCATGTGTATATCAGGATCGTCGTTGTTTGCCAAACCATGATCGGTGCCAAGTCCACTTTTCATTGACAGCAGCCTCCTTCCTCCTCGTTTTTCGCAATTGCAACTTGTCATATTTCTCCACATGTCGTGCAGTCGCCATCACGTCGGGGAACCACCATTGTTTGACAAAGCAAATCACATATCTTGGCAGGAACGACAAAACCACCGAGAGCAAGAGAATCAACCAAAAATTGCCACCACCGTAAAGCATGGTTCCCATTCCGTAGATGGTAACCGATTGGAAGAGTCCATAGATAAGAACAAATAAAAAGGTGACAAGTAGCTCAAGACCAATGAAAAAGAATTGAAACCATGTCCAATAATAGGTGTTGAAACCTGGCATCAAGTTTGCCACCACAATAGCTGCCACGCCCACTGAAGAGGAGAATTCAAGCATCGACTCGGGATGACCATTGGGGTTTGGATCAGAGCCCTCATAGACGAAAAAGAAGGCGTAAAACAGCACTAGTGATTGCCATACAGCATCGCCAAAGTAGAGCCAGTATCTCCAACGGGTATATAATCGATGATCAATGCCCACCTCGTATACTTGTGGATATCGCTTCAAGTATGCCGATGTCACATCCTGGTCCGATGCACCTATTATGTTGTTGTCAATATGATATCCACATCCAACATCCAATCATACGTACCTAAAACAACCACTGGTGCCACAGTAAAGATGACGTTGTACAATTGCAAGAATGAATAGTCGTAGAAAATGTTGCCCGAGAATCGACTATAAATCTGATACCACAGTGACGGAAACACCCAGAGGATGTTTTTGTAGAAGAAGTTGAGGATCATTTCAGCAATGCGATGGTAATTCCAATGGCCTTGGACAAGGATCAATTTGTGTAAGAATCGGAATTGAGCAATTGCATAATCTGACGCCATGGATGCTTGCACGCCCTCTTGACCAGCAATGCCCACACCAATGTTGGCAGCTTGAATCATGCTAACATCATTGGCACCATCACCCACGGCTAATGTCACAGCGCCTTTGCCTTCACGCACCATGTCGACCACCAAGGCTTTTTGCAATGGACTCACTCGACAACAGAGCACACTCTTACATAGCAATGATACATCCAGTAGCTTTTGTCTGAGATTGTCGGCCTTGAAAAGCAATGTCAATGCTGATCCTTCAATGATAAGCGCATTCTCAGTGAGATCGCCTTTGGCTGTGGCTGCCGAGATTTGTCGTGCGATATCATCCAAGTCATGTTCCACTGCTTCAGCATCGCCGCTGCTATTTCCTCGCAATGTCCACAAGTTCATGTTGTTGTCGAGAAGACTGCTGGCATAGCCAATGTTGATGGCCGTCTCCAATTTATCACCCGTCAACACCCATACTTTGATTCCTGCACGTCGAAGATCTTCAATGCATTGGGGTACGCCCTCTTGTAACTTGTCCTCAATACCCGTGGCTCCCAACAATAAGAGATCCCGTTCCATTTCGTCTTGTACCCGATCCACTTTTTCAGTACGGTTTTCAGCTGCCGTGCTTGCTTCTTCCAATCGTGCATTCCATTTCTCGTATTCCTCTTCGGTGAATATTTTGTATCCAAGCACCAATGTACGTAAACCATCATTAGAAAATGCATCCACATCTTGCTTGGTTTGTTGCAGTAATTCATCTTTGAGGGGTTGATCTTGTAGTCGTTCAAGGATAACATTGTCAGCACCTTTGCAGTATAATACAATATCATTCCAAGGGGCGGGTCGTCGCACAATGACGCTCATACGTTTGCGAGTGGAATTAAACTCAAGAACGTTGAGAAGCTGAAACTCATGCTCAGTGCCAAGAATATCCACACGTAATCGTTTGCCTTGGCGAGATAAAAAGGAAAAGCCCAAATCGCGTGCTGCACTCACAAGGGCCGCTTCATCCGGTGATTCCGCTTTGTAAACCAGTTGAGTCTCCATGGTAGGATCCACAATTTCTGGTCGGCTCACATTGATAATAGCATCAAATTCTTGACCACGGTTGCTTTTGGTGCTGCCTTTGCGTCTCAATTTCCTGCTTTTGGCTTTCAATCCCTTTTTGAATCGACGTCGCTGTTCACGCATAGCGTTCCGTAATGCTCCTTTTTCATGCTTGGTGGATGATGGGTTCACCATTTCCTCCGTCATAGCTGGCTCACTTCGATTCCCAGCAGTAGGTCGCTCACCATCATCATCATCGTCGTCGTTGTCGTCATCTCCTTTTTCAATCCCTTCATCCTCATCTTCTTCCGGAATCACTTTGCCATCCTTGTCAATCTTATCCACCACAACTGTGTGACACAAGGCAAGCAGCATTAAAAATTCATGGATGTAATCTTGCTGAAGTTGTGGTGTGGCTGTTAGCTCCGACGTGGCGCTCCTTTGTGTGGGGCTTGTGGTGGATGATTGCAGGTCCCAAAAGATGCGTGGGTCAGCAAATGGTAACCGTTCTGGATCCAGGCTGCTGTAACGTGGAGAAAACACCGAGTATATTGCACGCTTATAATCCTCAAAAATAGCATTGCGTCGTTGTTGAAATGAAGTCGTTTCATCTTGTTTCAAACCAGATGTAGAAGTGATAGGTGCATTGGTGGAGGAAGGTGCAAGTGATGATGAATGACGTTGTTCTTCCAAGTTGCCTGCTAATAATCCAGCTTCTTCGGTTGTTGCTGATTGTCGTTGTTGCTGTTGTTGCTGTAGTTCTTGTTTCTCTTTACGCAATCGGGCACCACGAGCTCCTTCCGACTCGGGAGAAAATCCATTGTTTCCATAACGTTTGCCACCAATGCTGCATTCCCGAAATTCCATGATATTGCGTGTCAACGTACCCGTCTTGTCGGAAAACAGGTACTCCACTTGACCCAACTCATCTGAAAGATTCCACTAGGATTCATCACATGGATGTAAGCGAACATGATTTTTTTTTTGAGAATCGAGTCATTGTTGTTGTGCTCAGCTTACCGACTTGGGTATACAGGCGGTGTCTGTTGGTTCGTCATACATGTCGAGATCGCTCCATATAAAGTAAGCCTGTAAACGTAGATCATTGCATCGCTATTATTATCCTATCTCTCTTTTTGTCCCTCGCTCTCTCTTTTTATCTACTTGCCTGGAACGTTTTGACGAATTCAATCGAGACATAAAGTGAAATGGGGATAATATTGTTGAAGATGATCAAACTCGACCTGTGTTGGGAATTGGCTCATGTTAGCTCCAATGTGGCGTTTAGACTCCCCCTGAAGTATATCTATTGTCATACCAAAAGTTGGTGAAGCCGTAAAAAGCGGGCGAAGAATATTGTCTCGAATACATGTCAGTGCCTGCATCCGCATCGTCTTGTGCTTTCATCACACCAGCCAAGATGGCACACACCAAACATAGGAGAAACAATACAATGAAGGCAATGATGACCTGCATGACCGTCATTAGTTAGTAGCTAGGACACAAGCAAGTGTACACCAATATTTTTACCTCTTGATTCATTTGTTTTTCAATGCGGCTTCGTTTACTTGGTGTTGCACCTGAGTTTTGAATGATCTTTGATTCTGTGCCAGTGAAGAGGACGAGAGCAATAGCCCAGTGGGTGTTTCTGACAACGTGGCCCCGTAAAATGACATTATCGATTCCAAGAGGTACCTTTTTCCTTTCCTGAATGGTGCCATTTTGCTTATCAAAGAGGACCAGGGTGCCTTCAAAGTTGTATAGATCGGGAGTTGGTCTTCCAGCCTCGACATAACAAGCGACATTTTCCAAGCACTCTTGACCGGATTGGATATGACAGAGATCTGGGATGCCATGCCGTGGTTTTAGATTTGTCTCGCCATCCAAATCCTTGGTTTCCACAAAGCAGATACCAGCCGGATCGGAGCTGGCAAGTAACACCGCATCTGCAGGACAGCTTTGACCGTTTCTCAATAGGATAAAATCGCCTACACGCACGTCCATCGATAAAGATCTTCCAAAGACACCTCGTTGAAGTTGAAGTTGTTGTTGTTGTGTTGTATCTGTGGATGAAGGTGGTGATGGTGGTGATGGTGCCTTCCCAAGTCGTTTCCACCATGGTAATACTGCGTGCTGTGGGTAGTTGACATTATTGTATCCAATCAGGGTATATGTGATACTGCCGTTGTAACGCGCATCCACCTTGTGTCGTTGATAATCCTCGAAGCCGTCCTTGATGGCAGTAATGAACACGACAATGCAAATGGGGAGCAGTGTCAATGCGGGTGAATCGACACCAAAGTAAGGGACCAATTGTAAAATGGCCATGCCGAGAAAATACATGTTGGCAGCGCGACGGAATTGTTCAAAGAGGTTCTTGGGTATAAAAGAAAGGGTGGTGTATTTGGAAGTGCGTACTTTGTTGGAGACAAAGAGTTGTTTTGGGTTGCCATGTGCATCAAGGTCATATTTCGGTAAAGGAAGGTTGACAAAGACTCGGCGACCGCCACCTGATATCCGTCGTAGTTGAATCGCATGAGAGGAGGAGGAGGATGTTGAAGAAGAAGAAGATGATGATGATAATGGTTGTGGTGATTGTGGTGGTGAAGAGGAACAAGATATAGAATCACGATCGTCGTCATGTTGAGCAAGGTGTTGTTGACTAGTGGGAGTCATGATAATCTCTTCATAAATGTCGTCTCGTCTAGCAGGTACATTGATTAATGGATCCGTTGCTGGTCTGGTGCGTCTTGAAGACCACCGCCACCAAAAGCGTTGATACTTTTGCCATCCCTTTTTATTGGAAAAGGACGGCATATGGAAACAAGGAGAACAAGGAGGAGAATGATCGTCCTTGGAAGCAAAAGGTAAAAAAAGAAGAAGGGAAAAGAGAAAAAAGAAATAGAAGGGGAAAAAGAAGAAAGAGAAAAAAAAAAGAGAGAGAGGATACATCAAAGCTAACTATTATTAGCTGCTGCTGGTGATGCTTGGTGGAGGTGGAGGTGGTGCTGTTGCTGCTAATCTTTCTCTGTTGCTACTGGGCCAAAGTTACAGCTAGGAAGGCTGAGGCGAAGTTCCAATCTTTTTCAGATCACAAGTGTGTTACATATCTGCCACTCTGCGGTTTCTTATTCTAGGCGCAGTCGATCAGGTTCCGCTTTTGTGTTCCCTTTTCAACAAACGCCCCATACATCATCATCATCATCATCATCTTTGCCACGTCTTTTGATATCTAGGTACGATAGCACACAATGAGGCTTGTACACGTTATTTAGTAATACTGACGTACGTGCATATGAATTTACAGTGAGAAGATCAAGTGGCCCTGTGTGTCCCTGCACATCACACGTACTGCTTGCTCACATCCACATCCTTTGAGCGGTGAATCAAATTTCCCTGTTCTTTCCTTTACACACTCACACTCACACACACACACGCACGTACAACTCTACAACGCATGACTTCTACCAACGATCCCAACTATAACGACGACGAGCTTATTCGCCTACTCGAATTACAACGACGCGAATATCAACGCTTTTATGAAGGCGGTGAGACCTTTGACCTTGACGATATCGATCGTGAAGAGCACCGTCATCGTGGTCTTAAACGTCCTCCTGTACCCGACATGCGCTTCGAACCTCAATTCAATAATACCATTGCAGCATTACAAAAGAGTGGTGCATCTCCAACAAAGATCTTTGTCCATGGTGTCATTATCAACCAGTTTATTATGCCTTTTATCAATGGTTTTAGCTGGTGTCTTGCGTCACATCTTTGGCAGTGGTGGCGTGTACGATCCAAGTTACCGCGTCCAGCATCATCATCATCATCATCATCGTCATCATCTTTTCTAAGAGGACTCAAGTATGGTATCGCGAAATGGTTTAGGTAAGTTGAATCCAATGCCAAGCTGTAGGAGATAAAGGGGGCTTTAAGGAGAGAGAGAGAGAGAGAGAGAGAGAGAGAGAGGCCTGTGCTTTTAATAACATGAAACTGATCATGCTGCTCCTTCTTTAGAAATGCTTATGCAACGTTTGTGCATCTTCCCGCTTTGACCACCGAGCCTGCTGCCGCTTATCAACAACACAGTTATTAAATAGATTCCCCACCCCCTTCGTGTACATTTGAAAAAGGAGAGAGAGACTACCCAAACAGACTTACCAGTTGCTATTAAAAAGTTACTTTTTGTCGACCCGCATATGTCATTGGCTCGCTATGTCATCGGTAACCCTCGGCTAACGGATAAGCTTCGTTTACAAATTCGAGACCTTTGTATCATTCATTCGAGCTGACATCCAGTCACCTTGTTGCATGACTCAAAGAAAAAACCTGTTCTCTCGAATGAGTTGGTTCATTGCTGTTGAATCCTTGTTTAGGGTCATTGTATACATGTGAATGATGCTTGGATGATATCGTCGCTGTTATAGAGAAACGAACCGATCAGCTGCCTGGACCATTTGAAGAGAAAGAGAGGAGGTGGATGGGATTCATTGTCTCCCAGGACACTATAAAAAAGCCTTGTTTCTCTTTTTATCTTTTTTACTTTGTGTCATTGACAAACCAATAACAACAACAACAATGGACCTTCGTATCCAGGGATATAGTGCCTTACTTTCGCCATCGTACATTGCTGAAGAATTTCCAATGGTATGCTTTCCAGAGTGAAGGATACAAGTAGCATTGACGATTACTATAGAGCGAGAAATCATGCGAAACGGTTGCCAAGGCACGGGAAGAGGTCTCTCGTGTATTACGTCGCGAAGATGATCGATTGGTTGTCATTGTTGGTCCATGCTCTGTCCACGATGTGATTGCTGCTAAAGAATATGGTATGTGTGTATGAGATATGGAGACTTGTACATTGACGTCGGGTGTTTTTTTTTAGCTGGTTTATTGCTTAAAGCCAAAGAAAAGTACCAAGATGAGCTTGTCATTGTGATGCGTTCTTACTTTGAGAAGCCACGAACCACCGTAGGGTGGAAGGGATTGATCAATGATCCAGATATTGATGAAAGGTAAAACATAAAGTCATGTATTGAGCTTGATACAGATATACTAACAAGTTTATTATTATAGCTACAACATCAACAAAGGGTTGCGCATTGGTCGTGGACTATTGAACGAGTTGACGAACATGGGGATGCCAGTGGCAGTTGAATTGTTGGATACCATTTCGCCACAATATCTAGCCGAGCTTATCTCGTGGGGTGCTATTGGTGCACGTACAACTGAATCGCAGCTTCACCGTGAACTTGCATCGGGTTCTTCATTTCCTGTTGGCTTCAAGAACGGCACGGATGGCAATCTTACTATTGCTATGGATGGTATCCGAGCTGCTGCTGTATCTCATCACTTTTTGGGTATCACTCGTCAAGGAACTACTGCCATCACCCACACTCTCGGCAACCCGGATTGTCATGTGATTTTACGTGGTGGCAATCGTGGACCCAACTACAGTGCTAGCGATATTCAAGAAGCACGTCGTCAACTGGAAAAGACCAAACTCACTCCCAACATCATGGTGGATTGTTCCCATGGAAACTCAAACAAGGATCACCGTAACCAACCCAAAGTCGCTCAATGCCTTGCTGACCAAATCTCAAAGGGTGAAGATGCTATTATGGGTCTCATGCTTGAATCGCATATCAATGCTGGTAAACAAAGTGTCCCAGAGGATGGTGCTGTGGCCTTAAAGTATGGAGTCTCTATTACGGATGGGTGCATTGACTGGGATACAACTGAAGATGTGCTGGATATGATGGCTAAAGCTGTCAGGGCACGTCGTACATTCAAGCAATATCATTGATAAACTCTAATAAATCCATGCAGTGTGATAATTGATACATTTGTTTTGAAAAGAAAGCGTATTGTGTGATGATCATCCGTTTATTCAAAAACTTAATCGCGGCGACGGTTGTCACGGCGAGGACGACGAACATCCTGAGCTTGAGCAGCAACAGGTTGAGTGACCTGGACACCGGGAAGGTTCTCAAAGTTGAGGGACTTGAGCAATTCCTATTATATAACAAGAGAGAAAGAGAGTCAATATTGATACTTTCTTTTTGTATGATGATGATACATACGTTGGTCTCAGGATCGATCTCAATAGCCGAGGTGTCCAAAGCAGAGAACTCGGGAACGTAGTTATCACGACGCTCACGCTCCTCCTCTTGAAGCTTGAAGGAGATACCACGGACGGGACCACGAGAGATACGCTTCATCAAGTGGGTGGTGAAACCAGCAATCTTGTTGCGAAGACGCTTGGACTGAATGATGGCAACCTCATCGCAGATACGCTTGTTGGTTTGGAAGTCCAAAGTAAGACGAGGGTAGTACTTCTCAATCAAGACGCGGGAGGCCTTCTTGACAGTCTTGGTTCTATAATACAATGTGGTAATGTCAATGTTCTGTTGCTGCTGCTGCTGTTGCCATGCTGTGTGATGTTACCTAACGCGACCCTATCATTCATTATAGATTTCATCAGTACTTGGGTTCATCCATCTATTCACCCATCCATCCATCCATCCATCCATGTTCATCCCATCCTGTATCGCTTGTTCCCTTATCCATCCATCCATCCATCTCCAGGGTGCCAGTACTTACCATGGTTAAACGAGGAGGATTCTCAAGTTGCTGCCGATCCCGCAGAAGAAATTGTTGCTATGCCAATACTTCCCACCCCGCTTCAACTCAGGTCAATCTTATCGCTCAACCATAAATCACTCTTTTGCCCATGGCGTCATGATGCCCCTGGTATACCAAACAATATTAGAGGTTTCGATCCATCTCACCTTTCAGAATACCTTGCTCTTTCAAGTCTTACAGACGGTAGAAAAATGAAACGCCCATAGCTAGTGCCATCAATGCCAATAAACCACATAAAACTATTGTGTGTCACTTGTTTGCCTGCAGATGTGAACTTGGATATGATGAAGATCGGACAAATAATATGGCTTTATGCCATAAAAGTCGCTGTGATTGTTATATGCAGAGTGAAGGTTGAAGGCGGCTCGGAGCATCCCGATAAAAACATGCAAGAGACAAGTACTGGGAATTGGCACATGGTTGACCGTAGATAAGATATCGCTCTAGGCTATGTAGACGTATATAGTAATCCCCATCATTCCACATGAGCCTACACTGATCGCATATATCACCAGACGAGGCATCATTTGACATGGACTTGTGAGTAATAGCACTTTGAAGAAGATTCAGATCCTTTGTTTATTATCATATTCCACGTGTACTCAGCTTTCCATGTTTATGCTAGTCTTTTTGCATCTCGTGATGGCTGCATACATAGCCCTTTGTTCTAAATGGACTCTATTGGATGACACAAGGAGCTTCACTGGTGCTGTTGTCATGCCACGTTGTGGAAGGTCTCCATGACCACATGGTGACGGCTCTGATAACGGCATGTTGCTATTTATTGTTCAGGTCAGCACATGACATCTATCGCTGGCTGATGATCATCAAGCGAGGTTGTTGTTCCTTTTTCGAGTTGTAGGCTGAAACAAATGAATTGGGTATCGGAGCAGCAGGAACCTACATAACAAACAACCCTTGGGATCTATTATCAATTCTGCCCACAATTTTTAAGAGACTCTTTGTTCAAGGTGCGACGATTTGAAAACTTTATCGACCGATTGTATTAGGTCAGCATACTATCTCATACCCAATATGGCTTAAAGCGTGATGAAAGAGTATAGTGAGAGGGATCGCCAATATGGTACGGATAAATGTGGCAGATGATTGTTTCACCGAGGAGAACCAGGGTGGTGATTCGGGAGCAAGTACTTGTTTGGGTTGTATCTCTCGGATGGATGCCTGTTTTGATAGGGGGAAGGCTATAATGAGACTAAGCTCACCGTATCGAATATACACACTCAGCTGAGTGATTGCTACACAAAAAGAATAAGGGTTCTTTTGTGCGATTCTACCCCCAAATTCATTCCCACCTATTGTCACAAAAACAAAGACGACATCATTCATGGTAGAATTTCTTTATAATCAGGAGGTTGGGATTATTATTATCATTACTACTGCTACATTATCATCATCTAGGTAGGGAGATCAACAATGGTAACCGACATACCTACAATAAATGGGAAGGGTTTGACATGATGGTGGTGGTGGTGGTGACCTGCAGGATTCGGAAGCATGGTGGGTATTGTTGATGGCCTGTGTGCCAATGATCCGCTGTGATGATAGGTTGGAATCGGCTGTAAGATAAGCGGGGCTTGCTAAAAAAAACACACGCAGCACGCCATCCAAATAACAATATAAACGGGAGTTGAATGGTATTTCTTAAACATATATCTCTCCCATATTTTTCTCTTCTTTACGCCCTTTATAATCCATTCCCATGAGCAGTGGCCAAGCAGCCAAGCGTGTTGTTGGTGCGCTTCCAGTACTTCAATGTGTGCGTTCTCATGCCAAATCACGCTCTAGCTCGCTCCATTCCCTCAATTTAGCCACTCGCTCTCATCCGACAACAACTCGTTCATGTCCATTACAAGGTCGACTTTATTACGACTATGCAATTCATCGTCAGCAAACACCTCCTCCACCACTTGCTTATCGCAAGACACTTCCTCTTTTCGACTTTTTCGCTGAGACCAATGTGAAGCCTGCTCCATCTTATCAATTCTCTTACGGTGCAACTGGATTTGCTAAACGTGGACGACCATTGATTGAAAGCAACGATGAATATCGCAGTATCCAAGTGGGAGAAGATGCCTATTTCTGTCGTGCAGATGCGCTTGGTGTGGCCGATGGCGTTGGTGGCTGGCTTGGTACGCATGGTAAGCTTAAAATTCTGTTAGCGACCCGGTTTTTTCCATGATTTCCTGTGTTGGGTAACACCACAGCCACATATTAGGTGCCAATCCTGCCCTGTACTCACGCAAACTTATGCACCACGCCTATCTTGAACTTGAACGATTCGATAATGTCGAGGATGATCTCTTTTCGCTCTACGATGACGCCAATCCTCTCGATGTATTGCAACGAAGCTACGATATGGCCATGCGCGAAGCTCGTCATGAAAACATTATTGGATCTTCCACTGCTTGTGTCGCATTATTACGCAACGACGAATTACGTGTAGCCAACCTTGGTGATTGCGGTATCTCAGTCATTCGTCAGAACAGCTACGTCTTTCGTAATGAGGAGCAACAACATGCATTCAATTTCCCCTATCAATTGGGCACCAATTCCCCTGATAAACCAAAGGATGCTCAGGTAAGAGATCATCCATGGGGATGTGATTACACTTTTTACTCATTCATTCATTTAGGAGTTTGATATCAAGGTGGAAAAGAATGACATTGTTATCCTTGCAACCGATGGCCTCTTTGATAACCTATATGACAGGGAGATCCTTGCTATTGTGCGTGCCCATGTCAATGCTTATACACTTCCCGGTGATGGTCAGAGACCTTCTAGACTACTCAACTTCAATCCTCAAAAACTTTCGGATGCGCTGGCAGCACGAGCCCGAGCTGTAAGTGAAGACCGCCGTAATTTGGACAGCCCTTTCCAAAGCCGAGCTATCAATGAAGGGCTTTTATACCAGGGTGGCAAGTCGGATGATATCAGCGTGGTCGTTGCTCTTGTTAGAGATAGCGAAGACTCGCCTGATCGTCGATTGTAAAATGCACGGACTCTCTTTCTCTCTTTATGTCTCCTTCCTTTCCTTCCATCTCGCTCTTTTTCACTACACATCATTCAAACCCTATTGCATTTAATCTTTTTCCTTTTATTCTCATACATTGCATCATTATTTCATACTCATACTCATACTGCATCCTATTCATTTCCAATAAAGAGCTTTCTGAGCTTTAGTTGCTTCAAGAATAGTAGTCGTTGTGGATAAGGCTTATACTAAGAGAGTCCGCTATGGTTGCACAAGGCACAATGAAATATGTGTGTATGAGTCGGGCCGTTTGTTAGGACCATGTTGTGATATAGGACCGCCCAAATTAGTGCTTGGCTCTCTCTCTTTTTCACTTTTTTTTTTCTTTTACCTTATTTACCAATGGTTGATCATCAAACAGCACCACCTATTCTCGAAGCACCTCAACAGCCTGTTGCTTCCAAATCACTATCACGCTCAAAGACCATGCGAAATACAGCCAACAAAGTAAGCAGGTTCTTTAAGAAACAAGCGGCTGTCAAAGAGGTGTCTACTACTACAGAGCAACAACAACAACATCCTCGATCACTTTCATCTACCACGAGTAGTAGTCAGCATGGATGGGATCGTGCATCTATACCATCAACGTTTATGAATCATTCGGTCAATGATATATCATTAGCACCACGACCGGTATCCTCTTATTACCATGGTGAAACAACCAGTAAGTTTATAATCTCGTAACACCACTTTACTGCAAAGGGAGTGATAGGGGGAGAAGGAAAAAAAAAATAAGGTACCAAGGGGAAGGTGCGTGTGCGGTGGTGATGGTGTGTTCAGTCCCTCTCTTTCTCTTTTTCTCTTTTTCTTTTCTTTTCTCTCCCCTCCCATAAACGCTTTTCTCTACACACACGTCTTTTTTACTGAAAAGCTCATCATCCAGCTGACAGTTCCTCGGACATTGCTCGACCATTATCCGCCATGACTGATCTTGCCCCTACTACTACCACTACAACTACAGCAACCACCACTTGTGACATGACGACTGTCAATTCTACTGCAGCCAACACGACTACCACTACAACCACCACCACGCCATTACACCGAGATGATGCAGTTGAAAACGACCATTCAAACGACGAAGAGTTAAGCAGTGAAGCAGAAGACTTATTACGCGAATTGGATCACGTGAATGCAGCAGTGGCGAGTATGCAAAAGCAAGTGCAATCCGAAGCCGAGCAAAAGCAAGCATTACAGGCACAAGTGGAAGAGATTCGACGACAAATCCAAGCTGAAGAGCTTGAGCAACAGCAGATTGAGCATCGATTATTCGAGAGCACGCGTGCTATCCGGGCTACCGATGATGATTTATCGACGATTCGTGATTCGTTCAAGTTGATGAAATATGGCATTTCTCGATTGGTGATGACATTGAATAAAAAGGCGGATCGACATACAGCCACCAACAAATTCAAACAACTTTGGCCACAGATGCTCGAGAATCAAAACGAAGATCTGGAATCCTCTCAAATCAACTTGCTGGCAGAGAAACTCATCCATCAGCATTTGGTGAATACCGTGTTCGAGTGTCCATTATATCCAGGCGTGGAGGTGAATGATGCATTTGCAGCAGTAAGCACGTGGCTCGTATCCCATGATTCGGTTGAATTTCCTGTACGCCTACGACAGCAATTGGCGGCAATTATTGCCAAGAGCAGCAAAGAGAGCGAAGTACAAATGGCCGCCAAAGCAGAACGCGATCGGATCACTCAAGCCATTTACAATGACTTGGCGGATGTCTATTCACCCTTTTTGAAGGAAAATGACAAGGGAGTCGATGAGGAAAAGCGGTATTATGCCAAGGTGGGCGATATTGTGGACAAGGCCATGCGATTGGCTATTGCTATGCGAGGGCAAGACGTGGAGATTGTTACCAAGGGAGCCAAGGAAGGCGAAGACCAATTCAACGAGGAAACCATGGTGGATGTCAAGGGCAAAACCAGCGGTGTTGTTCGATTCTGTATTTGTCCTGCATTTATTGGAGGTGATGGTGAACATGGTTTCCTGGAAAAGGGCAAGGTGGTTCTTGCTTGAGCACCGTTTCTTTTATTATTACTACACTATTACAACCTATTAGAAGAGTTATATCCTCCTTCTCCTCCCTTTCTTCCTCTTTACCGCCTCACACACTCACAAGTACCCTTTATTGTATTTCCCTCCCTGTCATTTCGATATATAAAAAAAGACATACCATATACATGGTGATGGTGGCCCGAGTCACGAGGACCACATTTGGCGTCGTGGATGAAAGTATAATGCCGCAACCTACACACGCACTCACTTGCATTTGTGTGTTTCACAAATACTCACTTTTTTTTTCTCTTACGCTTTCTCTCCTTTCTTTTCCCCCCTGCGTTGACACATAAAACAGGCATTCTTGCTTCAATGGGCACTTCCAATGTCACGGTGGTGAAAGCTTTTAAATTTCCAATCGACTTTTGTCCAGGCATCTTTGCTTGTAACGACGATCCCACTCCTGGCACACCCATATACAGCTCAAAAACACCCACGGGTTTAACGGCACAGCTCCTTCTCTGTGGTTCCGTTGGTATTTTAAGTTTTCTCGCATTTTGTTTCCTTCGTACTCGGTATGTATCTCTATCTCGTACATAGCCTTGGCAGTAGCAGCTCATCATCTATTTCTCTTTTTACTCTAGATGGATATCTCTGTACTCTCCACGATTACGTATGAAAAAGTAAGTGGTGGTGGCCCCGATATCATAGTAGTTGGATGATAACAACGACATCCTGCAAAATAGACACGCCCCAGATAAGCTACCAACCTCTTTCTTTGGGTGGATATGGCCTCTATTGAAAACTCCGCATTCGGTTGTACTCGAAAAAGTGGGTCTGGATGCTGTAGTGGTAAGTGATGGAAGAATAAGGTTTTCGTATATGCTAATGGCCATTTAGATGCTACAATTCCTCTTGATGGGTGCCAAGCTATTTGGTCTCTGTGGCTTTTTCAGTACAGTTGTGTTACTTCCGATTAGCAGGATGGGAGGTGACCTACTTGGAAACTCGACGGATCCTCCGGAAGAAGAAACAGCTCAAGATAGCGACAACTCTTATTATTCACCATCTTACTTGTGGGTCTATCTCTTTTTCACCTACTTTTTCTGTTTCGCCACCTTCTATTTCACCTTCCTCAACTACCGCGACTATGTCCGTTTACGACGTGAATTTCTCTTGAGAATTGCAAAGACCGTGCCAGCACGTACAGTCCTTGTCACAGGCATCCCACCACAATTACGCTCAGACAGGAAACTAGCCGAGTATTTCGAAAAGCTTGGCATTGGTGTTGTCGAGTCCGTTCATATCGTTCGACATCTCGATCGTCTGATGGATTATATCAAAGAACGCGCACAGTATTTACGACGTCTTGAACATGCATATTCAAAGTACTGGGGGAATCCATGCGAAGATGCTGCTTACGATCCGGATACATTGTTCAGCGAGAATGAGCGAGAATCAACAACATTACGTTCAGTCAGCTCGGCATGCTCACCCATGTATCATCCTGTATCAGTCAAACGCAACAGACCTATGATACGTCATGGCTTTATGGGCCTCTTTGGCAAGTCGGTGGATGCTATCGAATATTACACCGAGCGATTCCATGAGATTGATTCCCTCGTCCTCAAGGCAAGGCGCTATGGAAGATTCCTTCCTACTAGTGTAGGCTTTGTCACTTTTGAACATAGCGTCAGCGCTGTAAGTATCTTTCTTTTCCTCTTTCAACAATGCAGCTACTATGGCGTATTGACTCTCTCTCTCTCTTCATATTAGTGTATCGCATCACAAGTATTGATCGATTCTACTCCATTCCGTTTACAAGCTGAATTGGCACCTGAGCCTCGCAATGTCTTGTGGGAGAATATTGCTATGCATGGTCGAGAGCGCATGATTCGAAAAGCTGTCATTTTCGTCATTCTTATCTTTTTGGTCTTCTTTTGGATATTGCCCATCTCGTATTTCTCGGCATTGACAAGCGAACGATCACTCCAAAACTATTTCCCTTGGCTTATGGACCTTGCCAAAAAGAACAAGATCTTGCATCAGATTGTAGTTGGTTTCCTTCCAACATTGGCAGTAGTCATCTTTATGGCTATTCTTCCGTTGATTGTAAATGGCAAGTGTGAATCACTCATTGATCCCTTCCCTCGTAATCTAACATTGCTATTAGTGCTGAGTGTCATTGAAGGATTCCAATCGAGAAGCGAGGCCGAGGAATCAAGTTTCAGCAAGCAAGTATCTAGAATGGGTTACGAATTATCCATCCGTTTTAACTAACAATAGACCACCATCACCATCATAGGCACTTTTTCTTTTTGCTATTCAACTTCATGCTGGTGTTTACAGTTACGTCCACGTTATTCAAGACCTTGACCGATATGATTGAAGATCCCACACAGATTGCCAACATCCTTGCAACTAGTTTGCCGCAGGTAAGTTCTCGCATATGGATGAGGTATTGGTTAGCTAATGAAGATATGAAAATTCTAGGTGGCACCTTTCTTTGTCAATTATACGGTTCTCCAATGCTTCATGATGTGAGATTAACCCCTCTCTTTCTCTCTATATATACACAATAACTCACGCTTTTTCTGGTTCTAGTCTCCCAATACAGCTATTGCAAGTGGGTATTATTATCTTGCAAGGATTCTGGAGGATCTTTCTCAGCAAGACACCACGTGATTTCGCTGAAGTGACAGCACCACGCATGTACAACTATGGATGGGGATATCCTGCGCCTGTCTTTATGTTCGTTGTCTTGTTGGTGTATTCGACAAGCGCTCCTATTATTTTGGTGTTTGGCACATTGTATTTCTGTTTTGCATATGTGGTGCTCAAGTATCAATTTCTCTATGGTAAGTGCATTGGATTATAGGTAGGACCGTTCACTCACTATGATATCTATGCTTAGTGTACTTTCATCCGTATGAAGTTGCTGGACGCATGTGGCCACGTATCTTTTCACGTATCATTGTTGGTTTATTGATCTTTGAAATCATGTCCAGTGGTCTCTTTCTCTTACAAAAGGCGTATCCGCTCGCAGTGCTTTGTGGACCCTTGATCATTTTGACCGTTGTTTTCAAGCTCACCATGGATGCAGCTTATTTACGCAGCACCCGTTTTCTGCCATTGCAATTACTCACTCAACGACTAGGTGTGGCTACTACAGCCATCGATGGTCCAGACACTCCTCCCACCAACAACCAACAACAACCACAGCCACAACCCTCTACATCCGAGCGATCATCACGACGCGTGATTGATGCCAATGGCAAAGTGCTTATTAGACGACGTCGTACAGTATTGGATCAGGATGACTATGTGGCCGAACCAACAAAGTACACGGATTATCGCCAACCACCCATGACACTTGTAGACGGCATCTTGAACACGGGAATGAAGAAATACGGTCATCCAGCATTATTGGGAGCATTGCCACAGCTATGGTTGCCGGTAGCGAAATACAGGAGACAAAGCATCTATTCGGATATTGAGCCTGGATTATCGCCCAAACCAACGACCACGGCTACGAGCATCGGCAGGATGAATAATAATAATAATGATGGTAATAGTATATGCAGCAGCCCCTTGGCACGGTCACCACAGGATATTTGCGCTTCATTGTCAATTGGTGATTTAGATATCAATGGTGAACGCCGGCCCCTTCTTGCAGCCCATCCAGAGGAAGAAGAAGAATTGGAAGAAGGTAGCAGCATTGACTCGTCGTCATCCGAGGAAGTTCAAGATGGACGTCAACGCACCATGTATTATCATCATCCCGAACGACGCCAATCACGACTTGCTCTAAGCAGCAGTAGCCGATCATATGGCGCTTTATACAATCACCCCAATCGAGATATCCATTACTTATAAACAACATTTCCCTCATTGTTATACCCAACATATCAAAAAGAAAAATGAACCAAAGGAGTAAAGGATGAGGATTTGATAGATTGGTTACACACACACACACACAATGATATCGACCATCATGATTCTCCCTCCCTTTTGATCCACAAGCGTGTGTTATATTCCCCAACCCCCCTTTTTCTTACACCTCCTGCATTCACTATCCGAGACTGGCTCGTCTGACAGATACAAAAAAAAAAACATGGCAATGCATCTCATTATGGGAGAAACAAAAATCACATACATCCACGCACCCAAAAGATGACTTTATACTCTCCGCAAAAAGAAAAGTGCACGACGTGTTATTTCCCCCCTTGACTCTTGCACGAAAGAACTTGTGTGTGTGTGTGTGCGTATGTCTCCCCTTTTCAAAGGGGGTTCAAGACACCGCAACAAAATGCGTGTTCTCTCTCTCGCACTCATTTACTTTCCACACATACGACATCTATTAGCTTATATTGCTCCCTGATTCACAGTATGCTTTTCCCTTCTTTGTGTAATATCTTGTCTTGACACTCCTTTTTTTACTCTCTTTGATCTCTTTCCTTTCCCATTCCCATTCTCTCTCTCTCTTTTTTTTTATTACTGCTGTTTTCTATTTACTTTCAATCCAACCCTTTTCTCTCTCTCACACACACACACTCTCTCTCTCACTCTCGCTCTCGTCACCCCATATATTGTATTAATCTATTATCCCCTTTCTTCAAATGACATCTGCTATACATTGGCAACAGCAACATATCCACGAACCCTCTCCCCGTCAGCAGCAGCAACAGCACCATCGCCATCGTGCATGGGAGGATGATCGATTTCGCGATATTCCAGTGGAGGAAGAGGAGGAAGAAAATGAGGAAGAAGATGAAGATGATGAAGGAATGATTATTGAGGACGCATCATCCATGTCATCTTCGCCCAGTATTCCTGATGAGAACATCAATTTTGACCTCGTTTATGCATTACATACATTTGTGGCTACAGTGGAAGGCCAAGCATCGGTTGTCAAAGGAGATGCATTGATATTGATGGAAGATACCAACATTTATTGGTGGCTCGTAGAGGTGCTTAAAACTCGAGAGGTTGGGTATATTCCTGCAGAGAATATTGAGGTAACACACACACCTACACACATACGGTGCATGATCTGGGGCTGAGATTCATTCTTCTTCCATTCGCAGACACCTTATGAACGACTGGCTCGTCTCAACAAGCATCGCAACGTTGAAATCACTTCTCCAGCCGCTACTGACGACGCTGACCCAACACCCAAATTCAATGCGAAGAATGTGACCATTGCAGGCGACGATGCTACACGTGTAATCCACTATGAAGTCGAGAGCGAAGACGAAGGCGATAACGACACCGATAACGACAACAACAACGACGACGATGACGACGACGACGACGACTTTCAAGACGCCCATGACAGTGTCGATACGACAGACGAGATTACAGCAGCACCTGAAATGGCGTCGTTGACCGTTCCTGAAGGTGGCAGTGGTGGTGGATCAAATCATAGTGGCGAAGTACATGAGCCTTTACGTGTATTTGCTGGCAATATTGGCCAAGAAGCACCTCTCTTTCATACCTTTTCAATCGATTTATCAACGACGGCTGATGAATTGGTCAAGGATGCAGTATCGCGTTTTGCATTGGATCTTGCAGCAACCGAAGGAACTATCATTGAATATTATATTGCTGTTCAAGGACTTGATGGAGGTAAATGATAAAGTGACTCATGGGATGGAATGTGGATGGTTGACATGTATCATCGTAGACGACTATGTGTTATCTCCTCAGGATAAACCATTGTCCATCTTCAAGACATTGACGGCTCCTTTGACCACGCCAATGCCTTCTGTATCGCATATCAAGCAACCACAGGCTAATACGGGATCCGGAGCTCTTGGCAATGGAAATCAATCACGGCGTCCACGTTCCAGCAGTTTCAGTAATTACGAGCAGACATCCTATGATGAGGATTCAGTGATCCGCTTTTATTTGCATCGACGTATCAAGCGAGCGCATGAGAGAGAAGGGATCTTTTACATCAAAGTGTCTCTTTATCCTGACGACGGGGTGAATTCGAATGCCAACATGGCACCCAATGATCAGGGACATGCTTTCACAACCAACCCAACACCCATCACCACGACCCCCTCGGGAAAAAAGAAAAAGCTCATGGCGTCACGGCAAGAAATTGATCGAATCGATAAGATTATGCCTGTCAAGCAAGATCAGCAAATTGGTTCAGTTATCAATATGGCTTTGGAGAAATTTCATGTGCCGGATGCAGAGGCAGATGGTTTACCCTCATCGCTTGGGCCAACAGAAAGGTGCTTGACAAAGTATCGAATGTCAGTAAGAGCAGTGAATGGTGTCGAGACTCCTCTGGATCCAAGGGATCACATGGCAAGCGCATTGCATCACCAGCAACAAACATCCCCTGTGACAAGTGATCTTTTGTTCATCCTCCGTCGTGCTGATTCTCTTCATTATCGTAAGCCGCATCCACATCCACCCCCTCTTTTATCACCTATTGGGAAACCCGGTGACTTTGACAACGGTTCTTCTAGTGGTGGCCTTGGCAATGATAGCGCTATGATGATACCAGAAGAGAGACGCCCAAGTATCCTGGATATTCTTATGGATTCTCCAAGATCAGCGGACCATCGAACGGGCTTTTTAAATTCGCCCATGGATGACAGGAGACCATCTTTTCCGAGTAGCTTGTCGAGTCAGGAACGCAAATCATCCCTGACACCCTATCAAGGGACAAGTGGTACTGCTGGTGGTGGTGGTGGTAATCATGGCACTTTAGGGGATGGCTGGGCTCCGCATTCACCAAGCACAAGCTCTTTATCTCCTCCAACACCTGGTTTTCGTCGCACTTCTGTCATGTCCTCATCCAATATTTCTGCTACAAGCTCAGTTTATTCAGATTACGATACCAACAGCAACACTGCACCTGATATGAAGCATTCATCCACTGAACCATCCACTCGTAAAAAGGAAAACTCTTTGAAGCAACAGCTCAAGCGTCTTGTTGGTTGGGGCTCCAAGACAAAAAAGAATCCACCACCACCTCTTCAACAACAGCAACAACACCATGGTTCAACAGCTAGTTTGGGACATCCTAATACACCTGCAACAATGGCCAACGAATCTTCGCTTAGTGTCAAGCCTATGCAGAATCATGCCTCGTCATCCCAAGTAAGCGTTGTATCAGCACCACCTACACCGTTGACACCTACACCACACTCTGGCCAAACCAAGGTACAACCCAAGATCACTTCTGCTACTGCACCATCCACTCCCATCGCTTCCAATACTCCTTTTTCACCGGTCAAGGCGAATACACCTGATCAACAACCTGTAGTGAATGAATCAGCCGTATCAGCAGTTACATCCAGTACCTCTTCCTTATCTTCTTCAGATGATGATGACGATGATATCGATGTCAAGGAGCCCATTGAATTGAGTGACGATTCTTCTTCAGAGGATGAGGATGATTCGGATGATGATGGATTATCAACCATGAGCCGCAACAAAGCATTACCCAACAAGCCTGGAGAGAACAATGAGATCCAAGCACAATATACCATGTGGATGGATAGCCAACAAGGCGATGATAATACCCCCAAACGGGAGAGCAAGACCGAATTTGTTGAGCCGCCATTGCCACCCCTTCCAGGCGAATCATCGAATTCATCACCCTCGAGTAGTACTTCCTCACCTCCTGGTGCTGCTGGTGCTGGTGCTAATGCTGCTGATGGAAACTCCAGTTTATCCCCACCATCCTCCCTGTCTTCTTGTTCTACATCGCCATCTCAGCAACAACAACAGCAACAAGCATCGACTACTGGTGGTGATGGCAATGGTTTGGATGATTTATTCTTATTGGTGACACGTGGTGTGGATTATCTACAAAGTCGAGAAAGCAGCAAATGGGATGATGAAGGTGGATATGATTTTCATCCATGGAATCGACCGGATGGTTCATTTGTGATTCGTAAAAAGCCTGAACCACCACAGCCTACATTGACATCCTCTTCTTCTCAATCCAACACCAATGAACAGCAACATGCAGATCATCATGCAACGGAGTCAATAACATCATTATCACAACATGAGGATTCAAGTTCCACGGCCACTTCTACTACCAATGATCAAGCACCACCAGCAAGATCCAATAGCACTAGCAGCAGCAGCAATAACAAGATCACCAAGGCTCCCTCGATTCATCATCAACGACAAGCACCACCGCCTTCATCAGCAGCTGCATCAACAACATCGGGAGCTCCTGCACAACAAAACGAGGCATTGATTGACGAGGTAAGGGGAATGGATCATGGTGGTCGGAAGTGGTTAGAGGAGTATTGGAAGGGATGATGACGATGATGATGAGGTTCTATTTTTATTTACCATGACTTTGCATTATAGCAAGAGCTTCAACGCATTGTCGCTGCCCATATTGTCTTTTGAAACAAGTTACATACACATCAACATACAAGAAAAAAAGCACATCATCACACGTGTATTGGAGTGTCCTCCCTCCCCTTATTTTGTCTCGTACACACACACACACACACACACAGCCTACTACTTTATACTACACCCAAATGCAAAATTAAATCTCACAAGCAAGATACACCATTTAAACGTATATGAAAGATGGGAGTTGAATACATGATGATGCAGTTTGGGGGAGGGAAGGAGGTTGAGTGGGATGAGGGATGGGTGTTCATAGCACTAGGCGCAACAACAACAACAACAACAAGGAGTTGCCAACTCGCGTGCAGTTCATCCGGTAAGACCATCTTGTTATGTATTATACGAGTTCATGCAGTTCACCCCCACTTTTTTCCCTAAAAGTTAGAAAGCGACCGAGGAGAAAAAAGTGTGAAACTTGAAAAAAGAGGGTATATATCATCCAATCCACTACTACTTTGAAGAAAATGGCATGATCGCCATGTGCTGTCAAAAGTGGATTGCTTGACTCCCAAAATTAGAAGCACGTAATATCAACTTCGTGTACCCTATCTTAACATAGGTTGGTGTCAATAAAGAATGAACTTTAACTGTGAAATCATTCTCAATTAGTAATGACAATGCAATGTGATACTTACCTCGAGTAATATGATATATGGGTGTGGTAGTAATAGTGTGACAGAAACAAAGGCGGTTATTACCTCGGATACCGACTAAGACCACAATAGGCTGTATAGATACTCACATTAATATGGATCGGATTCTCCGAACGTTTGTGGGTCCCCCCGCCGTCATTATAACATTTGCAGAGAAAGATGGGTGCATGTGCGGTGCTACCTGTGCGTGCGTGATACAACAAAACAGACGGAAGCTATCTATTCTATGCCAGTACTCTATGATATCCTGAGAATGAACCAAAATTAAGGGATGAGCATGGGTGCGAGAGAGTTCATAAGACCTTGCCAAGCAATGCAAATAGTACCTTGAATGGCTTGGATCAATAATATCTTGGGGATCCCAACATGAACGTCAACATGGCTTGAATGATTTTCTCACTCCCCGCGCGCACACGACACCGACGTACCATCGGAGATTCATTCAATAGCGTTACACAGCCTGGTTGTTCCTCCAAGATTGCCACCACATCGGTACACAGACACATCACAAACTCGTGCATTCAGCTATACACGTTGTTCCATCAGTGCGTGTGTGTGATCGAACAATCCAAAAGAGAGGCAAAGCGAAAGATGGATGAGCCACTGTTTCCGTTGTCTGAGGAATGACTAGTAGCCAAGCCTATTATATGCATGCTATAAAATGCAGGTGTGGCTGACAGGGAAAATAAGGTATGTAGGAGTGATCTTTACTATTTGCCGCAGCCTCATCGTACTCACAAGACAACGCATACCCATGCTACATAAAAGCTTGCATGATAGATAGCGTTTAACGGTCTTTCCTTGGTGTGACATTGGGTCCTCTATAAGCTAGAGTTAGGCCAACCAACACAGGTTCAAATACAAGTTCCTCTTCTTTTTCTTTTCACTCTTTCTTTCTTTCTTTTTTCCACCGTTTCTTTCGTCTGCACATTCAAGATGGATATTCAACGTTTTATTGATACATTGGGGTCACTGAATAAGGACCAAATCAAACCCATTGTTGGTATTGCTGCTGCTACCAGCGTGGCACTCTTCACTGCCTATGCTTTGCGTAAGAAGCGTGATGCCATTCCTGAAGGTTTTCGTGACATCCCAACTGTCAGTGAAGGACGCATCCCGTACTTTGGTAAGATCACACATACATGTCGTACATCGTGTTACTAAAAACAAACATGTTTTCAGGCCATTTATTGTCGATGGGTGAATTGCCTGCTACCACCATCACCAAGTGGCATAAGAAATATGGCAAGTAGAATTAACAACAACAAAGCACGTGGAATAGCTTGTTTGACGGTTTTATAAACAGGTCCGATCATCCGCGTCTACTTTGGTGTGCAACCATGGATCATGATCAGCGATCCAAACATTGCCCACGAGCTCTTCAGCTCCAAGGGCAGTGTCACATCAGGTCGTCCTTGGCAATTGTATAGCCATCAATATTATGCACCTGGTCAACGGTAAGAAAGAAGGGAGGAATATCATTTTTTATTATCATTGGAGGTATTTATTCATTCATTCTATCGTAGCGGTGTTGCTTTCCCTGATCCTGGCAAGCGTTGGAAGAAGACCAGAACTGCTGGTGAGTGCAAATTGATCTTGTGTCACATGACAACCACATTCTCATTTTGTATGTCCATGACTACCACCAGCTCTTGATATTCTTGCTCCTAAGAATGTTGACAAGTTCACTGATCTCATTGGCCGCGAATCCGATGTCCTTGTAAAGTACCTGACAAGTGCTTCATTCGCCAATGGCAGTGTCAGTCTCATCAAGCCTTTGCAATTCTTCTCCATGAACGTCATTTTGCAAGCTGCTCTCGGCAAGCGCGTCGACTCACCCAACGATCCTGAATTCCGTGAAATCATCCGTGTCGTTGATCAGAGTATGAAGTTTGCTGGTGTTGCCGAAGATATCAGCTCGTTCTTGCCCATCTTGACTGTGCTCGATGTCATTTATCGCAAGGAACGCAAGCTCAAAAAGTTCATTGAAGAAGTGCGTAACCCTCTTTTCCGTCGTCTCATAAAGGAATCCTTGGATAGCGGTGAAGAATGCTTGGCCAAATGGTTCTATGAATACAAGGATGAAGAAGTGGACGATCATGGCATTTTGGTTGCATTGAGTAAGTATATACATGATGTGTATAGCAGCACGTGACATTATTGACCCTCCTATGTATTATGCAGGCGATATCGTCGCTGGTGGTGCTGATACCACAGCTGTTTCCCTTTCCTGGTTCATGGTGATCATGTGCCATCATCCCGAAGTTCAAGAGCGTCTACGTGCCGAGGTGGATGAGTTTCTCTTAGCCAACCAGCGCTTCCCTACTTTTGCTGATCGTGACAGCTTCCCTTATATGATCTCGGTGCAAAAGGAGTGCATTCGTTACAGACCTACCACCCACTTTGGTTTATTGCATCAAGCTACTGAAGATGGTAAGAGCCTATTGAAAGAATTGAAAGCAGAATACATAGATTAACTCTCGTACGTACGTAGTGGATGTCCAAGGCTACTATATCCCCAAGGGCACTGTGATGGTCAGCAATATGCATGCTATGCACTTGAACCCTGATGCATTCGCCAATCCTGAAGAATTCATTCCTGAACGTTTCTTGAACAACCTCAAGCCCATGTCTGCATCAGCCAACTCGGGTATCGAGAACCGTGACCAATACAACTTTGGCTGGGGAAGGTAAGAATGTTGTATGATCATAGCTAGTACTGTCAACTAAAACCATTTCCCCCTAGACGTATTTGTCCTGGTATCTACTTGGTAATGCGGGTTTTACATGTATGATGAAGCAAACGAATCACTGACGTGTTATATACGTAGGCTGAAAATGAAATGTTTTGCGCTTTGACTCGATTGTTTGCCAAGGCCATTATCGAGCCCAAGGTCGACGCTGACGGCAAGTTTGTCTACCCTGATCTCAACAAGACTCACGACGCTGGTTTGGTTGTCCATCCTGAAATCGATGAGCTTCGCCTTGTTGAACGAACGGATGCCGTTGTTTTCTAAAGTGTGCAGGAACCATCCCCTTACCATCATCATTACATGTACACCTTCAAGGACTTTTGCTAAGGAGCGTATATCCCCATATCTATTGTATCAATTTATACCAGCATTAATGAAAACACAAAGATTTGCCTCTACATCGAAATTATTAGGATAATGCAGCATGTAGCTTTATCTATCTTGAATGTGATATATCATTATTGAGCGAAGATTATCCTTGTACAATGACATAAACCATACCTGAGCTCTCTGTTATGACATGCATCATTGATGATGTGCACACAGCCCCAAAACTTCGTTTGGATGTAACTTCTTTGGGCACGTCACCCCAAGAAAGGCTTAAAAACCTGCAACTGTACGACATAGATTAGATTTACATGTGCGATGTGGGGTTGATTAATTTGTTGTCCAAGAGCATGGAAGCACACATGGCTGAGAAAATGATCCACCATCTCCGAGTCACCCAACAGATCGAGCGTATCTATCAAATAAAGCTAGCTTGGAACATTTTTCGTCGTCTTTGTAGTGATTGCATCTTTTGCAATAAGAAAGACGACAATGAAAGTGGGATAACAAAGAATACAAACGAATGATCACCAAGCTCAGTGTATGTCTCAGCTCTGATCCATAGGAGGTTGCTTAGTACCATGATGATACAGACACTGACATGCCATTTGAAATGAAGTTTTTGTTTATATCTGCATAATGGGTGAGTGGATTATAGTGCTCTCACAGAGCGATAATAATTTTTATCGAATTGATGGTTGTCCTTTATCTTGTCAAGGTATGTTGATTGTCATTGCATGAATCGGAAATGACCAAATGAGGGCTGCTGGCAATATGCAGCTGTTACCATCCAACAATGACATCAGCTGGTCATCTATTATCCATTGTGTTCTTGTACTTACATGTAAATAACACATCAGAGGTGACTCTCTTTAATGCTGGTATATGCCGATCGAAAAAAGGCTTATCATGACTATGCACCCAGACATAGGAACACACTTTCACACATGCAAGTAGTTGAAAACGAAAGAATACACTTTTTTTTATAATCGGTAAGAAAGGCGATATACAAGTCGAAATAGAAAGCTGTTTTGTGTGATGTTGTTGTAATTATGGGCAAGATAAATGATTGGGTGATGTGACATCTCTTTCTCTCAGGGTGTTGTTGAATTACTCTTCATCCGCTTCCAAAAGAAGATCCTCTTGCTGCATCATTCCTTGCAAACGGCGTTCCTTTTCATTTTCCAATTGTCCATATAAAAGATACAATGCACGTTCGTTTGCCTCTGGGGTGCCTTGGATAGTAAACATGCGTTCACCGGTTTCATCATGAGCCATTTTGGCAATGGAAATACGCGAACCAGAAAGACGACGGATTTCAGAGATCTTGGCGCCACCCTTGCCAATAATACAGCCAACCATATCACTTGGGATGCAAATGTGTTGAGTGCGAATGTTGGGATTATCAGCAGCAAAGGAAGAAGATACGGATTGACGGCGAGATGATGGCTGGCTTCCCAAGGCACCGTTCGTGGAGGTGGTGGCGTTGGAAGAGGTGAAGTCGCTACCGTTGCCGGTACGTGTAATGGAGGAGCTACGACGATGTTGATGTTGCTGAGTGAATCCTTGTGGCTGTTGTTGACTGGTCTTTGTAGCTTTGATGGGATTGTAGAGGATGGTACCATATGCCCGTTCCTTATCTTCTAACAAGCATTGTCCAATCTCTTGGATAGCAGTCTGAATGCCATGGACAGTGCCTCGAATCTCAACCACACGTTCAGTACTCTGCGGCAGCAAGGATTTAGATGCAGTCATGTGAACACCGGACATATCCTGGATATGCTTGATCTTGACACCTTGACGACCAATGACAGTACCCATGAGATTATGTGATATAAGCAATCGCAATGTAGTGTTGCTGCCAGTATTTGAGCCGTCTTCATGGGTGATGGGGGAAATAGGTGGAGTAGCAGGTGCACCAGCAAGATTATCAATCAAGGTTTGAGCAACAAATCCATATGCCTTTACAGAAAACAAAATACAACGTCAGCTCAACATCCATCATCGCCATGACGTGCTTGCTTACCTTGGCAACGCTTTCCACCGTGCCAACAGCGGTCAATACTCGATCAGGGACACCTTGTACAACTTTGGAGATGCCAACCTTGACACCTGTAGAATCTCGAAGCTCTGCGATGTTTTTACCGCCTAAAGAATGTCCATGTTGGTATTGCTGTTGTTGCCATGATCCATCCCATCCCTCTTTATATACCTTTTCCAATAACTGCACCAGCTTCTTTGCTGGAAAGCAATGCACGAAGAGTCAAAAGCGAGTCGTCACCACCATCATCTAAGGCTGGATCAGAAGATGTGCTGCTTTGGTTTCTTTCAAGGGTTTGGCCTTGTTGTTGTTGAGAAGGAAGCGTTGCAGCTTGTTGCTCAGTTTGACTGACAGTAGAGGTTGGAGAAGCTTGCGACATTTAGAATACAAAAAAGAACAGAGACGACACTAGAATGAATGGGATCACAATAAGCTTATTACCTTTGTGTGCATGTTTACTTGACACATACCTTAAGGGAATGGTGCGCGTGTAGAAAAAGTCAGGGAATGATGGCCAGTCGGTGTAAATGAGAGGGAACGATGGCAGATGTACGTTTGAAGGACGCGAAATAGCGGGGACGATGTGAGTGTACAAGAAGCCGAGATCGGTTAGGAAAAAGAGACGCGATACTTGACAAAGGCGTCGTCGTGGTCTTGCACTTTTTTTTTGTTAGCCAGGCTCCGCTTCTTGTCAGCGTCAATAAGCACGGGGCCCTTGATGGTCTATAAAGCTATCATTTTTTATTGAATTCGTTACCTATACGACGAGCCTTTAGTGCTCTACACACACACACACACGATGTTGTATGTAGCAACCATTATTGGTGTATAAACATCATAGCATACGATGAGGAGATTTCCTACAAAAGGCAACAACGATCAATAGAAGTCCTTTCTTCATCTATCATTTCATCTCCTCCTCGTGTACACCATCGTCAACAGTTTCAAGTGTGTGCCGTTTATTTGCTTCTGTTAAACCTTTTCTATATCATCAAAGTCCTTAATCGCTTTGCCAAGCAATCTCATTCATATTGAGTGATAGCATGCATGCACGATCCTTTCTCCACATAGCTTAACCTAGTTTGGTTATTCCCTGTGTGTGAAATAATCAACACTGGATAGCGTGTGTAGAGATTACAAAATGAATGGGTAGAAAAGATGCACGCGAGCTTATTCATGTTTTACCACAAAAAGTATACTCGAGAGCGCTTGTCAAGGATCGGGCCTGCAGTGTAGTGTAAACACCTTGCATCACACACCTCTTCTAACACGACAAACAATGCAACAACAAAGGGGTCGCGTGATTAATCGAAATAGTTTCTGTTTGGTGGAAAAAAAGTCAAAACACAGAGGGAGAAATACATTAGTGATGCTATCTCCTCTCAATGCATGGCGAAAAATAGTGCTTTCATTAGTCACTTATCGGCAAGTAATAAAGGAAATAGTAACAGCTTTCGCATCACGAGGATAAGGAAGCATGGTATGTGTATGCAAGGTTAGTGGGTGCGTGGGTAAGCTGTTGTCAGAAGACCCTTTGGCGCATTGCCAAACGTATTTTTAATGTGTCAACGGGAATGAGACAGTGGAAAACGCTTCAAAAAAACGCGCGTACACTTTGCCAGTGGCGGACTGGCGACGAGGCGTAGCGTGATGAAACCGACAAACACACTGTATGGAAATTTCTAAACATCACCTGCCAAAGGATATCCTTTTGGTATGTGTCCTTTACGACCACAATCGCAATGCAAGCACTCGCTCAGAGCAAGTAAAAAAGAAAAAACGCCCGATTTATCTCTTTCCTTTCTCTCTCTCTCTCTCTCACTCTCTTTTCTCTTTGCCCCCATCTTTTCTTATATCCTTTCCCGGTACCCAACAATGTCTGTATCGCCATCTTCATCTTCGGGGCTCTTGCTGATAAGCGATCGGCCTCTCGACACCATCTTTGATCGCTTGCCCACTGTTTTTGTACCGAGCTATGCAGCAACATTAGGGCATTTGACGGATGTTGCTCACTCGTATGATGATCTTGAGCACCAAGACTATGTGGATGAGCAATATACAAGGATTCCAGAAGAGTACATTTATCAATTCAAGCAACTACAACATCAGCCATGGCGTTTCTTTTACTTGGACCTGGATCGCCTTAGTCGAGAAATCCAATCATTGCACCAATTCATGCTTCTCCACGACAACACATCCATCATTGATCAACAGCAAACCTCGTTTATTCGCACGCTGGATGCGGAGCTAGCTAAGGTAGTATAGTTTACTTTTCCACTTGATGGATCGACGATTGAATGTGGCTGGTGGTATTAACCCGCCTTTTTATTGTTTGTACATATGTACAGGTCAACGACTTTTATAGTCTCAAACTCGGGGAAATACAGCGACGAGTTTCCTTTTGCCATGCACAGCCTGAAACAAAAAAAGGACGACTGGACACTGAAATCAACCATACGCTACCCAACGAGATTGCATTGCTTGCCCATTTTAGCAAAAGCAACTATAGGGCATTGTTTGCTGTGTTAGCTCGCTACGATTCTCAGGTGCTTTCTTTACAACGTCAACGACAACCTGTACTACAAAATCAGTTATATCGACTGGTTTCCAGCAAGCTTTTTTATCGACCTACCGACCTGCTTGAATTGATGTCCTCTCTAAATAAGCTTCACAAAGCTATGCGCTCAGTGCATGTTTCTTTACCGTTAGTCTTCATACAAAAAAGGAGGAGGGTCGAGAATCATAATCGACGATGCTGATTCTTTTTTATTTAGAACGCAAGATTCGCTGCTTTCATTACCTGGGATGACATCCCCCGATGATGAATTACGTCAAGTGCCTAACTTTACAAGCATCTACATTTCGCCAACATCAGAAGCAGCAGATAGCACACCATACCTCCCACCATCACCAGCCCTGTCGTCTGATGAAGAAGAAAGATCGACATACACTGCATCATCAGGTGATTCATGCAATACGGGTGGAACAATCGAAGGCGAACAGCAACGACATGGGATGATTTCAGTACAACAATTTTGGGTGCACCCTGATAATCTGGTAGAGATCATGCTTCATGTTGGCAAATACCTTGATATCCAAGACACCACACTTCCACAAGCACAAACAGACACAGTGACTACCAACAATCCTCATTATTCTCATGGCATCACAACCTTGCATCTCGATACACCACAATTGACAAGTTACACAGAACGTGCGGTGGCTAGTGATAATGGCAAATCTCATGCAGCATCAACAGCGCTCCGTATACGGTGGTATCATCAAGAGCAGCATACGGCTAGCAATAAGCCTGTGGTGGCTCTAGAAGAAAAAGTGTACTGCTCTACCAACACACATGTCAGCAATGGTAAACGTCGCAGTGCCACACGCAGGGGTCATAAGAGCCTTGGTAAAAGTCCTTATCGACCTTCTTCCAATGACAACAACCATTTGCAAACTGCAAGTCTCAAGGATGGAACACCCTTGTCGCGCAAGAGTAAACGGCATATTGGAAGCAAATCGTACTTTAAACATCGATTGTGGTTTAAATCCAAGCACATGGATCCTTGGCTTGCGGGTGATTGGTCATTACGCCATGTTCTTAGCAAGCCAGAATGCAAACATTGGCATCTCTCCCAGAAAAAGGCAACTGCTGCTGCTGCTAGCAATGATGAAGAAACCACTGAGCAAGTCTTGGCTATGGAAGAAAATGCTCGTGCATGCCATATGGAACCAGGCAAGTCAATCAGGTGCTGGGTGATGATTGAATTCATCTACTAATACTACACGTGGTTTTTTAGTGCTAAAGACAATGTTGAATCGTACCGTATACGCTGACCCTACCTCCGACTTGGTGATCACCATTGATACTGAAATTGCCATGGCACGCCCAATCCATGATACCCAAGAGGTTCATGCTGATGATTATCATCACTCATCATCCTCTGGATCTGATGACTATTTCATGCAATATCACCATCGAACATCGCATAAATCATCTTTCAAGTCATCCGACAACTACCCATACCCATCGATGGCTCCAAACGACATTGTGCGTTTTCCCTTTGCTGTCATCAAGATCAGTGGAATCGACAGCCTTCAAGATTATCCTTCATGGCTTTCAAAACTTTGCAGTTCTCCTTTGGTAAGCAATAGCAGCTATGCGTGTGTCAACCTTTTCCTTATATAAACAACAACAATGTAGATGGAACCGGTTCATGACTTTTCAACGTATCTTCACGGTGTCAGTGTTCTGATGCCTCATCGTGTGCACGTATTTCCTGGATGGGTAAGCACTGTTTTTTTTTGTGAAGCCTATTACTAGGAGCTAAATGTGCAATGATATTAGCTTTCCAAAATGAGCATTGATTTAACCTGCGTGCAAGATCGTGGCACATTGATCAAACCAGCACAACGTACACTCACCGTTGACACAGGAGCAACTGACAATAACCATTTACAATTACCCCCAACACCATGGAGTAGCTCATCCGCCATTGCATCCTTAAGCGACAAGAGCAACAGTAGCAGCGGCAGCAATAGTACCCGTGCCACAACTCCCAATAGCAACCATCATTCACCAACAGCGAATCCCACCACTAAAAAATTCGACGATGATCATGGCAAGCAAGAAAATGAACGAGCCCCTCTTCTCAAACGTAAACATGATTCGTTTGAATCCTATTGCAGTTTTGATCATCCTTCCTCATCAAGATCAGATCCATCCACGTGCCGTGATTGTCATGCCCGAAGACGTCAATCATCCTCTTACAGCCAACGAAGCAAATCATCCACATCCATGAAAAGTATTGATCATGATGGTTCGCCCTTGACCAATCTTGGTGATCATATGCAACATTTCTTTCAGTCATTGTGGCCTTCCATTCCTCCTTTTGGTCATCATCATGGTCCCATTCTGCCCACCCACAATAACAATACCACCACCACTACCCATGAAACAATGAACCCAATGCCTAGTCAGAGACGTGGACTGAAGCTCATTGTTCTCTGTAGCATTGTTTCCACTTCCCTTGTGTTTCTATTTTACTATTCCCTAAGCACATTGTAATAAAGGCATATCTATTTTTGCATCCACAACCATTTATTCACCACCAAGACTATTGCTGGGAGAGTGGAGGGTATGGTTGATAACATTTACAACTTGGATGATACAATGGAAAACGTATCATGCAGCTGGCGAACAATCAAATGAATCGAGTGAGAGTAGATGCTTGTTTCAAATGGAAGGGAAATGTAACCATGTGCTATTATAAAATAGGTTATTAGCCTTCTCTTCCCTCCAAACCATGATCAAAAGACTACTACTCACTTGCACCAATCATGCGTACGGTCGTTGTGTTCACACCGGCATCGGTTAATCGTCTTCCATATTCCTCTCCTTCATCGCGAAGTACATCAGCTTCAGCTGTGATGATCAATGCAGGCGGGACATTTTTCAGATCTTCATCGGAGGCCAATAATGCAAACATGAACTTGTTGTTGCGCATCGCTTTGCTGGCATAAGCACGACCGTAAAACTTGATTTCATCATTGGAGAGTGCAAAATCGCCGCTGCCAAATAGCTCATAAGATGGAAATGTTGGCTTGGGAGCAGTTGAAGGATAAATAAGGATTTGAGTCTTGATCGCATTCAGGGGTAATCGAGTGTCGCCGCGTTGATGCCGATCCTGCAGCATCAATGGCATGGCAGCTGATAGGTTGCCACCTGCACTGTCTCCACCCACAGCGAGCTTGTTGACGTCCACATTGAGCTCTTTGCCACCATGCGTATACACCCATTCCAATGCTGCAAATGCTTCTTCATGAATAGCAGGGAACTTGACTGCAGGTGCAAGCTTGTAGTTGACAAATACAATAGCCACGTTGGCTCGGATACAAATCTATATATTACTTCTACATGAGCTTGTTGCAGGTCCAAAGAAAGGAAAGAGAGAGAGAGAACTTACATCGCGAATCACTTTGCCATGGGTGTGCTTTGAACCGATTACCCAGCCGCCGCCATGACTTGTAGACAGCAATGAGAAGGGGTTGGGATACGAAGGGCGAGATAATAAATAAACAGAGGGAAGGAGGAGCTATGCCACTTACTAGTAAATGAGTACAGGAAGGACTTGTTTTTCAGTTCCAAGAGGGCGTAACAAGGTCAAATGTAGGGGGTTGCCATCATTCGTTGTCACGGTGCGTTCCTCTTCATATACATCGGGCAAAGGGATACGTTTCATGCGATTATCAAGCATGGCACGGTATTCTTCAATTGGGATGGAACCGATACGTGGGTCCTTTTTCATCTTCTCAAAGGCAGCAGCATAGACTGGATGAATACGAGTCATGGTTGAAAGATGTTGGATAGTGGAGAAAAAGGGTGGGGCAAGTTGTAGTATCGTTTTTGTCTGGCTTTTACTAATTCGAATTCACACACGCACATGCACGCATGGGCGTAATATCAGCATCCGCTCTTTTCCACCCCTCCCACCACCACTACCTAGCCACTTTAATTACTAATGGAATACAAGTTTATGCTTTAATTAGCGATGGCTATGGTTCATGTCCTAGCATACAGCAGCAAACACTTCTTTTCGCAATCACGTGATTGATTTGACAGCTACAAGAAAGAGACCCATCACATGCTCCATGTTTGATACTCCACTACACGATCTTAATGGCAGACAGCAATTTGCAGATAATGATAACAATAGTGTAATACATGTACTTTTATATATCAAAGTATAGGGTGTAGATTTGGATTTCTAAATACAGGTCCAACTCACCGTGTATATCTTCTCATCGAAGAATTGGTATATATCACCTCCAGTAGCGTGATGTCTAATAGCCAGAGTACTTGCGAATTCCAGGCTTGATACGCAAAAGGAGCACGAGAAAAGCCCAGGTCAAATTGAGCATCCCAAAGAAAAAAGTAACCCATCCTGCACCCACAGCACGTGTCATCGGATTTGCTATCAAAAGAAAAAATGGAATACGTTAGGACCTTGTACCTGATTCACGCTCCCCCTTTGGCTCAACGCAGCTGTCGGCAGGCAAAACCACGAGCATGCGTTGTCTTGTAATGGTTACCGATCAAACTAAGAACAAAAGTCCAAATCATGCGCACCAAATTCGCTGCTGCTGTTACGCTGGCTCCACGATTACTGACAGCATCCACCAAATAGCTCATCACAGGATTGAAAATATTGACCATGGCAAAGCACTGAACACCGAACATGATAATGGATACCCAAACATTCCATCCTTTTTCAACAGGCCAACCCCACAAAAAGAATGAAAGTGGGTTCAAAATAAATGCACACGGCCTAAAAATGACGATGATGTTAGATGATGAGAGCAATGGATGACTCCAATTGTGTACATACCATACGTTGGGTGCCAATCGATCTTCAGGTACAGCTTCACCATTTGGACGTTTTGCTCGAGCACGATTTAAAAAGATGTCTGAAAGCTTGCCAGAGATAAGAGAACCAATGACTTCACCCAAGCCAGGAGAGATGAACGACAAGCCAATTAGACTGGCACTGAATGCATAGGTGTTGGTGTACAAATCAGGGAGCATATTCTCAATGGCAAACATGCCACCAAAAGCAAAGCCAGTTGCAGTAGCGCAGATAAAAACAAAAGGATGTCGCAATAGGGCCTATAAGAGTCATCAGTACCCATAAATTCAGGGTATATACCAAAACTTACCAAAGATGCTAATGGATTGACCATCTTATCAGCGACGACTGTGTTATCGGATTTTTCATCAGGATCGAATTGCTTGTTGGCGTCGTACTCTTTGCCCCAGATACTCTCGTCACGATAGGTTTCTTCCATGGTGAACACCACCAATAAAAGCAGGATACAGCCAATGACAAAAAGAAGCCAGAACACGGATGGCCAACCCCATCGCTCCACAAGAAATCCACCAAAGATTGGACCGAACAAAGGACCAGCAAATTGGCCTGTGAAATAGATACCCAAAGCATTGCCTCGTTCATGGACCGCATATACATCAGCAACCGTACTACATAACACATATCGTCAGCATCGAGCAAGGAGGACTTGCATAATTAATAAACTTTACCCAGCGCCAATAGCCCATGCAGATGAGATGCCGACTGCTTGTAAAATACGCATGCCAAGTAATACATAGATATCATAAGCGAAGCATCCACCAAGCGATCCAGCGGTATAGATGATGATGCTGAAAAAGTAAACGCTACGTCGGATATTCCAATGATCGCTGATGCTGCTGTAAAAGATTGGCTATATGAAAGAGAAATGTTTAGTCTATGCTACAACAACATGGCCGTATCAATCAAACTTACCGCAATACCCATAAAGAGCATGTAAAGTGAATTGCTCAAGGTCACCATGATACTTGGGCTGTCCAACTCGTCTGTCACCTCTTCCAATGCAGGCAGCTATGATAAGATAGGTCAGGTGAACGCTGTTTGACACGTAGGAAGAACGGCCATACATAAATCGTGGAACAGAATCCAGGAATGATAGCAATGAAGCAAACAAGGCCCAGCAGATAACGTTTACGCCACAATGGCAATGTGCGAGGATCCTTCGTCACCTTGGGTCGTAATTGGAGTAGTGATTTCAGATAAGTCATTGTAGCATGCAAATAAAGAAATATCGACCACCAATAGAGCTTTAAGGGGGGGGAACGGAAGGTGTGTGTGAGAGAGAAATAGAAGGGGGTGGGATTGAAAGGGGAATTGAACAAGGAGGAAAAAGATTTTGCTCTTTGGTGGTGGCATTCTCGGACGTTATCAATTCCTTCCGACTCTCATTATTACCCGGACTTGTGCGTCCCTGAATGGCCCCACACGCCCAATAAGATTTGGTGATACAACTTCCTATTTCAGCAATATTCGATCCCATCTTAGTGGGCCGTGTCGATCATGCCATGGGTTTATGCTTTTACGTATTCTTGTCAATTGACTCATCGCTATGACAGAATTTGCCATATACAGCAATATGCAGAATGGACGTGCATAACACAACCACCACCATAAGCCTAACGGACGGGCAATAATACATAACCTCTCATCATAAGCCCAAAAATGTCATTGCACAAACGCCAAAATACATGTTTTGTTTGCATAAATTTCTTGACCATGCTCATACTTCACAAGAAGGGGATGTCCATAGCTTCTGCGGCAAAACGAGTATGAGGAATACACGCTTTTATTTGATATGAATGTCAACAACTGTGATAGTTAGATTGAATTATTTATCTCATCAACGGTTGCATTGATTGAATTCTTGCTATCATGATGATGGAGAGAGATCGTAAAATATAAAAGGATGGCCATGTTGGAACCATTATTTCGACATCAACAACAGTTTCATACATCTTCTTCATATTCAATCTTCCAACAACTACACTCATCAACTTCAATCATGCATTCTTCCATCCTTCTTTTCGGTGTTTTGGCTTTGGCAGTCGTTCAACAAGTGACAGCATTGCCCGCTCCTCATCAAGATGGCGAACGTGCTGTCAAGCGTGATGATGATGATGGCCGCGGATTTAATCGCGACATTGTGGCTGCTCTCGTTAATGCACAAGGCAACGACATCGTTAAGGACGTTGGACCTCTTTGTAAGTATTGCACCCATGCTATATGATCAACCATTAACTCATATTCATGCAGCTGTGCTCGGCACCGGCGATCAAGAAAAGGATGATTAAACCCATACCATCCTTTTGAATCATTTTGGAGGCCAAACTCGACCCCAGCTAGCTAGCATCTTTATAATATTTCATGAACATCCATATTAAATTCTCGTTTGCATTGATAAGTGAACAATGATGAGTCGCAGATTATGATGGTTGGTTGGCTTTTTTAAATAATCAACATCTCGTTTGTTTTTAATTGAAAAAGTATATGGGTGATGCTATCAGCCAAAGAGCAAAACCAATGTACAACATCGCAGCAAACAATAGGTATACAAGAAGAAAAAAATTGTAAAGGGTACATCAACAAAGAAGAGACTAAGAAAGATAAACAATACAAAAAAAGAGAAGGGGCGAGAAACTTTTTACGCGTATGGGTTGGCACCTAAAACACGAATCAAAGGAGGCGTCTTGATCATCTCCACAGTGATCAGAACCTGGATCTTATCCAAGGCCTTGATAGTTTGGGTTCCAAGATCGGTGCTATAATTGGTACTTTCTGACAAGCGAGCTAGGACCATGGAAGCACGTTTGTTTTGTGTAGAGGTAGTGGGTTCTGGTTGCACGGAGGGTGGAGGACTGGGTGATTTTCCATTATGCATTTCTTCCAAGAGAGCCTCTTCATCCATATCATCGTCTTCATCATCCGACATGGACCATGCACGTTGTTTGCCGGTCTTGGTGTCCACACCCTTAGTCCAATACATGGTAAGCGAGCGTGTCTCTTGATCAAATTCAGAACGCCACACTGGCAAGTTGGCAAGATGAATACGTCGTTCCAAATTAAGCTCGGGGATCATAACATCAAAGTATTGCTCAAAGGCAGCCACCACAAGCGCTTCACGGCGGACAACAGTGATATGGCTGGCATCAGCAGGACGAATACCACGCTTGCTAAGATACGACGCCATAAACAGCATGCTGCTTTGTTCACGTGCATACAATGCAGCCTCCTTTTTCACATTGCAATGCTGCGCCAATTTTTGAACCGTGTCACGATCAAGGTAGAAGCGCTTTTCACCAGTAAGAGCAGTTTCGAGTTGTCGATGGCTGATAATGTCAGCGAAACGAGTCGATGGTGATGTAAAATGGGTGAACAATGGAACATTGAGAGCATAGTGCGAGTACTTGAGAATATCAAGGGTGCCAGTACAAAAGTATCGGGGTGGTTGCATTGTCTTGAGAACAATGATAGAGACCATCTTGCGAACATGGGGGTCTTCAATGGCCTCAATCGAGCGTTCAATGCTGCCGGCACTAGACACATCCATATCCACGCCAATATGTTGTTTCACATAATCTTCAAGTTCGCGCTACAAAAAAATAAAGATAGGTAAGCATAAGCTATATGTTTGTCTGTGTATATGACTTACGATTCTGCGTTCATTAGGTGGTGCATGACGACGAAGCAAAGCTTGCTCTGGGAACTGGCTCGAGATCTTTTGGGCAACGCACTGATTTGCAAGCAACAAAAACTCCTTCAAGATCTTCAAAGCGGGTTTCTTAGCCTTGGTGGCGATGGATGATGGATCGTTCTTGTCATCGAAACCGAACTCAAGCTCGTCACGCATTTGGGTCATGATGCCATCTTTGGAACGTGAGCCATGCAACTCGTTGGCAATTCCATGTAAAGTACGTAGATCCTGAACAAGAGCATCTTGAAGTTCCTTGTCCGAAACAATGTCAGAGGTCAATTCATCGTCCAAAGCCTTTTGAGCATCATCCAATGTGAATTGGGCGTGTGACCTATTATAATGCCTGTAAACACCATGTCCTTGTAAACCATGTGAAAGCACATATATACATACTTGACGATAGTTTTGCCAAACCAAGTATCCAAAATCTTGCCTGCCGAGCTGAGCTTCCAAACAACTGAAAACGCAAGTCTAAATTTAATTAGATTAGCAGGTGACACAAATAAATGCACTTTTGCTTCGTTGTGTTACCTTGGTTCATTGGGCACAAGGTTGGTCACTTGCTCAGTCAATTCCTTTGGCAAAATGGGTACTGCCTTGTGAATCAATTCCACGCGAATCGCACGTGCACGGGCCTCCTTATCCATTGGAGAATGCGCCTTGATAAAGTGCGTAACATCACTAACATGCACACCAACTTCATAGGTATCATCTCCCAACTTTTGGATCGAAAGTGCATTGTCGATAACTAAAAACACACAATCAGTATATATATTTTTAGCATCAGCATATATAAAGATGTACCTTCAGCACCAGCTTCGGCAAGTGTAAACACACGCACATTCTGCATATCACGTCTATTTGCAATCGTCTCCTCATCCATGGTGTATGGCAATGATGGCAAGCATCCCATAACAGCTTCAGGGAAATCAGTGTCTGTGACATTGTTGTCTGCCAGGATAGCTTGTGTTTGAACATCGAGATCGGCAATGGCACCAAGTTCGCGTTCCAATGTACCGAAAGGATGAAGCGATGTGATAGGCCAACGCTTAATGGAACCCTGAAATAGAATGTGAGAATCCCATCATGTAGACAACACACAGTACGTACCACAAACAACTTGTTGGTATAAGCATCATTGTTCTCGACAAAATCGGCTGGGGCTTGCTCAATAGGGATGGCAATCAAAGGTACACGCTTATCAGTGGCCTTGAACCATACAATCCTAGGTGCTTCCTTGGTAGGCTTTTGACCAGTCTCAGCCTTTTGTGCTTCTTCAGCCGCCTTTTCTTCTTGAGCACGTTTGTTGTTGGGACGCATGAGTGTCAATGTACTATGTTTGTCGTACGAGAAAATGGATCAGTATATTGCATTTCCACTTTTGCACATCCATTCATTATTATCCACTTACCCGGAGAACACCTGATTTTGTGCACGTTCAAGAATAGCAACAACGACACCACAATATTTGGGCTTGACAGTATCGACATCATCGTCACCACCGAAAATGATCTCGTTCTCATCCTCTTCATCAGGTAAACGCACTTTGACTTTGCCACCGTTACGAGCGAGCTTGGCTTCCTCCTTTTCACGTTTTTCACGCAAGACCTTTTCCACATCCACCAAACGAATGGCCACCACGTCACCTTCAAGTGCACGGTTTCTGTCACGCGAGCCACATACATAGATATCCGCATCCAATTCATCACAGGCTACATACGCATCACTGCGATTGCGCTTGTTGACACGCAACATGCCACGGACCAGTTGACGTGCCCGGAAGAGTGGTGTAAGTGCTGAGAAAGGCAAATGGGCAATAAACAAAGGACGTCGTTGATGAGGATTGGCATCATCTCGAGAAAAGTTGACACGGGTGGGTGTAAAAGGCACAAGGTTGAAAGAATTGCGATAGGTGGATGAACGAGGTGAATAAGGCAACGCAGGAGAAGATACACCTATCATAAGGTACCCTATTAGTATCCTTGCTCTCTTACTTTCTCTCTATCCCTTTTTACTTACTTGGTCTCCAGTCATTGTCAAAGTTGCGTGATGATCGGTGTGCAATCTTGTTAGTATCATCACCCAAATTCAGGGGCTTGTTGAACGTGATACGACGATTCGCACGGCCATTACTTCCGGATCCGTTCTCAGACACTGTGGGGAGTTGCAATGATACACGCTTGGAATCACCACCATTATTAAGCTCAGGGGATTCGGAATAGCGACGACTGAGAGAACGTAAAAGATCACTGGACATGGAGCTACGTGCTGATTGTCTGCGAGAAGATGGGGTTGACATGGATGTATCCGGTTTTTTGAATGTGCCCATAAGCTTGGCTTCTGCTTCAGCTCTAGCTGCCTCACGAGATAGCAATGTATCCTCATTCTCATCCTCAGCTTGTTCATTGGATGCTGAAAGTGATCGCATCATCATGCTGCTTCGACGACGATCCGCTTTTGAACCTGGAGCACCCGGAATTGGTAATAAGGATTGGATATCAATACTGCGTCTGTTGTTCCCGTTTTGTGATACACGTCGGTCATCGCCATTACCCTGGTTTGCTGATGCAGCTGCAGCAGAAGGTGGTCCAAAATAACTGCTGGAACGGCGACTGTTCCTTTTATTATTGCTGCTCGTACTTGTGCTAGGTGTCGGTTCTCGAGGAAGTGTTTTGAGAGTATTGATCATGGTTTGCAATGAATCGACAGTAACAGCATCATCACCACCTGCAGCAGCAGCAGCGTTGCGTTGTTGTTGGTTCCTGAGACCTTGTGCACCATCATCTTCCTCCGCAAGGGTATGTAACCCAAAGTTAGTATTCCGACGATTGCCATCATGATTGGATACAGTGATCGAAGCGGACTTGCTACGTTGATGACCACGTCCACCACGGCTATTGCGATTTTGCTGCTTGCTTCCGGATGAACGGTTGTTGTTGTTGTTATCCAGCTGACCAAATACTTGGAGGGATCGACGTTTATCAGCACGATTGGTTGAAGATGAAGGTCTCAAAGGCTAAAGAAACGAAGAAAATACAATGAGTGTGTGAGTGTATGTGTGTGAATATAATACAATCAAGTATAGTAGGGTGAGAATAATACATACAACAATTTCAGGTGGGTCAAAGAGACCTCGAGTACTCTCTGGAGCGGTTTGTTGTTCCAGAGTTTCGTGGTCCATGATGATGACGCGTGTATTGTTGAATAAAGAAAAGGAACGGCTGAAGTTGGATATAGCTGGAAAAGGGAGAGAGAAAGAGAAGAAAGGAAAGAGAAAGAGAGAAGAGACGGATTCTTCGAAGCTTGGCGGAAGGACCTGTCGGGAAAAGAGAGAATGAAAGAGAGAATAAGCCAACAATGCATTGCCAAAACGGCAACTGGCAACGTGCCTGTAGTTCAATTTAAAGCTTGTCTTCTTAGTTGGTACTTGCTGAGCCACTCTCCATACTAGTGGGGGTCTAATGCACATTGATCATGCTTTGTTTGCCATAGATATAACTGCGTGTGTGAAACCACCAATTATCAGTCGTTTTAGTCCAAGAAATTAAGATAATATACATACGTGGTAACTGTATAACGACTTGGCAATGCCCCACATTTAGCTGTTCAACAAAGGAATCTTCAGGATGCTGTCCGAGTCCAACCGATTGAGACCGACACTAGAGCAAAGGCTTCTGCGATTGACAGCATTGGACGATGGCAATCAATTGAGGCAAATAGAAAGTGGGTGAGAAAGAGAGAGGGAGAGAAAGAAAGAAAGAAAGAATCACATCGACGACAATAATAGACGTTTCCACAGCAACTGTATCCTTCCTCATACCCCATCCGATTTTATCTTTACGATCATATGCAACGTTAAAGGCAAAAGGATATTTTGACATTAATGCACACTCCTCCTTACTACTCCTTGTACAAATTGTACAAAGTGGAATATTTCTAATAAATCCAATGAACCGGATGATACTTTGCTATTGAATGAATCCTCGTTACATACATGTTATGGGTTGAAGCGATGGGAGTATTGTACCTGATCGTTGTCATGGAGCCATTTTTTCATACGTTGTGCAACCCCTCTTTTTTGACAGGCGTGTACTACTTTATGCTTGATACCTTTAACGATAGTAATTGATCCTTTTTGACCAAGACCAACATTACTTATCTTACATATGTGTCTGGATCGAGAAATGACATTTTAGACAGAACAAGCACGCTTTTTATCCCATAAAGTAGTCATCTACAGCATCATGGTTTATTCATCCATAAAATAATTTATCTACAAGAACTTATTGCTCCTCCTTGAGGATCTTGAGGATGTTTTCAAAGCTGTCACGGATTTGCTTGGTGGAATCACGATAACGGAGGGTTACAGTGTTGTCCTCAACGGTCTGGAAATCAACCGTGATAGCATAGGGAATACCAAGTTCATCATTACGGGAGTAACGACGGCCAATGGAAGCACCGCTGTCATCAGTACGAGTGGAGACACCATTTTGACGAAGAGCGCGAGAGAACTTTCTCACAAATGGGTCGAAAGCGGCGTTTGCAGAAAGAGGCAAGATGCAGCACTTGAAAGGTGCGACAATAGGAGGGAACGACAAGACGTTACGAGCCTCATCGTCTTCACGCACCCACCAGCTGTGCTCCAAAAGAGCGTAAAGGATACGACCAAGACCGAACGAGGGCTCAATGACATTGGGAGTATATTCACGGACTATAAACATCCATGTGTTAGTGATCCAACAACATACACCTCATATAAAGAAAAAGTAATAGCTTACCGTGTTCAGTCACCTTTGCCTTTTGAACGGATACATCATCCTTGCTGACTTCAAACTTGTCACTGCCAACCTCGACTTGTGCAACACCGTTGGCTTCAAGATCCTTTTGGAGTTGGGCAAAGCATTCGTCAGTGTAAGACAAAATGGCTTCTTCGACAGCCTTGGCATTCTTCTTGAACTTGGGACCAAAGGTCTTCTTGTTGATCTCGACTTGCCATTTCTCAACGACACGGGGTTCAGCAAGCTGTTCACGGACAACCAACTTCTCCTTGGTGCGAACAGAGTGCACAGTCAAATCATAAGCCGATCGATCAGCGCAACCAACACATTCAATCCAACCCTATAAAAAATGATGAGTGCTCACGATTCCCATAATTGCATCAATACAATCATACTTACGTAGCTGGTTTGAATTTCAGCATCCCAACAATCGCAGGCATAGTGAGCCATTTCGTTATCCATGTGCTGACGGAATCGGAGGCGATCACGCTTGATACCAATCTTGAGCAAGAATTGGTAGATACGAGCAAGGAAGTAACCGAGAGTTTGGTTATCGACAATACCCTAATCACAAACATCCAATGTCAGCCATTCAACGATCCATGTTGTATCTCTGGTTCCAAAAATATACCTTTTCAACAGCTTCACCAACGGTCATTTCCTGCAACTCAGTCTTGCCACTCAATTGAACATCCTTGGGCAAGAAACGCATGACAGTATCCTTGACATCATTGTAGCCGGGATGGTTCTTGTTGTCGGGATCGACGTAGTGCTCAATTTCAGCCATGGTGAACTCACTATATGATCAAATGGGTGAGTCATCCTGTTGTAGTCACCTTGATTGACCTTTGTACCACATACCGTACACGCAACAAACCAGAGCGAGGGCTGATCTCGTTACGGAAAGCACGACCCACTTGGGCAGAAGCAAAAGGCATCTTTTCATTGTTGAATTCAAGCAACTTTTTAAAGTTGAGGAATTGACCTTGAGCAGTCTCTGGACGCAAGTAGCTATTAAATGGAGATCAGCCATGTATCCATTATAATCCTTTTTCCTTGCTTTATCTTACCCCTTGAGTTGACCAGTAGGACCAATTTGACTCTCAAACATCAAGTTGAATTCTTGGGGTTCCGAAAGCTCGTTGCCAGATTCAGGAGAGCGAATGTTGTACTTTTTGATGATCTCAGTAAGCTCGGGACCACCATAGTTGTCAATCTATACCCAACAATGTCAATGATTTTTGTCCATATCCATCCAATTACACACACAACACACACAAACATACTTGAGCCAAGATTTCCTCATAAGCCTTGCGTTCTTCCTCAGGCAATTCGACAGCAACAACGGTGCCCTTTTTCTTCTTTTTCTTATCGGATTTTTGGGCAGTGGTAGCGACAGCAGCAGCATCAGCATCGGTAGCACCAGCCTTGGCAGCACGAGCCTGACGATCACCCAAAAGGCGAGCTTCGAGGACAGCTTCAACCAAGTGATCAGCACGGAAAATCTCGCCGTTCTTAAGATCCTTGCACATCCAGTCAGCAAACTTATCCACGTGACCCGAGGTCTTGAGGACGTCGTGAGTGGTCATGATGGTAGTGTCGAGTTCGAGCATCTCCTCCTCGAGCACAAAGTGATTGCGCCATTGCGAAATGATATTGTTCAACAATGCACAACCAGTGGGGCCAAAGTCATAGAAACCGGCAACACCTTGTAAAAGAAAGACGCGTCAATCACATAGACTTTGTCAAGCCATTGCGCACACACACCACCACCACCCATGTCCACTACTGCTTACCGCCATAGATTTGGAAGGAAGGAGCATAAAAGAAACGCTTGGTAAGCAATTGCTCCAAAGCAGTACGGTCAAATTGTTTATCGGCAGACATTGTCTCTTCTCGTCAAGAGTGAAAGCGGCAAGTGGAATATCCACCACCCAATTGAGCGGGCTGTCTTTGGAGGAGTACACAAGCCACTCTGGTTTCATTTGACTCATGTCGCATTACAATGATATCTGGCTCATATTGACGCATTCAACTTCCTTTTCAGTAATACCCAATTGCACCAAATCATTCTTATCAATAAAGCATACGAATGCACGTGATCCATGGATAGGTGTATGTGAATGTATAAACGAGTGATAGGGAGCAGGGCACGTGATTGGTAGGGAAAAAAAGTATGCAAAAGGCGACCTGATTCTTTATCGGAACTGCAATACTCCTCTTCCACATGTCCGATTCAGATTCTGACGCACGATCGATCGCTAGCATGGATCGCGATCTACCCAATATTCTGGTCACTGGTACTCCTGGTACAGGAAAGACTACAACAAGCGAAGCGATCGCCAACGCTACCGGTTTGCAACATATCAACGTCGGTGAACTTGTCAAGCGTAAACAGTTGCACGAAGGCTACCTTGCCGAGTATGATACCCATATCCTGGATGAAGACAAGGTATTTTATTCAAGTTGATAGTATATATGTCACTCTCTCTAATGTAATATCATAGCTTATTGACGAGATGGAAGACATGATGCAAGAAGGCGGCAAGGTGGTGGATTTCCATACATGCGAGATTTTCCCAGAACGATGGTTCGACCTTGTTCTCGTATTGCGAGCAGATACTTCACCATTATACGATCGTATGGAGAAGCGGTAAGCATTGGTTGGTTGCTATGGGATACCATGTATACTCATATGATGCGAACTTTGTAGTGGATACAACCAACGAAAGTTACAAGAGAACATCGAATGTGAGATTATGCAAGTTGTGCTCGAAAGTGCACGAGAGTCCTACGCACAAGAAATCGTTGTCGAGTTACCGAGCAACAATGTGGACGATATGGAAAGCAACGTGGATCGTGTCAAACAATGGCTTGAAGCATGGAAACAGCAACATGGCAAATGAAGGAGGACAAAGGGCGCGCTCTTTTATACATAGATGACAATGTAGCCAATCAACCAGCAATTGGATCTTTTTTTTTGTTCTCAATGAATGGATGGGATGGGAGGAGTTATTCTAATACAACTATATAAAACATGGCATTTTTTCAAAGATCAAAGCCAACTGCGTCTTTATCATGTTGACCCAAATCACCGAGATCCCACTATAATTCCATATTTGTCAGAGTTGGTTTCTAGGCAACAAAGGGTGGATTCTGGGGTACTTACGTTATTCTCAATGGTGCGAAGCAGCGAGTAGTGGTCATATTTCTTATGGTCCTTGCGGGATTTGCTAGAGCGTTTAAAGTCGGGGCCAAAGAGAGCTGCATAAACACGGTTGCTTTTGGTATTGCTGTCATCCTCATCAAACGTCACCACAAACATTGTGTTCTTGCTGAAGGCAGATTTCTTGATACGTGGTTCAAGGAACTTTTTGAGCCACTTTGCACCGTAGTCCATGTCAGTGTCATGTGCATCATTCTTGAGCTATTATAGTAATAAACGTGAATACTGCATTGTTGCTGGGAAAAAGGGTATCTTACATTGGGTGTATAATACACGTATTGTGGGACTTTGTCATCCTTGATATCCTTGTCAAGTTGATCAGCATTGACAATGTTGGCACAACGCTTCTTATTGTTGCGGATATTCTTGAAGGAGATGAATGGATTATGCTTGCGTGCATAGTTATCAATATCCATATGGCTATTGCATCCACCAGGATAATCTTCTTGATAGGTCTTCCATAAGATTTGCTTCTTTTCCAACAAGTCAACAATCGTATCTCGGTCAAAGTTGGATTCGTCATCCTCTTTAGTGCCCTTGGTCGAGCCACTGATCATAGCAATCTGAAGAAATATACATCCATCGTCAGTATGAGGGGTATTGCTACCCGTATGTAGAAATTTTATGCACATACGTAATTGGGCTGCGAGGGATGGGATGTGCCATGGTAGTTTGTAAGCAAAACGCCTATATAAAAGGAGCACCAATGGATGGGTTTTATTATTATGGCATTGTGTGTGTGTGTGTGTGTTTTCATCGAGCATACCATTATGACGACCGGGCAATGACTTGAGGTACTTGTTTTTCATGGCTGTGCTATAATCTTTGTTTTCGAAAACGATGATCACGACTCGATCAAAATGCTTCCCAGGGACGATGGTGGTAGATGAGTTGTTGTGGTGTGATCCAACATCGATATCGGAAGAGTGGTGATGATGATGATTGTGATGAGGAGCTGCCTGGGCCAGCCAGAACATGATTGTGGATGTAGCAAGGGTCAACAAGGAAAGTCTCATTGTGTAGACGTGGAGTATATATGATAACAAAGAATGGAATGGGTGGTGATGCTGTTGGCTATGCATACCGTCGTTCTGAATGAAGGCTTTTATAAGTGTCTTTGTCTTGAGTCAATGTCCACCAAATTGATTGTGATAATCAACTTGCATTGACGTGTCTCCTTGATCGATGGCAATTGAGCAGCTGCTACATCACCACCACCGTGCATACTTTGCAGCTATGGTAAATAGCTTACAATCCAATATTTTCTCGTTGATTGGCCATCAGGTGGTGTCGTCTGACACCACGTGAGGTATCTTCCTTATGGATAAAAAAGCAAATAACTTTGACGCTGACCTCTTCTTCAAGATGCATTACAATGAATGGGTGCTGCGTAATAATAATTCAGGGGCATTATGCATTTTGTGTTCTCGAGTACAGATACAAACACCGACTGCAAATGGTAGCTGAAGCGTGGGTTTGATCTCCTTACATTGGTAAGAGCAATATGGCGTGAGCAAATGCCAAGGAGTTGGAAGGAGAAAAGAATATGCCATAATTATCGGTTGCTATAGGTGATTGCCATGTGTGCACTCAGCAGGCATCATTGAGCACGCCACGGGTTATCAATTTCAGAATCATCCTTAAAGTTCCAGGTGGTCTTGTTGTTAGTCAAAGAACCGATTATGTATCTTTTAGAAAACACCTGCCTACGTTGCATACATACATCCTACAGCAATTCAGATAAACGTGCCGTGATCATAATAGAGGCTGCTACTTCGCTGTATTCTGACCTCTTCATCTTTCCTCACACCTTCGATAATGATAAAGTATTAACATGGGTTTTACTTGCATACAAAGAGCAGTCTCTTTATTGTAACATAATATATATCAAATAGAAAGATTGGAGGGATTCTTATCTTGATGATGACGGACGACCAAATATATTGCACCAAAAAGGGGAGGAGTATAATTTTGCGAGTGTAAATGTGAGTGTGAAAGAAACGAGAGGTTGGTATGAGAGCGACAATACTCGAAGCTTTTGGTTTGCTGCAGTGTGGATAGGACTCCATGTTTAGTGGCTAAGCATGGTGTAAAGGGTGCTGACAGACATGCCGAGAAGACCAAGCAAAGCGACATAGCTGAACACACCACGCATACGCTTGCTGGGGTTACCGGTCAAGTAGCCGGAGGAGAAGAAGAAACGACCCACAAGGAAAACGGCACCTGCAACGGATGCATAAACGGGGTACTTGATACCACCGATCAACAAAAAGGTGGAGTAGATGGGGTACATCTCCAAGGTGTTCTTTTGGTTGCAGAAAAAAGCATAGGTTAAGACAAGAGTTTATGCATATTTCTTGTCTGTAGAGACGACACTTACCTGATGGACACGTTGAGCACAGTTGAAGAGGTTCTTCTTAGGATCGTTCTCAGCCTCGGCCTTATCAGCATAAGCTATAGTGTATAATAATCGAAGGTTAGAAGGAATAATAACAACGCATATGCTAGAAGGAGCTTTGTTGCTCTTTAGCATTAGGAGAAAAGAAGTTGATCACTTGCCATATGGGTAAGGCACACCGGCAGCTCGTCGGTACTTGCCGGTTTGGGCGCCGAGAGTGAACAAGTAGAAAGCACTGGCGGCAAAAGTGGTCAAAACCTATGTTAAGGATCGTTTTTGTGTGTGTGTTAATACGGAACGTCGAGTAATAAGTGATGAGGGTTATATATATATAACATACGTAGCCGTATTCGTGGGGAAGTTCAATAGCAACCATTGTTCGATTTTGTGTAATGAAGGACAAAAGCAGTGAGGCTCGACCGAGGAGCTTATATATCAAATGTGGCACATTATCTAACCCAGAAACAAAAAACAAATTGCTTACGCAAGCGGTCGTCAAGGCTTCCCTGATCTCCGCATTCATTCGTCAAGCTGACGCGTTCAGTTGCTCCCTTTACTTAGCACTGGTTTCATTTCCTAAATAGGAGTATTCTCTTTGGGACAAGTCCTATGTGTTTGCAAAGGCAAAAGCGCGTGGCTTCCGTTACACATTGCTCCATATGAAAACCTCGAATGATTTCTCATTGATAATCCAATATTAGGTGTTCCATGCACACGCAGTAGAATGTAACAGGGCTTTTTGTCGGCTTTGATCATTTTACTGGCCGCTGCGTTGCTGATGATAATGCACCCCAATACCAGGATGATGTTCTTTACTGCTGCATGTTACACAACCGGAAAGCAAGCCGTGATAAGCACAGCTGAATATGATCAAAACACTGAGCATTGATGTTTTTTTGCTTATCCATTCATTGACGACAGCATACATAATACATGGGACTGCGAATGCGTAATATTCCATCATGATCCATAATCGATTGTTCCATTGGTGCACGTGGCTCTTCCGATTTGCGCATAATGCTCAATGTAGAGGATCGGTTTTTATTTGACATGTGCTACCGCTATACGTATACAACTACAGCATCCCCCATCACAGTTGCCAACTTCACATCACTACCAGCGGCGGAATCTCTTGACGTCCCATAATATCCTTTCAGCTTTGTGAGTCCTCTTCGCTCGATATGTATTCTGTCGGGGTGATCGATGGATGACACCTGCGCTTTACCCATTACAGTCGATAATGTAAATGCAGATTCAAAAGAGTCGGGCTATTGGACATAAAACAAGGATAGTCAACATGGTGGATGCCACTCCTGCATGATATGTTGTATATAATCCCATACCAAATGAGCCTCTGCTTTTCCTTTTGACACAGCAAGGTCCACACGAGAGGGCGAATCGAGTTCGGTTGCATCAAGCAGAATATCACCCACCGAAGTGCTTGCACTCAGATCACCCATACCGTGTTTGAGATGAGCATGAATGTTGCCTTTGCTGGTAGCTAATGTCATGGCGGTCGTTATAAGATCCTAAACAACGCTGTCGGCATAAGTGTCTTTGTTGACAACCTTTTTAGAATAATTGTGTCACCTTGAATGCAATGTTTCCATTTGCTGTCTCCAAAGCCAATGCTTCGCTGAGCACGACGCCATTATCCAGGAACTCAATATCACTGTTGGAAACGCTAAGATCCAATCGATCAATGGCAGCCAAGTGGGGAAGTTCGATAGTGATGTCAAGCGTGATGCAAATAGTGTCCAGGAGATCTTCCTTCTTGGTCTGCATTCGAGAACTTGCATTAGGCATGTGATACCTTCAACTTTTGGCTGATGACATGCTTACATCCAATATCAATCTTAATATGCCGAGTTCTGGTTCGTCATGTTGTATGGTTATAAGTTGCTGATCATCCTTATCCACGAGTTTGATATCAAAGTATACAGTGGTATCGGCCACATCGGGATTGAGACGAATCTTTGTATGACCTTCCTAAGCAAGGTGTGAGTATAGGATACAAACAAATCAGGTGGATGATCGTGCATATGCACCAAACATACCTGAATCTGTAGTTGACGCGTAGTTTTTTGTTCAATGATCAGACCACTGTACATATCGTAAGGAAGTGTGTAGACCGATTGCCAAGGGATGGTGGGACGACCGCATTGCTGAGCAACTACCTGCACAGACATTCCATTAAGGTGGCACAATGTGAGCTGCTGAGGTGGGGCAGTGTATGACATGATGATAAATACCAATTCTTCGTTGACAAGAGGAGGATCAAAATGAATCGTCTCATGGGATACAACAATGCGCTGCCTTGTATAAAACAGATATCCTTGAAAGCAAATGCTGATCAACGAGATGATGATGGCGGCAATACTGAGTCGTCGTGATAGCCGGTGGTTGTTGTTGCTGTTGCTATGACAACGTTTCTCATCGAGTAAAGGTGTTTCTTCGTCGTGTTTTTGTTGCATGGTATCAGCGAGTGTGTGAGATAAAAGGAGCAAGAAGAAAAGAGAGGAAGAAAAGGAAAAAGGAATGCAAACATTGTTTTGGTGGGATCTGCTGGGTCGGTTTTGGGGGAGGGAGCATGAGCCAAGTTGTCGCACAGAGTCCAAAAATCGGTAATTGTTCACTTCTTCCTTTACCACCGTCATCCCATGCCGCATTCCATTGGCATCCAGCCAAGTCCAAGTTCCACAATACCCTCCGATCAAACCTCAATGGCTGCCACAATGTCTTCATCCTACGATTCCAACACTTCCACAAACTCGAAAATGAGCGACCCAGTCAAAAGCTACAACAAGTTGCGTCGACAAGGTTCACGGAGCTCCGTTGCTGCTGGAAAGCGTAAACTGGATGGTATTGTTCTACCACTCGACAATGACACGTTCGATATATTAACCCCATAAGCTAGAAACGAATACCTCCAATTGGATCCATCACAAGAAACATTTCTTTATCTTGAGCAGTGCTGGCAAACCTATATGGACAAGGTATGACAATGTCATGCATGACGCGACCCTTCCATCTCATGGATCACTTTATATTTATCCCACCAGATATGGCGATGAATCACGGATATCTTCATTGATGGGTGTTATACAAGCTATCATTTCGTTTTTCCAAGATGGAGATGATGCTATCAAGTATGTATCGAGAGAGAACGAGGAGGATGAAGAGGAGGTCATGGAAAGGAGACGGGCTCTTTGTCCCCATGATGCAAGTGACACACAGGCCACCAGCTGACTATTGCTTCCTCAATGTTAGATCAATGAATGCGGGTCAACACAAGTTTGTCTTTTTACTTCGAGATCCACTTTATTACGTAGCCGTATCGAAAACAGGAGAATCAGATGTTCAGGTATGGGGAAGACAATGATCTCACATGATCATGTTGCTCATCAAATGGTATTGATAGTTACGGGATCAGCTTTTATATTTACACAACCAAATATTAAGCGTGTTAACTGGTGCGCAGCTCACTCGGATCTTTGAACAGCGTGTAAACTTTGATCTTCGTCGTTTGCTTGCTGGTAAGTGTATGGCGTGGTCCTGGATTATCATGGCAGAAATCTCATAGGGGCATGCATATAGGCACGGAAGTCTTCCTGGATAGCCTGTCAACTCTCTTCAACAAGGATCACAGCTTCATGCTTAGTGCGTTGCAATGTCTTCGATTAAGCAGACGTGTACGGGATCAAACGGGTGCTATATTATCTGGACGCAAAATTAAGGTAAAGTACATTGACGAGGTTGCATGATATGCAAGGATATGCATGCACTTACGCGAAACTTTATGTGTGGATGGATACAGGGACTATTGTACGCAATGGTTGTAGCAAAGGGACGGCTTGTGACTTTGTTGAGACCAAGAAGGCACAGCCTACATCCATCAGGTGTGTTGGCGGAGGAGAAGCTTTACCATCATATTAGATTCCATTGACCATGTTCTATCATATTAGATTTACACCTCTTATTCAACATGCTGACCGGCTCCACTACATTTCATACGGCTGAATCATGGACACCGCTTTGTTTGCCAAAATTCAATTCAAAAGGCTTCCTTCATGCATATATATGCTACATTGCCAAGGACATATCCATTGTGATGATCAGCACTGATAAAGATCGATTCTTTGACTTGAGTGAATGGAAGAGCAGCATTGTCGAGGTATGACATAGAGTAGCATTACTCGTTTACGCTCCATCCACTGATCATGTTTTCTTTTCAAGTCCATGCAAAAAGAGAACACACTACAAAGCATTATCAATGCATCAGAGCATAGTTACAAAATAGGTGAGATCACAAAGGAGGTGTATCGCATTGGTGTGCTGATTATGTTTTGGTCTTAGAGAGCATTGGGGCACCCGGGCTAGCACACTTTTTGTACAAGAGCAAAATCCATGTCCAATTCACTTGTCCTGAATACAGTGACCCATATACAAATGATGTGCACCAAAAGCGATTGTTTCGACTTTATCATTATGTGTATGATCGAATGCACTGCCGAGCACGACCCTTGAAGCTTTATTATCATGAAAGTGATCAGGAAATCATTCTTGGATGGGTATGTTGTTGGTTGGTCTATAACTATTGAAACGCCATACTTATCTAATTTGTTTGCCATTATTGCAGATCACATCCTCATTCGAGCTATACGTGGTATTCAAGCCAGGCACATCCAAACAAACTATCATCTCGAGCTCCAACTACCTCTTAAGATGGATTCGGCGGAATGAAGAAAGCTTGTTTATTGTAGATTCCCCCGTATTTTGAATAAACCATATTAAAAAAGCTATGCTGTGATGATGGTACTACCAAGTTGATTGATCGTACTGAGGACGGACGAGACCAATACGCCATGATTTCCGCTCGCATCCTTTCGCACAAGATACTCTCGGATGCACTGACCATTTTAGCCTAGTGACATACTGTAACCATGGTTAATTTGCCATAGGGGCGTATATCATGCATTTCATCACCAGTAGGATTGACCCTTCAAGTCCAGTGCCTTCGGCTTTGCCTCTGCTGCATCTTCGGGTCTGATATGGATGAGGCGATCGACAATGAATAGAGACCACTTTCAGTATAGCATCACCCTTACAGCATGTAGAAAACAGCACTTGCATCTCAAAATAGTACAATCGAATTTGGGGGTCTATAGTAGAACAAAAGTTGCCAGCGTGGCTCAAAGAAGCTTCTGTAGGTGGCTATTATCGGGTGTCATTGGCCTTATAACACTACTTAGGTTCCCAACTGGAGGCTCCCATTTAAAGATCTCAATATGAAGCGTGCGGTTTTTAAATGAATGGAATTGATCAGCATGACTCAGAGAACCTTCATGCCAAGTTTCATGTTCAAAATGGGGAATCCCATGATTATGCATACTAAATGACATTTCATGGATTCGGGTGGAGTACGGAATTTCCGTCCATCATAGTAAACCCCACATTATACCTTCCCATTCAAGATTTTCAAATGAAGCGTGAGGTCTTTATTATGACAAAGTTGATCGGCATGACCAAGAGCATCTTATGTGAAAGTTTCAGGTTCGAGAGAGGGAATCTCAAGGCCCTGAGTCGTCCACCCTATATATATCCCTGTCCGTGCATCGTCGGACGCTCCCATTTTATTTCTCACAATGAAGCCTGCGACTTTTATTTGAATGGAGTTGATCAGCATGTCGAAGCCCACCGTCCTGACCAAGTTTCACGATGGTGGTGGACAATGGCGGGGGTGTCCACTATGCACCCTACTTGCGTTCCTTCCGTCCATCGTACCACCTAAATTTGGACCGCCCGCATCCGCGATTTTCGTAATGAAGCATGTGATTTTTAAATGAATGGAGTTGATCAGCATGACTCAGAGAACCTGCTTACCAAGTTCCAAGTTCAAAGTGGGCAATCCCAAGGTTATTCATACTAAATGGGATTTCAATATATCCGGCGCTTTCCAAATTTCCGTCGGTTATAGTAAACCCCACATTGCACCCTCCCATTCAAAATTTTCAAATGAAGTGTGGGTTCCTTATTAAGACAAAGTTGATCAGCATACACAAGAGCACCTTATGTGCAAGTTTGAGGTTCGAGATGGGCAATCTCAAGATCATGCATTAATTACAGTGTGCATTGATTTGTAAAGTGGTGCCTGACCTATTTAATTTCCAGCTCTTCCACTCCCTCCCATTTCACCTGTTGACCCATTCAAGCACAACCACCATCTGCGAACGATTGTTCTGCTTCAACCCTCAATTGTCAACCCTACAATTGCCTTGATCCTATTGTCTTTGACTGAATGGCAAATCCATGGCGTGTGCACACTCTACTACAACTCCCGCCTTTTTTTCGATGCCACGCTCTCCCTTGCACACCTCTGCCACAATCAAACGGAACAGCGTTCATTCCAGCAGTTGCTATTAGCCTCCCTTGTGTCGAACAGCAGCAACGTATCTTGATAGCCAATTATACCCATTTGCTCCTCTGCACAGCTCACAACTACCCTATCTTCCCATTTCTTAGCCATGGCTAAGTTTTCAGGCCCAATGCCTAGAACCTTTTCAGTGGTTAAAGCTCTTCCTTCGCTTCTTTTTGGCACCTTAAACTCTTTTCTCACTTTTCCTGATCATTGCGCTCTTGAGAAGTCTGCCCAACATACTCCTGCTCGTACTGCTACTCCTACTGATGACCAGGTTGACAACAACATGGGTAGGTCACATACTCTGCTTTTATTCATATTGGTGCTCTATCTCACTCATTTATCCATCGTAGTCATTGATCAGGTTATCGAGTTCTGGTCCGAGATGGCTGAATATCATGGTACTCTCTAGTTATTCCTTTTGGTCATTGTATGCTAACGCGTGATTATAATTTAGGCAACAACGAAGACCTAGTTCAACGTGTCATTGATTCTTACAACACACAGCGTCCATTAATCCCATCCAATGCTGACCCAGGTATTTACTTTGCTTGCTAATCCATCAACTACCTGTTACTCATTGATGATTTAGCTCGAGTGCGTGCAATGCTCATGCAGTGTGATCAAGAGCAGGAGCCTATGGATATCGACCTCGAGGAGGACATCAATCCAATCAGCTTTGAGGAGTTCGCATATGCATTATTGGAGGTCCCTAATGACAGCATCTTCATGGCTGCATTTACTGGTGCCTTCCCTGATAGAAAGGTCGTGGTCAATCCTCCTATTTTTCGGCCTTTTCACGTGAACAGCAGATAGCCATTATATAGAAGCAGCTTTATTTACGTGTAGCAATCTGTTTCAATACATACGACTTCTTATGGATATGTACATGGATTACTGCATTGCTTTGGTACATGGATGGAAGGAAGTGGATATATTGATCGGGTTTTGTCCCCTTGGCCCATTTAGAACGTGATGTCTAGCTTGGATGACACCATATCGGCTATCAGCTACGCCGCAACACAAACTGGAAAAGGACCAACAAAGACAGAGAGAGGAAGAGAGACCAAGGATTGGATGGAAAAGGAAGGGATCACATGGTTCTTTTCAGCCAACATATTGTGAATGGCATTGACGAAAGATATTAACAGCCATGGATGACATTTGAAGGCAATCACGTTCTTGGCAGCAGGGTATTGCTCTCTCTTGCGACATGTGCTGTATGGAAATGTGGATTCACTTGACTTGATTCGGATGCTGCTGCCTTCAAACATAACCTCAAACAGTGGTTACCACACTTTGGTATAATAATCAAACTCGGTATAATCCACGACATCCTGCTTCTTGAACATTTGCGGGTGTTCGAGCAAGGTCGACATAAGAAACACCGTCATCTTGAGTGGTACAAATATGTGCTTGCTGTCATAATGCTTGGGATATATACTATAAAGATACTTGATACCACGGTCGATACTCCTTGTAGTGCAAATTGTGTGACATGCAATTCTCTAATGATTGATAACATCTTCATCCAACACGATTTCAGTCAAAGCATATCGTTCCGTATAGTGATTCCTCGCAGACACCCATTCATCAGCTGAAAAAGCAGTTGTTGTGATAATATATCCTTATCAGAGAGTCGGCAATGGATGATAGGCCATTCATCATGATTTTGCTCTCGAACGGTCCCATATCATCGTCATGTGAAATCTTGTCAAATATCTCTTCCGCCTTATGCTTGACAACAGTGATCATCGGAATATGAGCAGAAAGGGGCAATGTTGTCGACGTGCTAGATTCCATATCTGATTGATGGCTATGCTTCTAGTGCTTCTTTTGGTGTGCATCCATGCCTTCTGGAGCTGCTGGTTGGTCAAGGAAAATCATATCCAGGGTCTTGACGCAGCCATGACCGACGATGCTTCAAGGGCACGAGAGGCTATCTCCATCTTTTCATGGTTGACGTTCATCTCAACAGCGGCTTGCCTCCAAAACCTGTCATTGAAGGTGTCCTTGGATACCTTGCTCAACTCTTATTCAAGCCGCGTGGCATTCCGCAGCACCTCACGGTCAACGCCTTCAAATGCAGACTTTATGGTCCGTACATCACGCGCAAGCTTCCAATGTGCTTTACGCTTGCTGTTATACGATCCATTCAATAGCATCCGGTCGTATCATGTGATAGTCCAGGTTCCAGGAGCGGTTGATGGAAGCCGTTAAATAAGCACCATGGGAGTTGGAGGTCTTTCCCCTTCTGCCGCCGGAACTGAAAGATTGAACGGAAAGTCGCACCAGGTCAACTTCAGCACCAGACGTAGACCATGGGTACCGAAACCAACTTTTGCAGATGCTTCAAGGAGTGATCGCTATATCGGAAGTAACAAGGTGGCGTTTATGAGTAGTGACCCATCAAGTGACATAATCGAGGTTTACCTTTTTATAAGAATCCAATATCACAGAGGATGACAACAACAAGAGCAGGCAAACAAAGGAACGCCATGGATGACCCCAAGGATTAGCGCTTATTCACAGGTTTCAAGATGGGATATACACACAAACCTCGAACATTTGACCTTGTAAGCAATCAAAGAAGTATGACAGTGGAGGAAAGAGACGTGTGGGAGAATGATGGGCGGCGACAACATCCTTTTATTATCATGCATTGTGGGCGTGGGTATTTCTGTCTGTTGGGGATGGTGCATTGATAAATTGATGCAAGAGCTGATAAATTGATGGGGCGCCAGGTTGTCTATGCATGTATATCGGCCAAATTAGGACAGGTGATAAAATATCTATCAAGAAAGTTAATCACTTGTACGCCTTATGCACATCACCGTTATCATAATGACGACTTACCATGTAGTTGGTCCTACTCTTGGTGTTGGTATACGTGTTCGATATAAGCAGTGAGGATGATCGGGTCACATTTTAAATAGCAATCAAGCCTCCCCTGGTATGGCAGTTTGAGTGAAGGATAGTGCAAGAGACATGGTGCAAATAGTAAGCCCTCCCATGGTGGTGATTTAACGGCTTCCGATGGTATACCTAGTCGGTTCATCGTACTGAGTTTAACGAGTTTAGAATGCTTTTATTACTGTCAGAGACTACGACACAAAAGAAAGGGGGAGGGAAGGGGAGTTGCTATATTTCATTGACTATCTAAGACTAAAGAAAGACGACAAAGTGATTGCAAAATTACATATTGTATAGCATGTGAGCATGTTTAAGACGTTCTTGTTTGGTGGTATCGCCATGAAGCCAAGCATCCATTTGCTCGCAATGTGTTTCTTCTTCTTGATGCATCTGATGTTGCACGTGTCTTGACAATTCAAATTCGGGAGCATTATTACCAAGAGAGGTATAGGCTTTTGCACCAAGATCACTACCACTAGCAACACCTTTTTGAGGATGGGCAGCCGCTGTCGCATCGAGATCCTCGATTCTATCAAAGATCTTGTCTTCCTCGTCATTGGTATCCATCTTCCTCCAACACATTTTCACTGGATCAAACATCATAGAGCCTACAACGACACCCGTTGGCTTGGCTTGTTGCTTCGACTTGTGACCCATGTTGGAAATGAGAGTAGGGCGACGATAAGATTTGGTAGTGCTGGCATCACCAAAAGAAAGCATGCTGTTCTCGTTGCCTTGCCAACAATGCCGTACAGGGTCGTATTTCATTTCATTGTACTCTATCGAAAAAAGGTCAGATGGAGCTTGCATAAATTTGGTAACGAGTAAACAATACCTTGTTTGACAGGATGTTCATCCAGTTTAATCAGCGTTGGCCTACGTCGTGTCTACTCAGTGACAAAGATTAGCAACATATAAACTTCTTCATCAAAGAGTAATTGCTTACCATATTATGCCGCCAGGGCCGCTTTGGATCGACTCCGCCTTGTAACCGGTTTTCTATTGAACATTGGATGTTAGTATGAGTAAGGTAACAAGTCAAATTGACCACTCACCCTTTTTCCAAAAAGACAAGCTATGTCGTCGCCACTGGGGAATAATATCCAAATCATCAAGCTCAGTACCATCACCATAATTTTTTCTTGTGCGAGGAGTAGTAAGCATCCCAGGTCGTGATCCAGCAGTACCTTGTAGATGAATATGCTTCTTGGCGACAGGTTGTGGTTGCGTAGCAACAGCCGGACGTTGCAATCTGCAGGGTTGCTTGGTATTGTTGTTGCTTTGTGGAGTGACTACACGACGTGGGATCATGGATGTCTTGTTTGGTGATGGTGTTGTCGGTTGTTTCTTGATGAGATGCTTTAAGGTTGGATAGCGTAAAGCATCATCACCATCAATATGCACACCATTGAAGAAGTCTTCATCCTCATCGGTTTCTTGATATGGCTTTCGCATAGTGGTGGGGGTCATGGCTGGTGGCGGGGGCGGCGGGGGGGGGAAGGAACACGAGAAATGGGTTTCAATTGTAATGTTGCCATGTTGTCAGGCAAGTGGATGTCGTCGAAATTGTCGTCATCTTCCTCATCGTTGTCATCAGGAATAAACGTTTTTTGTTTATTCATATCACCAAAATGTACTCGACGTGATTGAGGAGCTTCATCCATAGGTTCAATAAGGCGAACAGGCTTCAATGGTGGTGCTTGAGTAAGAGATCTTTCCATATTGGCACGGCGATTTGGATCACCTCTTGATGGCATCCATGGTGGTCTAGGAGGAGCGTAAGGTTCACGAGCGCGACCTGGTGGAACACCGTCAGTATAAGGAGGCCATGGTTGTGGATAACGTGGTGGAGGATGCTCATCTGCTGGCTTTTGTGAGTCAGCTCGGCGATTTGGATCACCTCTTGATGGCATCCATGGTGGTGTAGGAGGCACATAAGGTTCATCCATAGGCTGATCCATGCGAGCACGACCTGGTGGAACACCGTCAGTATAAGGAGGCCATGGTTGTGGATAACGTGGTGGAGGATGTTCATCGGTTGGCTTTTGTGATTCAGATCGGCGATTAGGATCACCTGATGATGGCATCCATGGTGGTGTACGAGGCACAATTGGTTCATCCGAGGGTGCTGGTGTCGATGGAGGATCATGATTTTCTTCTTGTTCAATTTCCAAGTCATCAATGGTGTCAAGGTGATGCTTGAAAGGTCGACGTTGCAATGACGACAAGGACTTGGTTGGTAGCTTGACATCATCCATCCAATCGCCAGTGTCATGGATTCTCTTGTGAGTGCCCAAATGAGTGACAGTGCCACTGCAATCCATGATATAATCATCCAACCCAGGAATAACATGTAACTTGTCTTGATGTTGGCTGACAAAGGTAGATTCGCTTTCAGCGTCGGCATCATCCTCATCGTCATATTGTAATTTTGCATAAGCATCCATCAAATCCTTCATTGGGTCACGCGTTGTGATGCCAACCCCAGACCGCTGCATCAACTTGGTGTCAAACGTCGCCTCGGGAAACTCTGTCTCCCAGTTGTCGCAATACATTCAATTGAGCAATGATTTGTGTGTGAAAAGAAAGAGGAAAGAGAAAAGGGTAAAGAAGTACCAGTACACATAACATCTCTTTTTATCCCTCAATGACCGTGGTTTCATTCTCTTTCATTCAACCCCAAAGAAAACAATCAACCATCCTTTTCAGCCTAATCAGTTGAATCACCGTATTTCCCCCTTTCAACCCCCTTGCTCGAGAACAATGACGCTCCCCCATCCAATATCCGCAATAACCCAACAGAATCAACACTTGTCGTCAATGGTAAGGATCTTGTATGTGTATATGAACACTCAAACATTCGATCGTCATTGATGGGTAAATATCGTCTATAGCAGAGAATGTGCTTTTCTCTTGATTTACTTGCTCTCCTCCAACTGGCTAAGGAACTTTTCGAGATCAAAGTCAGGGCTATCAACATCAGCGACAACAGCTACAAGAATATAGAATTCAGTAAACAACATTTCCTCGGAGAACCCCTTCAACAACCCCCTGGTACTATATACACAAGCACGCACACACACATAAAATACACTGTCAACTAACCTGATTCAACAACAGGAGCAGGGTTCTTCTTGGCAGCATAAGCAGCACGGGCCTCTTCAATAAGCTTCTCCTTGCGTTCGTATTCAAGTTGTTGCTTCTTCTCGGTAGCCTGCTTTTGCAATGAAGCATTGTGGGTGTAGCCGTAGACGAGACCGAAAGCAAGTGCTGACCAGCGGCCGACCTATGGTAGCATAAATGTTAAATTCCTAGTTGCACGTAATGGATAAACGAGTCGACACTTTACGTTCTTAAAAGCACTGTTCACCATTTGAGTAATTGCTGTGAGTGTGTATGAGAGAAGGAACTTCAAAATTTGCTCAAGAGCAAGGTAAAAGCTCGTGACGTCGATCGACAACCTATTTCCGCTAAATCAGGCACTTGCTGTTGACATCCGAGTTAGTATGATACGGGCTGCTTGTGCCAGCTCATCCTCTCTTTCAATGAACATTTGTCAACAAATACGACTCATGTAACCAGGGTCAACTATTCGATTACAGAGATTGAAGATGTCCTTCTTCTGTCAAACCGAACAACCGCTTGCTTTTGACAATCACGTGATAATCGAACAGGGGTTACAAGAAGATGAATACATGGACACTATGAAACAAGATTTACGAGAGAGGAGGAAAGGAGGAAAGAAACGACGAGCTGCTGATATAACAAGGGAAAAAAGAAAGGAAAGAGTGATAAAGCACCATGAGGATTCATCAAACCAGAATAACATCATCGCATTTCTTACGCATACACAACGATCCCCAACCGTATATAAATAAAGATAACCGTTTTAAAGATCCAAAGGATCATGATAGTAGCTGTCATGCAATAGCATGTAAAGTAGTATAAGTACCAATCGTTTGAGGTGAAGCGTCAAGGTCAAGTTGACAATGGATGTACTCTTTTTCCACGTGTTGTATACGCACCCATATCCTTCCATCCCATCACCAAAACAATATTCAAGTCCATATCAATAAGAATTCGTATGTATTGAAAGCAAGGTGCTACGCATAAATAAAGCTTGCTCTATATAATGACTATATGCTGTTCACGTGAAAAAGGCTGCTGCAAGTAACTTGAGACTTGGGAGTAAAGACCTTGCTAATAGCAACTGCTGCTACGCTTGGTTGTGGCAGAGGAGTATGCAACAACGTGCGTTGTAGTAGAGTGACAAGACTGTGAACGCTGATTGAGTCAATAGAGTGGATAGCAACTGCTGGAATGAATGCTGTTACGATTGGTTGTGGCAGAAGAGTGTACAAGGGAACGTGCAGTGTCAAGGAATGCCGGTGTTGCTGTAGTGGGGGTCCACACGCCATGGAACTTGCCATTCAGTCAAAGACAATCGGATCAAGGCAGTTGCGGGATCGACATGATGGAGCGAAGCAGGACAATCGTTCGCAGATGGTAGTTGTACTTGAATGCATCAACAGTTGAGATTGGGAAGAAGAGGGAAATAAAGTGGGAGTGGAAGAGGTGGAAATTAAATCTGTCAGAAGAGTCAGACATATCCATATACACTGATATCAATGCATGATATTGGGATTGCCTGTCTCGGACCTCAAACTTTCACACATTATGCTCTAGGTGATGCTGAACAACTTGGTATTAATAAAGAACCCACACTTCATTTGAAAATTTCGAAAGGGAGAGCATAATGTGGGGTTTACTATGACGGCGGGAAATTGGGAAAGCGCCCGATTTATGAAAATGTCATTTAGTATGTAGTTTCTTGGGATTCCCCATCTCGCACTTGAAACTTGGTCAGAAGGTACTCTCGCACATGCTGATCAACTTCATTCATTTAAAAACCGCATGGTTCATTATGAACATTTTGAATGCGGGGCAGCCCAAAAGTAGGAGAAAGTAGGGTAGACGCTCCTGCTCCGCGAGATTGCCCACCTCGAACCTGAAACTTTCACACAACATCCTTTCGACCACGCCGAGCAATTTCGTTCTCATAAAGAACCCAGAGTTCATTATGAAATCATTGAATGTAGGAGAGACGACGAATGGATGAAAACATAAATAGGGTGTACGGCCGTGCGCGCCGATATTGCTGGTGGGGACGTCGAAACTTGGTCAGGAGGTTCTCTCGGTCATGCTGATCAATTCATTCATTTAAAAACCGCATGGTTCATTATGAACATTTTGAATGCGGGGCAGCCCAAAAGTAGGAGAAAGTAGGGTAGACGCTCCTGCTCCGCGAGATTGCCCACCTCGAACCTGAAACTTTCACACAACATCCTTTCGACCACGCCGAGCAATTTCGTTCTCATAAAGAACCCAGAGTTCATTATGAAATCATTGAATGTAGGAGAGACGACGAATGGATGAAAACATAAATAGGGTGTACGGCCGTGCGCGCCGATATTGCTGGTGGGGACGTCGAAACTTGGTCAGGAGGTTCTCTCGGTCATGCTGATCAATATCGTTCTCA